>MU853448.1:87748-119365 GCA_033297235.1 Trichocladium antarcticum | reverse complement strand
GTGGATAGTATATAAGTATAGTAAATAGTATGCACGTATAGTAAGTAGCATGCACGTATAGTAAATAGCATGCAAGTATAGTAGATAGCATAGGTTACCCTGGGGGTGGGTGCATTGACCGCATTGGGAAAACCTTTGGCAAATTTTTGTTTCCGGTGAGTGTAAGCTCGAGACCCCCGTACATGACGGGAAAATCGGCTCGCCTGGCACAACCGGGAGAGTTGTGGCGGGACGGCCGTCGACCGGCGTGGAAGGCTAAAAACGCGGGCGGATGACAGCGATCCAGAGCGGTTGCAAAGTCATCATCCTGCCCCTGAGTGGTGTGTTGTGTTTCCGAAGTTCTGGCGGCAGAATCCCCACCCACAAGCGCTCTCAGCTCAAACGTTGCTCTGTAAAAGCAGGCCGCCCAGGGCACCCCACCTGAACAGCGTTGGCGCCAGGTGAGCGCTCATTGGACAGATGGCTGTCAGTCCTTTTCCTTTGGAGCTCTGAACGGAGCAGTTGGCACGCAGCGTCGCAGACACCGCCGGTCTCCACTCGCACAGCAGCACAGCAGCACCACCGACCACTGTCCGGCCGGCAACCGGCGCGATTGCGATTGCAGGTTTCCTCTCCGTTAGCGTTCCGGGGCCAGCGGCCGATCCTCCACATCCACGACCCATGCTCGCTGCTTCAGCTAAAGTGATACAATACTTTGGCTTGGTAACGATGTCATCTTTGTCGATAGACGGGAAAACGGACGCGCCAGGCCTACTTGTCCCGTTTCCATCCCGCCGCCTCACTGCACAGTGCAAAGATGCGCAGTGGTTCTCCTCTCGAGTCACCGTGTGGCCAACTGGCCATTGGCTGTCTGTCTTTCTGCATGCGCATCCCCCCAACGCCTCATCACTTTAGCCCCGACAATCCACCGATGACGAAGGACGCCCAGAGCCTGCGCCGGCCAGGGCAGCCCAACCACAGCACTCGGCTCTGAGACGTCTCGTTGCTTACGGTGTGCAGGAGCAGCTGGGCATGCAATGGAACGGCGCAACGTCATTCCTCGAGGCCAGGGCCGAGTCTGGAGGGGCAGGGTGATCCCACCGTCCCGTGGAATCTGGGGTCTAATACCAACCCGGCCTGGCCGCGTCAAGGCCGCATCCAAGTTCCTTCCAGGCCGCCGCCCTTGCACGACCAAACGAAACATGTTTGCAAAACTCGTGGGCTCAGCCAGCTGCCTGCTACCCGCCCACTGTTGCTGTGCCGTGTCAGTGCTTGCGGGCTGTTTCTGATGCTATACTTGACCATCCCGGCCCCGCCTCAGATGCTTACTGATAGAATGGGCTCGCGCGCCGAGTCCAGTCGATGCAATCCTGTGAGCCCCAAGGCGCAGGCGCAGTCGTCGCCATCCCTTTTTCTCTTGGCTCATCCCTATGGCTCTCAGACTGACAACAAGGTCTTGTTAGTTCTTGATCCCCCCTAGAACAGCACGTAAGCCCCGGTAATATGCGGTCGCCTCGGTAACCGCACTTCGACTCAAGTGCGGTAGGTATCGGTAGGAAATAGTCAACAGCTGAGCGGACATGGGAGATGTCGGGTTCGGCCATGCCACCACTGGCGTGCACGGACGGAGCGGATACCGATTCTGGGTTTCAGGAGAGAAACTTGGATCAATCTCAGGCCGCAAAGAGGTCGAGCCCGTGGCCCTGTGGCTTGTTACCAGAGTGATAGCACCGATGGGCTGGGGTTGGGATCCGAGTCCTCTCATGGCATGGCTCGCCGTCTCGGTTTTACATCATCGGGCAATATGACATGTAATGCTATATTAAAGTAGACGAAGCACTTGCGTACCAACTGGCAATAGCAGTATCTCACTCTCTTGGTAATGAAACAACCTGGCACAACCCACTCGGTGCAAATGCTAGTTGCGAACACTATTGCTCATGGGAAACGTGGCTCGTCGATGCTACATCCGTACTTTGTGGGCAATTTGTCCAAGAGACCCGGAATATTGAAAGCTAAAACTGAAAGCCAAACAAGATTAACCCTGCAGTTCTCGGATCGCGGCTGTCAAAAGCCATGTAAGGGGCTGGTAGACTGGGAGTGTAGCCCCAACCGCCGTTCGACTACCTACGAGCTAGGTAGAATAAATCATTCTGACAACACTTGTTTCAACAATGTCAGACCGGGCAACCTGGCCGAGCCCCACAATACTATGGAAACGAGGCATCCGATATACGTGTGGGCGGCTCATCGAGCTAGGGTGGACGATGACGGGATTGGGCAAGATAGAAGCCACAGGCCTGGTAGTGGGCGATATACGATGTTGCAATCCCATGGACCGTTCATCCAACCTGCCTTTACATGGGGCTTTAGGTGGTCGCTGCGGCCGCCTTTCCTAGGTCATAGGATTTGAAATCATCCACTCGTGCTGGCAGTCACGACTGCAGAGGGGCCCAGGCCACAATATGGATTTTATTACCGGCTCTGTGTGTCGCCGTAGTCGGCTGACCGCACTGTTGCGCTGGCACGCGGAAATTGCTCAAGGATATCTTGCATATTACCGGTATGACGCGACATCAGCAATGGTGATCGATCTCGGGTCCTGCGAGGTGCCTGCCGGATCTCCCGCTCTGTTGGCTCCCTGCTGCAAGGCAACATCGGAAAACCCCTCACTTTGACGCTCTTCCATGGGCTGCCTAGAAAATGCTGGCCCCGAGTCGCACCTAGAGGCCAGAGCTTGGCGTGATGCGGTTAGATTCGCCACCCAGAGCCTCTCCCGCTCTATATTGACTGACGATGTTACACGTAGTCTGCCTTGGCCCGACCGACTCTTTCTCTGTGGGCAGTTATGCGGTGAGCCATGCCGGCCGATGTCCGGTTTGTGGTTGAATCCAACGTCTTGTTGTTGCGGGCGAACAGGAGCCGCAGGCAACGTTGCAGGGCGCAGACGGCGGGCTTCTCCATCCAAACACGAGGAACCGTTTCATTGTCGGGGAGAGCAGCGGCCTATTATAGACGTCCATATATACAAAGGCATGACCAAGTCTTCACCGCTCAAAGTGGAGTTGTTCGTTGTAAGTGACACTCGGATGCGGCCAGTCGCGGACAGGCCTATGAGATACCAAGACGAAGCGGTTCAGAACCCACAGTCTTCCCATTCCAATGCATTATCTAACAGAATGAAACTGCAGCTAGTGTGCCGAACATCGGCTAGAACATATATCAGTCAGTATGTAGGGAGAGCAGGTGGAGTAGTAATAGTCTGGGGTTTGGCAGCGGTGTTGTTGAGCTAGCAAAGGGCTAGTCCTGCAATGTCGTAGCCATGGCATTCGAGACGCTTCCAGCAAGAAATGGCCCGGCCCGCGGATCTGGCCACATGGAGCCAAGGCCCACGACAGATCGGCTCCTGGCCACCGAAGAGTCCGAATGCCTGTACAGGCAGTGCCCTGCTTGGAAACGTCAGACACATGGTGGTAAAGGGGGGCTGTGGTTCGGGCAGCAACTGCGGTAGCACAAGGGCCGAAAACACGGCATCAGAGCCTGCGGTTGAGAACGTGTCTCTGGCCACTATACCCGTGATTGCGCGTCTCGGTCCTTTACCCATGTCCCTGGCCTCCGGCGCTGACTTTGACTTGCCCCTCACCTGCTGTCCACCGCGTCCCAGGCCGGCCTCATTTGACGCTGACCTGTTCCCGGATCAGCGTCGAGATGGTATGCGTTGGATATGCAAGATGTGCATTGGCGGCGGGGCCAGGCACGCCTCTCGCTGAGAAGGAGAAAGTCTGGACCTGGTCATGGCGACGCCTGGTGGCGTGTGCGGGGAAGAGAGTCTGCGGCCCATTGGACTGGGTTGTCCATGATTCCTGAATCCTGGTTGCCTGGAGACGTCACTTGACAGCGACCTCAGCGGCTGCCGCTGTGTTTTTCGCGCTTTCGCGCACCCCATTCCCAGCCCCGGCAAGGCGGGACGTTGGAAATCACGAATTGTGCGGGACCACGTCGGGTCGTGTCGTGGCCCAACGATGCCCAACCGGGGGCCGTTTTTTCATCTGCGGCTTTTTTGATTGGCGGTCCCGAGCTGCCGGGGGCTTGGCACCTTCCCGCTCTGAGCCACTGACGTCTATTCCGGGTCGTGATGCGCAGAAGAAGGTTTCCACGCAGCACAGCAGGCTCAGGGCAAGCTCTGGAGCAGTATCCATTTGATGCTGACCGGGAGCCTTGGACCCGGTCTGCTGCCTGTCGCTGGTGATTTGGCAATCGGGCGGGACGGAGTAATCTGTCTTCGGTGGCAACCAAGGCAGGCAGTGCCCCTCGCGCTGCAGTGCGCCGCTGCTCTTGCCTGTTGCGAGCTTGCCCGGCGAATGCCCGATTCCCCAGCGCATGGTGGCCCGTCTGTCGGTCGCAGCCTACCACAGCCGCCCATCAAGCCCTCCTCGCTCCTGCTTGGCCCGCCAGACTCTGCAAACGCGCTCTGTGCCCGACCTGATTCGACGGTGTCACGGTGCCACCATGTCCAATTGTCCATGCCCAATCCGCTTGCCTGATTGTGTGTCTCGCGAGGCTGGCTGGCTACCTAGCCATATCCAGTGAGTCATGCTGTTCTTGAGCGCCGGGCAAGCCAGGGCCTGCCAGGGCTTGTCGGTGAGGTCGCACACAAGTCACAAATGGGGGGGGGGGAGGGTGGAAGTCCGGCTGCCGCCGCGGAACCCCACTCGAGACATCAAAACCCAGTGGTGCTGCACGCCCTAGCCTGCTTTGTCCCGCCCGCTTCTCCTTCCCCTGCCGTGCATCAAACACTCAACAGCTGTCTTGCCCACAACAAAGACAATTCTCATCCAAAAGATCGAGAATTCCACCCGCCATGCCCGCCTGTGATAGCACTGCCTTTCGTCCAAACCACCACGATCCAATAACGACCTGAGTGTCGCACACTGAAAACTATCATTAGCATCGAGTACACCACCGCCACCACCACCACCACCACCACCACCACCACCACCACCACCACCACCACAACGCCACAGACATCATCGGAACAGTTGCTTGACATTGAGCAAACGCAATGGAGCGAGAGCGAGAGCGACACTACCTCCGTCCAAGGGTGGGCGGGACCGGGACCGTGACCTCCGTGTCGGACGGCCGACCCTCCGGCCGCGCCGCTGAATGGCCCGAGTGGGAGCCCGAGCGGGGCCGAGAACTGGAGCGCGATAGCCAGCGCGACAGTCCACGCGGACAAGCCGTCAAGCCGATTGCGCGAAAGACAGCCCTCCGCCCTTCAACACGCCCACGCCGGAACTCAGATACGTCCGTCACATCATCAAACCTGCCCATCATCGGGAGCGACTCGGAGCTGGGTCACCCGACACCCCTACCCCTGTCCCCGGCTTCGGCCAGCGTCCTGCCCCGGAAGGTCTTGAAGGCAAAGTTTCCCGGAATCCCCGCAGAGCGCCAAGCTGTCGTCAATCTTAGACCGACGCGGGCCTCCTCCCACAATATCCCGACCACCTACCATGTGCCGCCAGTGCGCACCGTGCTGGGTCCCCAATACCTGCCGGACAACAGGCTTCTGGACCACCAGGATCGCCACGAACGCCATGACCGCCGCGAGTCTTACGACCGCCGCGACCGCCACGCCTACCACGATCTGGAGCCCGAGACCGAGTCCGCCTCGGAGTCTTCAGACCTCTCATCCACCACCGAGGCCACGACTGTCATCTCGACCGCCTCAGACACCTCGGGCTGCGCCAGTGATGTGACACCCACCGGGACCAACACAAGGTCGGCCCTCTCCGTCCGCTTCACCCCCAGCGTCACTGGGTCCAGCTCCAGCGTCGTCAGCTCAATCCCCCCCAGCCGCAAGGTCAAGCCGCGGCTGAACGGCCGGTCGAGGGCACCGCTGTCCGAAGCCGACCGGACCGTCGCCAAGAGCGGGGGGCGCGACGTCCAAATCAAGCTCCTTTCTTCCACGGCCGAGTCGGCAGAGTCCATGTACCATCGCGAGCTGGTGAGGACTCAGCAGGAACTGGAGCGCAGCCTGCAGTACAAGATTGAGCAACTCGAGGCCGAAACCGAGGCGCTGCGTGAAAGCGAGACCAAGCTGAAGAGGGAGCTCGACGACAACTTCTCGCGCCTCGCGTCTGCCGAACAGGAGCAGGCTGCCGTGGAGAAGGAGCGCAACGCCGAGCGCAGCAACCGGGAGAAGCTCTTCATCATGCTGGACGAGCAAAAGACAATCTTTGACGAGTTCCGCAGCAACTTCGAACTGCAAAAGGGCATGCTCGACGAGGTCGAGAAGGACCGGGACGCCGAACGGGCCAGCAAAGTGGACCTCCAATCCAAGCTCGACGCCACGAAGCAGGTCTTTGACGAGCTCAGATCTACCTTGGAGCTGCAAAAGGAGATGCTTATCGAGTCCGACAAGGAGCGCGACGAGGCCAAGGCCTCCCGGGACAAGATGGAAGAGCAACTTGAGCAGTTGAAGGAGGATCTTGCCAAGGTCAAGGCGGACCGCAAGGAACACCAAGACTTGCTGGCACACCAGATTGCCGCGCTCGAAACCAGCCGGGACGCCCTCCAAGAGCAACGCGACAGCAAGGACCGGGATATTGCCGACATGGTTGCGGACCGCGACCGACTGAGGACGGAGCTGCAAGTCATGGCCGCTCGCGTGGCCGTCCTTGACGGTGCCATGACGGCGGCCGAGGAGCAGCAGCAAAAGATTCAGGCCGCTGCCAAGGAGGAACATCAAAAGATCAAGGATGCCGCCAAGGAGGAACAGCAAAGGATCAAGGATGCTGCCAAGGAGGAACAGCAAAAGATCAAGGATGCCGCTGAGGAGGAACAGCGAAAGATCAAGGATGCCGCTGAGGAGGAGAAGGCGGCAATCCGGAAAGACTTGGATGAGGAACAACAAACACTCAAGACCCGAGTCGGCGAGCTGGAACAGGAGAAGCGGGTTCTGGAAAGCGCCAAGGCGGCCCTCGAGCAGGAGAAGGCCGAGACCCAGGCAAAACTGGAGATCGCTGAGGGGGAGATTACCAAGCTCAACGCCCAGGTCGAGGATCTGACAGGCTCTGGGGCAGACCTCGCCGCCAAGATTACCGCTCTCGAGGAGGAGCTTTCGACAACCAAGACCGAGGCAGCCGACCTCAGCACCCAAGTCGAGAACCTCCGGTCCGACAAGGCCGGGCTCGAGACACGAATTGAGTCCCTCGATGCCGAGAAAGTCGAGATGCAAGCACAGATGCACACACTCAATACCGACCTTGCCGGCGCCAAGGCCGCCAATGTGTCACTCGCGACCCAGAAACTCGATCTGGCCGGCGACATGGCCGGAGTGGCAGGGTCTCTCGATGGTGCGAAGGCCGAGATTGCCAAGCTCATCCTCGAAAAGGCTGCGATCCAGGCCGAGGCAGACAAGGTTGCCGGGCTTGAGAGCGCCAAAGCCGAGCTCGAGGCCAAGGTCACAGAACTGCAAGGCAAGATCTCGGAGCTGCAGGCCAAGATTGCTGAGCTCCAGGCCGAGGCGGACAAGATCCCTGGGCTCTCTGGTGAGAAGGAGGCCGCGGAAGCCAAGGCCTCGGGGCTGCAGGGACAGATCCTGGAGCTTGAGGGCAGGGCGGCCGACCTCGAAGCCAAGCTTGCCGGCGTGCAGGCTGAGGCACGCAAGCTCCCCCCACTCGAGGCGGCCAAGTCGGAACTCGAAGGCAAGGTGTCGGAGCTGCGGGCCAAGGTGGCGGAACTGCAGGCGGACCTCGCCAAGGACCCCGACGCGGCGACGTCAGCGCTTCGGGCGGAGCTGGAGGCAAAGAGCCAGGAGATCGCACGGCGCACCGACGAGATCAATACGCTGACCGCGGGCAACTCGGCACTCTCGGCACAGCTGGGTGCCACCAGGCAGCAACTTAACACAACACAGCAGTCCCTCAACAGCGTCACACAGTCCCACGACGGGGCCACAGCCCAGGTCATGCAGCTCCAGCAGCGCATCGACCAGCTCGCCACGCCCTCTCGACAGGCCAGCCGGTCGCGCACGTCGTCGCCGCAAAAGAAGGAGCGAGACAGCAGCACCAGCAAAAAGGACAAACAGCTCCTCATGGTTCGGAACCCGGGCGACAGAGGGGGGGCCTTGTCAGTCATGCTCCAAATCGCTGCAGCCATTTGAACCCTGCCTGAACACGACACGAAGCCCCCTCTAGTCTGTTGCGGTTCCGCTAACTGGGGCTTCTTGGCCAAACCATAGGCAACTCGTCTGGCGATGCCATCTGCGGAAACGCACCGGGAGCGCGACTTCGACCCCGAGCTCGACCCCGAGCACGACCCCGGGCACGACCCCCGGCACGACCCCGAACACGACTCCGAACACCAGCCCGCGCACATCAATGGACTCGGTTGCCTCCTCTTCACGTTCCCAGTCGGGTCGCTGATCCGCCGCCGGCTGTGTTGCGAGACCCTGCCTGGAGCGGCAGCAGAGGCCGGCAATGAACGAGGGGAGACCTTGTGCTTCGGACTGGCCCCATGTTTTTTTCCTACATGTTATCTTGTTGTTTGATGTACTGTTTCCCCCAAACCCTGTTTTCCTGCCAACTCCGAAGCACATCCCCCCCCTTTCCGTATTCATCTCCCACCATCCTTCTTTCCCTTTGTATGTCCTCTTTTCAGCTTGGGCGGTTTGTTTGGACCAAAATTTCTGTTTTGAACACGGCGGCCTTTTACAAGACGGATTTCCTGGAATACCCCATTTTCTTTCCTGTACAGAGACATCATGTAACATGTTTGCATTTTCTAGATTCTGTAAGGCGCACAGCCTCATGTCGTGATGGATGATGATAACGCAACGAACGAGTCATGGCATCGGACCGAGGAAAAGGTGTGACGGGGGAGCGCATGCATGTAACGCAGGGTATCCGAGAGTGGTATACACAGGGCAGAGGTGTAAGAGAAGCATCGGCCCAGGATGAAACAAATAAGATTGGGTAACATTGCCGATGTCTGATCCGCCTGTGCTTGTGGTTCTTGTGGTCCGCGGGTTGTGGATGCAATCAGTGTATGGGTGTCTGGTAAAATACAGATGGGGTTTCGTCGGTTCTGTCCCGTTCGAGCCACGCCTACATCATTCCGTGATTATACTCGTGACAAAAAAGGGTAATGTCTTGCGGGGGTCTCAGTCCCCGCTTATGTATTGTGTATGCGAGTTAAATCGAGACAACATGAATTTGCAAGGCTCAAGCTATAGGAAGACTGATGCCAGGCCCCAACGGCCTTTGGCCATGGCATGCTGGCCACCTTGAATTGAACCAAACGCCACGGCCTACTTCCCCTCCCAGAACAGATCGACCTCGGCGCCCTCCAGCCACTTCTCCATCTCGCCATACATGCGATCCCACAGGCAGCCGCTGGCGGTGGGCAGCTCCAGGTCAATCTCGTACCCCAGCCGCGCCTGCGCGGCGCCCAGATAGCGGTAGCCCTGGGGATAGAGGCCCAGCTCGTCGCGGGTGAAGCGCGGCGCGGTGTGGCCGTCGACGGGGACGACCTTGTCCTTTTCGTAGAACAGCTTGACGTACTTGGCCTTCCACTGCCCCGTGGCGGCATCCTTCTCGCAGAAGAAGATGAAGCGGCAGTCGCAGTCGACGTCGAACTCGCAGACACTGGCGGCAGCGGCGGAGGGCTGGAACTGGAAGCGGTGGGTGATGGTGGCCTTCATCTTGCCGATGGCGCGGCGGTGCTCGGGGCTCAGCTCGGCCAGGGTGCCGCACTCGCGGTGCATGATGAAGACGCCGTTCTCTTTGCCGGCCTTGGAGATGGCGATGAAGTCGTCGACGTGGCGGGGGCCGCTCCATGCTGGGTGAGCGACGGGTCAGCTAGCTGCGGTGTCGGGTGGGGAATTGGAAGGGATTCTCGTACTCGTCCACACGGTGGCATCCTCGGTGAAGAGGGAGCGGTAGTTCTTCCACTCGGAGGCATCGCGGTAGACGGGCCAGCCCTTGCAGAGCTCCGACACGGCGAGGCGGTCCAGAAGCTCGTCGGCACTGCCGTTGATGTGCGAGTAGCACGTGGTGTGGGGATCCGTCGGGGAAGTCATGTTGTACGACGGTTGGGGCCGTGGATGGGGAGTGATGGGTGATGGGTGATGGGTGATGGGTGGGGAGTGGAAGTGGGAGAGAGAAGAGCGCTGGCCAGGCCCTCCTTATATACCCCAATACTGAAGCCTGTGGCGATCTAGCTGTTTGGCCTTTTGCCATGGGAAGTATGAGTGCTATTCCCCCTGACCCCGTCTGCCCCGGCGGCCATTGGACAGCGAGATCAGACTCGTTCTGCGGTGAGCAATGCCAGGCAGTGACTGGACTGTCCCCCACTCTTGTGACGGGGGGCATGGGTGATCGGGGTTTCACAGCTCGCGCATGACGGACTGCCGCCGGCGGTCTTTTGGCCGTTGTGGACGACGTGGAACTCGCAGAGACGGGAGGGATGGGCGTGGGCGCTGAGCAGATCCGTCACAAACTGGGCCAAATCTTGCGAGATGGCCATCGGTGTGTGGTGTGTGACAACGATGAGCGGCAGTCAACCGGAGTGCGGTGCGCACTGAGCAGGCCGTGCAGGTGCAGAGCCGCCATGCAATTGGGCTGCGGTGCAAGCTCCGCCGGCTGTCACTTGCGGAAGCCGGCGTCATGCAGGTACGCACCCTTGCCGGGCTGTGCGAACTCGATCGCGCAATCATTGTTTGAACTCGTTGTTGGTCATGTTTGCCTCGCCGAGTCCATTGCCTGTGAGCAGTGACTCCCACTCTTGGTCTCACCGGCGGATCGCGGTTGTTAACATGGATTCCACAACAAGAGTCGCGTCACTCTTTTGGAGTTGGGGTTTGGGATGAAAAGAGAAGGGCAGGGAGGGGCAGCCCAACAGGTGCTTGTATGGTATGTACCAGGGTTAGGGTGTAAGGGTTAGGGTGTGATGCGGGTTAGGGCTGTGGTTGGAGCCTGGGTGGTCCGCATTTTACGGCTTGTCTCCGGCGCCCCGCGCTGTGCTGGCCCGATTCCACCCAACGCGAACACTCCAAACAACGCCTACGCCTGCCACCGACCAAAACCCCCCCACTCCGACACCATGGGCGAGTCCGTCAACCATATTTCGTCGCACGGCGACTTCGACGCGCTCCTGTCGACCACACGATATGTCGTCGCCGACTTCTACGCCGACTGGTGCGGGCCCTGCAAGACCATCGCCCCTTTCTTCCAGCAGTTCGCGTCGTCCCTGTCGATTCCCGGCTACCTCGCCTTCGCAAAGGTCAACGTTGACAGCAACCAGTCGATCGCCCAGAAGTACCGCGTCGCGGCCATGCCGACCTTTCTCTTCTTCAAGGACGGGAAGCAGGTCGCCGTCAACGGCTCCGCCATGATCCAGGGAGCCGACATGCCCAGTCTAAAGTCGGCCGTCGAGAAGATGGGCAAGCTGGCAAAGGAGAAGGCTGCGGCTGCTGCCGCCGAGCGCGCATAGAAGGCCCGGGCCCGAGGTTGGGAATAGGCATGTCGCGGCGGAACTGAAGAAGATCTGTGTCAGGCGGGCGCACCACCATCGAGATTTGGGCCGGGGGAGGGTCCCGAAGCGCGCGGCCATGGCAACCTGGAAGTCATGGCAATAGAATACCATGTGTCGACGTTTGCAGTTGCCTGTACGAGCTGTGCCGTGAGCTCCCAGTGTCGGTCACTGACTTTGCGCCGATACCTCGAATGGCCGCCGACGTGGAGCCTGGTCGTAAGGACATGGCCCCAACGGGCCCCGGCATCGACGTCAGGCCGCCCAGTGATGTCATAGTGCAACAGTCATCACACCATTTCCACCGCACACTCGCGGGTTCTCTGCTTTTACATAATCTTCCTGCTTCCATCTCCCGAAGCGGACAACGTGGAAAACCACCCCCTCCCACACTCGACAACAGGCGGCGATTATGGCCGAATACAAAGCAGCACAGTCCGAGGCGGAAACTGCGCATCCAGAAACAGAAAGGCCAAGCAAGACGCCCACAGCTGCCCAGAGCACCAGTTCTGAAAGCCGGCTCGCACAGCGACCGCTGGGAAAAGATGGCCAGATCGCCCAGAGACCCGCCGACGACGCCGAGGACGTGACGCGGTCGCGCAGACAGGTACTGCGCCAGCATGATCGGGGAGGGGCCCCTGCAGTGAGGCTGGACATGGACTTGGACATCGACATTGAGCTCAAGGCCAAAATAAAGGGATATGTCGAGTTGTCTATTCTGTAAGTCTCGAAAATACCTTGCCAGTCGGCGAGCTGGAGCTAACCTAGACAGGGACGAGGAGCAAGCAGCGCGGCGACGGAGGAACTCAGCCTAGCAGTCATCACATAAGCTACATAAGTCCTGGATACGAGCATGTACCACCCTCCGTCGAAATGGATGGCGTTGCGTGCAAGGTGGTTGTGTCTCAGACACGTGGTCACGCGGCACACATGCACGACTGACCCTGACAACCTGGAAGCATCACACCTGGCTTGCACGAGCACCGCGTGTCGCGTGTCGATGACTCGGACACGAACGACCCGGGGATGTCAATGATCGACAATGTACCTAGATGGCATTCGTGTCGCCGCTCTTCGATTCTCACTCTCGACTCCCCTTCCGCATCTCGCGTTTCTCTCAAACCTCATCACTACGTATGACCCGACCCGGTCCCAGATTCAAGCGATTTAGTCGAGCCCTCCCCCAATGCCGTCCGCACGACGGCGGTCTTCAACCCCACAACACGATGGCCAAAAGTCCAGGGAGGCGCCCGAACTCATGCGCAAACTGGGCCACGCCGTCCTGTCATACTCACTCAAACGGTTACGCGAGCAACAAGAGACACAAAGCAGAACCTCCCTGGGCAGCGCAGGAAAAGAAGGTGGACGCAGCCGCGACTTGGCAAGACATGACAGCGACATGCACAATGTCATGAGCCAACTTGCCGTAGGAATCGTTGCCTTTGGCATCCGACACCTGATCAAGCGGAGGCACGAAGCCAAACGCCAGGCCCAGGCGGAGGCTGCTGCGGCGCCGACGCGTGCGGCGGGCATGAGCCTCGGCCTGGAGCAGCGGCAGAGACGAGGCGCCGCCGATCCGGAGCTGCGCGCCGCGCTGAATACCGTCACGACAGAGTTGCACGGGGCATCCGAGTCTATCCGGCGGCTGGCCCACAGCGTGCCGTCGCATCGGGGCTGCCCTGTCCGGGAGGCACTCGTTGCGGACGCCGACAAGCTGCAGGGGTCGCTTGGCAGCCTGCAGGTGAGCATCAACAATATGCGGAATTTGCATCCGGGGCTGGATCAGGGAAGGCCGAATCTTGCGCCAGAGAGGAGCCGGCGGCAGGAGAGGACGAGGAGGAGTGGTGGGGGGAAAGGAAGGGAGAGGACGAGAGACAGAGGGACAAACGAAGTGGAACTGCGACCAGAGGAAAGGGCGGCAGAAGGAAGCACGCGGGCCGGGGGGACGAGGGTCGACAAGGAACCACGCCGGAGAGATGGCGACCAGCCTCGGGAACGGCCCCCAAGTCGCCAGAGCAGATGGGATCGAAACGATGAGTTCCAGCGCGGTCATCGCTATGCAGCCGGGCCTGTCCCGCCCTGACCTATCCGAGCTCAGGGGCTCTGACGACAGGACAGACAGACACTCACTACCTGCCAACCCCTGACTCGGGCTTGTTCCGGGCTTCCGGCCCACGGTCGGCTGCCAACCCGCTGTCCCCACTCGCACCTCCACCCACTATTCAAGGGGCCCTCTTAGGGGAGAACCCTAGCGCGCGCAAAACCCACCACGAGCCCACGCCCCCCTCATCATGGCCAATATCCTCGCCGGCATTCAACAAAGCCCGCATGGCTCAGTGGTAGAGCGTGTCACTAGTAATGACAAGGTCGTCAGTTCGATTCTGGCTGTGGGCATTCAATTGAATTGGAGCAGGTCGGGGTTGCCTTTTCTTTTCGTGTTTTTGTTGTTTTTATGACTGGCAGAGTCAGCAAGGAGAACTGTGGGGGGGGGGGGACATGGTGGATGTTGGGACCGCAACCAGACTGCAACTGTCTGACAGAGAGTTTATCCAAGAACGGCGGCTCTTGAATGCCTATGCGCCTATCGTTGTAGCCCTGCAACGCTCTAGCAGACTTGGCCCGTCTCTGCCTGCCAGTCACCCCCTCCAACGCCGACGCCCAATCCCAGGAAACAAACACCTTGACCAAGCCAACCAGCCTAACTAACCACCACCAGCTGGCCCCTCCGGTAGACCCCCCTCCCCCTCCCTCTGAGAAAGATATTGCGCCCCCATTCCCGTCCCGGACCTTGACCTTGACCCGGACCCCGACCCCCGCGACCCCCGCGACCCCTTGGAGCCGGTGCTCCGCGTCCGAACACGGATGGAGCCGCGGTAGCGCCAGACAAAGTAGAAGAAGCCTGCCAAGAAGACGGCGAGCAGCACGCCGACGACGGCGCCGATGGTGGCGTTTTGGTCTTGCATCGTGGCGCGCTTCTGGCGGTGGGGTTGCGTCTGGGCGGCGTCATGGTGCTGGCTGCTGTGGGGGACATGTTGTGGTGGTGGTGGTGGTGGGTGTGGGCGGCCACCACTGTGCTCTTCTTGGACTTGGTCGCGCGGTTGAGGGGCGGTGCGCTTGGTGGGGGTCGGAGACGCAACTTCAGGCAGGGATGGCACCACCGTGGAGACCAGGACTAGGCGTGGTATGTACATTGTTCCGTGCGGCCAGGCGGCAGGAGGGGGGAGGTGGTGGCAGCGATCATGGGGCAAGCGAGTGGGCAGTGTGCCTGTGCGAAGGGGGGGACAGGCCTGGTCATCGGAACACAGGGACAATAGGCGCTTGCTCGCTTGCCGGGGGAGAGCATGAACAATCCTGGCTCACCGAAGTTGGGATGGTGTGGGGGGGGGGGGTTTCTTAAGCGGCGTCGTTGGCGGCCGCATCACCCTTCTCTCTCTTTGCAGAGAAAGGAAGATGGCTCGGCGAAGAACCCTCGGCGAGAAGCATCCATCGCCGTTGGCGGGAGAATCCCTCTGGTTGACCATATGGAGGTGCAAAGCACCGACATCCGTGGGCAGCTGCAGCCATCAACCGGCTGCCGTGTAACGGGCCATGTCAGGCCAATGGCTGCGTGAGAGGCAGTGGGGCGAGCAGACGAGAGCCCAGTTGACGACTCTCTCCCAGTCAGGCAACGGACGGGAGACTTCGGCTCGTCGTCTGCGGATAGCTGCTTGTGCTATTCTGCATCCGAAGCTGCAACCCGAGAGATTCCTGCCCGAGATTGGACCGACGAACGGGACAAGATGCCATTGTTTCAGGGATATCATAACACCAGGCCAAGGGCAAACGGGGTTCGTGGATGACATGCACAGCTGGTCATCCGGAGGTCAGACGAGACCCGGCAACGCATCGGCGCCCGATATATTGCCTCGTCGCCCGCCCACCCGAGACAAGACGAGGCTTTGAGCCGGCTTCCCCTGAGCCAATGCTCTCCTGGCTCCAGTATCGCCGACCTGTTAGCGAATGCAAGGTGGCGTTGGGATGGAAATGGGCTATCAGAGCCTATTGGGGGCATGCGGGGTAGCTGCCCATGTGGCAGAGACAGAAGAGCATGTGCTTGTCGGGTTGCTTGCTGAGCTGGCGAGTTGGGGAAAACCATGCACACGTGCCTCGCAAGATTGCCCACATGACGAACAGCTCAATTCGACAAGTTGCCATTATCCGACAGTGTCCCTTCTATCCGATCGCCTGAGGCGTTTAACACTGCTATTCCCTGATTCGGGATTGGGCTCCTATAGGCGGCCCGGGGGATGCTTGACAGTACACACAACGGGGAGCGGGAAAGAGGTCGACCAGGGGTGTTGTAGTGGCGCTCCCTCAGACAATCAGACACTTGTCCCGCATGCTCTTCAGCTGTTGCAGCCAGTTCGTCTTGCGCCTCCCAGCCGGCTCCCGGTCCCGTGCTTCCCACAAACGGTGCAGCATCTCGATGGCGGTGCGGACATAGCCCCAGGGACAGATCCACGGATTCGTGGCCCAGACGCCGTGCATCCGCTCGATGCACCACTCCCGTTGCGACAGATCGTCGGTCTGGGCGCCGGCCACGAAGGTCGGCCACACGGTCCCTTTCAGGAGCACATGGTCGATCGGCACGTTCGCCAGGTGGCCGAGCACCTCTTGCACGAGCATCGCCGCTGACACAGACCCCTCGGCAGCCTCCGGGACGGCGAGCACGATGTATAGACAGGCGGTGGCACGGTGCGCCGAGGCGAGACTGACGCGGACGTCCAGGTCGTCGTGCGCCGAGAGACCGCGGATGTTGTACACCCATTCCAGGACGTCGAGCGATCGGGCTAGCTGGAGCAGCGACCGGGCAATGTCGATTCTGGTCTGCGCGTTGGTCTCGCCCCCATGGCCGCTGCACAGACGACTGGCCGACAACGTGATCTGAAGGACTCCGGGCGGGCAGCAGTGGTAGCTGTACGGCTCAGCGCGCTTCAGGACGGAGAACAAGTCGGCCAGGTCGTGCTCGGCCCAGGACTCCACGACAAACCCGCTGATTGCGGAGCCCAGAACGCGGTACGTCAGGCAGTCGGCAGCGATGGCGTCGACGAGCGACATGAGCGAGCCGTCGAGCCGGGGGGGCGCCGGCCCGTGCAGCGACGACATCAGCTTGCTCGCCGCATCGATGTGGACTTGCCAGCTGCCCTTGCCCGAGTCGATCAGGTCGAGGTTGATGAGGAACACGGTCGCCGCCAAGACCATGGCCTGATTTGCAGGCGTCATCCTGTCGACGGCGCACCGGAGCAGCCTGATAGCCTTGTCCTTGGCCACCAGGGCGTCGATCAGCTCTCGCCTGCCGACGGGCTGGTCCTGGTAGCCGTGCAGCGTGGCGAGATGCATGGCGCCCGTGGCCACGATAATCGCCTCGAGAAAGTCGAATTCGACGGCGAGAGGGAGGATGGCCCGGAAGGGATTCTGATCATGCTGGTCGATGGAAACCAAGTCGCGACACACGGCCGTGGCAACTGAGTGGTGAGTACGATGCCGTGCCAGCTGGCGCCACCCAGTCTTGTGGGTGTTTACATACAGTGGTGGAGATAGTGTCTAGCCCGTTGGTTGAGGCCATTCACCAACGGGTCGCGCAGGGCGGGGCTGATGGAGAGGAACCCCTCGTCCGAGCTGCGCACCGCTACGGCAGTCGCCTTCTTCACAGACACAGACACGGACGACAGCTGCGCGACGAGGTTACCGCGCAGGGCGGGGCCGTTGGCCCACCGCAGAACGGTGCCATAGCCAAGACACTCGACGCCCGCGACCCAGCATTTGCGACAGGAAGGGCGGGATCGGTCGCAGCGAAGCCGACGTCGGCGGCAGTTGTAGCAACTCGACGCCGCGTCACGGTCGCGGGTGGACTGTGCAGTCGGTGCCGGGATCGGACTGGGCCCTGGCATAGAGACCGCGCGCAGCCGGGCTGGTCTTCATTCCAGGCTGGACGCCGTCTTGTTGCCCCGTTGAATGGTGGCCGCCGATTGACCGATCGATGGCCGGGGAATTGGAGACGAGGAAAGCTTCGGTTGAAAACGCAGCGAGTGACGTTTTGACCGCCTTATCCATGTGATCCTCGACCTTATCCTGCGCGCGAGGCCGAACCCGGAACCCAAACGGCAAGCCACCGCATTAGCCCCGCGTTGGCGAGAAAACATCGAGATCTCCAGACGGGCCTAGACCCACCGTCGAGTCAGAAGGGGCAACCGCGCCTGCCGGGGCGGGAAGCTTATCAGTCTTCTGCGGGAACCACCGCATCATCTTGTTGATGCTGTTTCAGTAGGGCTGGCGCGGCCGGGCTCGGATTGCCGTCGTGGCGTTGGAGATGTGGGCCCCAGACCATGCACGCTAACTAAAAATGGCACCAAATCTTCATCTTCTGCGTCGTGGGTGGGTCGCTGCTGCACACCGTTCCATGAAAACCTGACTAACGTTTTTGCATTTTGCATTTTGCATTTTGCATCCTGCGTTTTGCACCCACCGCACGGCGATGGCGACTTTGTATAAGAGACTCGCGATGAGTCCTCCCGCCCCGAGTCTGGGCTCCCCGAGGCCCGCAACAACACCACCATCGCCATCCGCACCCTCGACCTCGACCCCCGCGCGCCCATCATCCCATCTCCGGCATGGGCCAACCCGATGATGTGGAGAACCCTTCGGGGCCTGACGACCGCGGCGCGGCCGACGTGCGGGAGCTCGACCTAGACAAGCTGGCCCGCCAGAGGCCGGATGCCTTTCCCAACGCCGTCTACGAGATCATGTTCTGCAGCTCGATGCTGGTCTCCATGTTCATGTCCGAGTTCTTCATCTCGGGCTTCAACATCATCCTCCCCAGCGTGTCCCACACGCTCGACATCCCCAAGGCCTCGCAGACGTGGCCGTCCAGCGTCTTCTCGCTCGTCGCCGGCGCCTTCCTCTTGCCCTTCGGCCGCCTCGCCGACATCCACGGCGCCTACCTCATCTTCAATGCCGGGCTCGCGTGGTTCGGCCTCTGGTGTCTCATCTCGGGCTTCAGCACCAACTACCAGATGCTCATCGTGACCCGCGCCCTCGCCGGCCTGGGCGCGGCCGCCTACCTGCCCACCAGCATCATGCTGCTCGGCAAGACGTACCGCCCCGGCCCGCGCAAGAATCTCGTCTTTGGCCTGTACAGCGCCTTCGCGCCCATCGGCTTCTTCATCGGCATCATCACCGGCGGCGCCACCACGCAGTTCATGTCGTGGCGGTGGTACTTTTGGCTGGGCGCCATCGTCGTCTTCGTCGTGTGTGTCTTCTCCCTCGTCACGATCCCGCGCGACAGGGCGAGCACACGCGTCGAGAACCCCGACGCCCGCATGGACTACTGGGGCACCGTCACCATCGTGCCCGCCCTGATCCTGGTCACGTATGCCATCACGGACAGCGGCCACGCGCCCGATGGCTGGCGGACGCCCTACATCATCGTCACCTTCATCCTGGGAATGCTGCTGCTGGGCGCGGCCATCTACGTCGAGGGCTGGGTTGCCGAGCAGCCGCTGCTCCCGTTCGACCTGTTCCGGCCCAAGTACATGGGCCGCCTGACCATCGCGCTGCTCTTCGCCTACGGCATCTTTGGCATCTTCCTGTTCTATGCCAGCTTCCACATCAGCGAGTACATGGGCGCCTCGGCCCTCAAGACGGCCGTCTGGTTCGCCCCCATGGCGGCCGGCGGCATCATCCTCGCCACCATCGGCGGCTTCACCCTGCACCTCCTCCCCGGCAGGCTCCTGCTGATCATCTCCGGCCTCGGCAGTCTTGCCTGCTGCATCCTCTTTGCGCTGGCGCCGCAGGACGCAAACTACTGGGCCTACATCTTCCCGGCCATGGTGGGCGCGACCATCGGGGTTGACATCACCTTCATCGTCAGCAACGTCTTCATCACGACAAACATCTCGCGGGATAGGCAGGGCGCGGCCGGTGGTCTAATCACCAGTCTTCTGTTCCTCGGTATCAGCTTCTTCCTCGGTCTCGCCGATCTCGCCGTGTCCGAGGACGAGAAGAGAGGGGGCACCGAAGGACACAAGGTCGCGTTTTGGTTTGCCACGGCCTGCGCCGCCATTGTCGCCGTCATCTTTGCGACCATCAAGATTGGCAAGGCCGAGGCCGAGCTGACCTTGGAGGAGCGGATGCAGGCCGAGGGCAGCAAGGCCGAGCATTCGACGCCCAGCTCCTCGGACTGAGACCGTGCTGGGCGGCCCACGATAGACGATAATCTTAATACTTGAAAAACATCGACCTAGACAGCTGCATATAGATGACCTCTTTAACAACTACAACTCATCCCCGGCCCGGTCCTCCCCCTGGTCCTTCCTCGCCCGCTCCTCGTACTGCGCCCTCCACTCATTCCTCCTGATTGCCCGGCTTGCTGCTAATGGCATGGGTGGGGGGAGGGCAGCGAGACATGGTAACACGTGGGAGGAGAACCGGTCTATCTGTGTGCTCATGCAACATCAACATGGTGATTTGACCGGCGGGAATTCCGAAACCCGAAACCCGAAACCCGACAGTCTCCGCAGTGTGGTCGATCCTCGGCGGGGTCACTACAAGTTCCCCTGGCTCGAGCCTGGAACCATCTACACGTGTACGACGACCGGCCAATGGCGGACAGGATATTTGGGCCAGAATTGGCAAGTCCCCGTGAGGGCGCCATCGGTGGTTGCAACGTGAGTTGAGCAGTCCAGGGGTGACACGCCCAGTAGGGTCGCCTTCATCTTGGCACGTGTGTGTTGTGGTCGAATCAAAAGCAGGTGCTCGGCGCTAGGGAGGCTCCCTGGCCGCGACGAGGTGATTGGATGATTTGGATCGCATCGAAATGGTCCCCATAAGAAGGGTTGTCGAGCACTCGCCGACTCGGGGATGGACCATTGTCTCGGACACACTCGACCACACCACACGGCAACACCAAGGCCAGCAAGATGCGCGTTGGGTCGTTTCTCGCCTTCGTGCCGGTGCTGGGCGCGCACGGCATCCGCATCATCCAATCCAACGACGACGGCTGGGCCGAGCAGTATGCGCGGTCGTTCCACGATGCCCTGATCGCCACGGGACATGATGTTGTTTTGTCTGCGCCCGCCGAAAACAAGTCGGGGTCTGGTAAGCCATCACCACCAAGTTGCCTGTGCTGCGCTCCAACTTCGGCCCGCTTACACCGGTGTGCAAAGGTTCGCTCGATCTCGAACCCAATCCCAGGAAGAGCTCCTGCCAGTACGACAGTTGCCCGCCGGGCAGCGGCCCCATCGGGCGCAACGCAACCTCGCCGCGCCTGAACTGGGTCAACTCGTACCCGGCGACCTCGATGCGGTACGGCATCGACACCATCGGTCCCCAGTTCTGGAACGGCGAAGCCCCGGAGCTGGCCGTCGCGGGGCCCAACGTCGGCAGCAACCTGAATGTGGCCGTGTACTTCTCCGGCACAGTCGGCGCCGCCGTCTACGCAGCAAAGGCCAGAGGGATTCCTGCCATCGCCTTCTCGGGCAAGACGACCGGCACCTTGGCCTGGGACACAAGCCCCGTATCCCAGCGCAGCCTGGTGTATGCCGAGCTGGCCGCCCAGCTCACGAATGCTGTCGTCGCCAGTGGCACGCCGTACCTGCCCGACGGCGTGTTCCTCAACGTCAACTTCCCCGAGGTCAGCGACAAGTGCAACGACGCAAGCCAGTTCAAGTGGGTGCTGAGCCGCATCAACCTGGGCGTTTTCTCGGCCCCCGACGTCGAGACCTGCGGAGATAGACGTCTCCCGATTGAGCTTTCTGTCGTGAATCGGGATGGGTGCTACGCCTCGATCAGCGTCGGGGATGCCAACGACAAGACAACGGCGCCAGCCGCGAAGCAGGCGGTGGTGCTCAAGAAGCTGGGCGGCCTGTTGACCTGCCTGCCGTGAACTTATGACGGGAGAAGCTGCCACGGGCAACACGACCGTGAAGTCGCCGGGGTTAAACTTGGTAGAGACGAGACGATAGGGAACATACATTGTTTGCTCATGGTACTGGCATGCATAGTTGACGTAGAATGAGTATTCTTGTTGGATATCTCCAAATCGGGCCTGATGTCCGAAGAGCCCTGGAAGGTTGCCTACCAGACGCTCGCGGCGGAGCTTCTTTCTTGTCGCGACATTCGCGTCGCTAGAAATGGCTAGGGTCGTTGTCGGGGCAACCTCACACCAATGACGCAAGTGATCTCTATTTCCTTGCCGCTACGTTCCCATTACCCCATGTTATCAGAACACATTACATCGCTGTATATAGCGCTATCCATGCGAGACGACTGCTGCCCTTGAGTTCCGCCGACCTGCCGAACTGGAAAAAGAAACCCTTTTTTGAAGTTCGACCAGCACACCTCCCTCTGGTTTATCCGCAACATACCGTGGCCTGATCGGTAGCGCTGGTCTGCAGGGCCCTGTGATTTGTGTCAGCCTGTCAGCCACCCATGACGTGGCTTGCGGGCAGTGGGAATACGCACCCGCCGATGGGCTCCCAGTGGAAAATGAAGCTGCCGATGTAAGCACCGAGGAAGATGCAGATGATGATATATCCGTTGTAGTACATGGCAAGGCTGTGTCGGGGATTAGCCCGCTGTCAACATGAGTCGCGGAGGACAGGAGAGAAACACACAGCATGACGAAGTAGGCGACAGCGAACTGCAGCATATGCAGAAGCGCCCGGATGGCTTGCTCGAACACAGTGGGCCGATATCCCTGGTTGACGGCAGCGACACAGGCAGGGGCCGGGCTGCCATCACCAGAGGCACTCTTGGGGGAGACCGTTGCCGCGACGCCAGAGACACGATGCTTGTTGATAAGGTAGCGGTCAAATTCCTTGACAGTGCGGCGCAGCAGTTCGAGCGTGATGACCAGCAGCACAACCCCGATGCAAGAGCCGGCGAATTTGCCCTTCGAGGTGATCTTCCATGACGAGGCGATGAAACATGAGTCGATTGTGTTCCAGTTCCAGAGCATCTGTCGTGCCAATGGTAAGCATGTATTCTGCGGCGTGCGACGACCAAGGTTGCCAACTCACCGAGATCTTGCAGCCGTTCTTGCTTCCACCACCGTGACCACCCATACCGCCCATGGCCGTGGCGGCAGCTCCGAGAGACGATGTTGCCGTTGCCATGGACATGCCAGTTGCTGTCCCGCCGTGATTGTGGTCCATTGTGAACGTGATTTGCGCGTGTCGTGTCGGTGGATGCTTGGATGATGCGCAAAGAATGGAATTGCCAAAGCGAGACAAATTGAGCGGGCAAAACTGAAAGTTCGGACTCCAGGCCTTATTATAGCATGAGGAAGTCTCGAGCAACTGCTGCCTCGCCACGCGCCTGCCGTGGCTAAAAAAAAAAAAAAAAATTCATTACGGCACAGGGCCCCGGAGGCCTGGTCGACCCTGAAAACCTGCTCACACTGGGCCCTCTGTTGCCTTTCTTTTGCATACAAAAGAGCTAGTTGCGCGCATTTGAGCACATTGTCGCACAGGGAGGTTCGACCAACAACCAGTCGTTGCGACCGCCCAGAACTCTGCGGTGGGCCCCTCCGCTTTTGTCGTACTTGTTTTATTGTATTTGGGCACAGCACACTTCCACGTGTGAGACGCGGAAGTCAGAAGTCTTGGAGCCAAGCGAGGTATGTAGGATGTGTCGTGTTTTTGTCAGGAGAGAGACAGGCAAGAAGAACCGAGAACAAGTGCCGATGGCTAAGCAACGGGGCCATCAGTGGCAAAACATCGAATACGATAACCCAACGAACCGTCGCTGCGAAACCCAGAAACAGAAGTGGAAAGCTGTGGCAACCATTTACCGCCCTCTGGTCCAAAACAGCAACATAATCCCACGCAGACGTGCAAGCCCGGCATCTTGGCTCAGAAGCTCCGGCAGAGCGGCGGACAGACCGCCTGGGTTGGTCGGCCAAGCCACGGCTGTAACCACAGCGTCTGCCCTGCCGGACAAGGTATCCCCCTCCCCGTCCTCGGGCTCCTGTTTCGGTTCTGGTTCTGGTTCTGGCGTTGACTGTCCCAACCCCTTGACATCCAGGTTGTCAACTCGCCTCGCCAACTGGAAGAAGGCCCGCCCAGTTTCTGTCGTCGCCAAACTACCAGTCATGCAGCCGGTCGCGAGGGCGGCGCGCGCCAGCTTGGCCTTGGCCACGAGAATCATGTCGCAACCGGCCAGTTGCACGACACAGTTGTGCCACGGCGTGGGGATGTGGAGCAGGTCTGGAGACGCCATGAGCTCACCGTTCGCCGAGAGAGACGCGACAGCGCGGACGCGGGCTGGGTTGAACAGCTGGATGCCAAACTTGGGGCCGGAGTTGCTGTGTCTAAGTGCGGGAAGGACTTAGTTCGACGTCTGGGGCGAGGGAAACGGGACTCGGACTGGCTTACGCGTGGATGGATAGGCGGATGTGGTTGGGGAAAAGTATCTCGATGAGGTTTGAGTATGCTTGGTTGCGCTGCGAATGTGCGTCAGCGAATGGTATCGGGGCCGGACGAGGAGGAATGATACTGGGCAACAACGCACCAGGATCATCTCGAAAGCCACCTTGGCCGACAGCTTCTTCTGCTGTGACTTGGTCATCCGCTGGGCGTGCGGGAGGTGTCCAAGGTCTTCCAGCATGAACCGCGAGAAGCCACGGTAGAGCGCGGTAACAGCAGCATCCTGGGAGTCGATCATGGCCCGCACCGCCGACTTGCGTGGGCCGCAACCCGCCATCAGGATGCGGCGACACAAATCGGCCTCCGTGGTCACCCGGGTGTCTATATGATGATCGATATCGGGGACCTTGAGCCGGGCGGCGAGGTCCAAAAGCCCCTCATCCGCGTCGACAGCAGCAAGTTGAAACAGGTCGACGAGCGACTTGAGCTCTACACGGTCCGGGGCACCTCGACGAAGCCCAATGGCGTGATTCATCTCCCTGAGCTTGGCGCCGTAGGCATCGACGTCGGCGTCATGGACGCCAATGCAGTCGCTGAAGACATGGCCGTCGCTGACAACCCATAGCCTGGCGCCTGGCCCGTACACGTTCTGAACGGCCTCGACAAATCCGTGGAGGTGCTCCAAAGCAAGGTCCTCGGCCCGGTCCGGATCCGGCCCGGTGACCTTGTCGAGGTTGGAGGATTTGCAGGGGAAGGCGGGAAGACAGAACTCGATGGGGACGTGTTGCCGAGTAAAGTGCCTGACGCGCTCGGTGAAATATCCCCGGCCCCCCTGATTCCACTTGTCATCCTTGCCGCGGTGCCGGAGATAGTCATCGAAAAGGTCCACGATCTTCGCGGCTGACACGTCACGTTCAGCTGTTGGGAGGAGTGACCGGGGGTGGACACAAAGGTCAGCTTGGTCCAGGACTAGCTGAACAAAAAAGTCTTCAAACGCCGTCTCTCCCGCTTGCCATGGGTCGTTGTCGACCATGACTGCTAGGGTGTTTCCGTCGCCGTTGGCTGAGCGCCAGCTGCGGTAGATCCTGACATTGGTGTCTTGCAATCTCCGGGTCCCCTCGGGCCCAGTGTCTCCAGGCCCGACGGAGGCCCAGTGATCCCGAATCCATTGCCGATGCGGCCCAGTGCAGTGCAGAAGTTGTTGGTTTCTATCCTGGAGAAACATACCCTGGAAATGATGGTAGAAAGACTGCCCGTCGTTGGGAACCTCCATTCTTAGTGAGGATACTGCTGAACTGAAAACGGTGGCGACCCCTATCACTCCAATGCGCGGAAGAAGGAGGATGGACAAGTTCAGGAAATGTCACACAGGGACAGTGCCGGCATTCCATAACCAAGCGCTCAAAGGTCCGACATGTCTGCTTGTGTCCTTGTCACTCGACCCCTGGATCTAAACTAGATGCAGGAATCGCAAATAACCCTCGACTGGTGACCAAGCCTGCGTTGTCAAGCCCGACGGAAGCCCCAGACGGCTGTAGCTTCAGGATTGGGTCGTTGACTCTTGAGGTATCCAGGCTGAAGCAAAGCCAACGGCGAAATGACTCAAATGAGGGGTCGAAGGGGAACGAATGCAGTCACTGTCGTCGTGACGTGGCCCATCCAAGGGATTGCGCTATCCTGCAGTGATTTCTGAAAATATCGTGTAGCGTACGGCGATGGCGGCAGCCTGGTGCGGAACTTAGAATCCCAATGTGGTCGAAACGACAAAGAATCTCAGTCCAGTACAGACTGTCGCGGGGTTCGCTGTCAGTGACATGCATACCTGAGTCCTGTACAACTTTCCTCGGTACTCCGCATCGACAATGCTGTCCTGCATAGCGTGCATGGGGCTATGTAGCTCAGCGGCAGTGGCGTGGCACAGCACCAATACTTATAGGGCAAGTGGATTACGTCTGTAGATCTGCACCCATACCTCATCCAATCTATCCAGGTGATTCCTCAGATCAGTCCTCCGCCCTGCTCGAAAACACAAGTCTCAACGCACGGGGATACAACGGCCCGGCCTAGCGGGGAAGAATAATTAGTAAATATGGACAGGGAGGCCGCATAATCCCGATCGGCAGTGCGATATAATACATACCGGAGTCTTGCGGTCTGCCCATGTCGGGTCCAGCTTCCAGGTGAAGGCCTTCAACAAGACGACCAGCGTCAACCGCATCTGCAGCAGTGTAAACCTCTCCCCCAGACACGCGCGCCGGCCCCCGTGGAAGCTAATGAACTCGGCCCTGGCCTTCCGTAGTCGGTACTGCTTCTGGATGGTGATGGGGTCATCGCCCCACCGTGCCGGATCAAAGGCGTCAGCTGCGGGGCCCCAGACGGCCGGATCTCGGTTGGTCGAGTAGCAGTTGTAGCCCAGGTAAGCGCCCTTGGGGATGGCGACGGCTCCGCCGAGAAGGGCATTGGAGCTTGCCCGTCGGTTGATCAGCTGGCAGATGGGCGGATACAGCCGCAGGCTTTCGTAGATGACAGATGTTAGGAGAGGCATTGCCTGCAGAACTTCTGGATCCAGGCCATCTTTGCCAGGCTCCAAGTGCCGAATCTCGGCATAGAGCATGCCCTGCACATCCTACACGACAGACTGTCAATGGCCGCCGCCGAACTGCAAATCTTGATCGTCGGCTTCACGTACTGGGTGTTTTGCCAAGAGATATAGGGTGGAAATCATGCAGAGCTGCGGGTTCTCCTGGCCGGCCACGAAGACGACAGTCAGGTTGTCCAAGAGTTGCTTATCAGTCCACAAACCAGAGTCCACGGCGCTTAGCATTCTCTGTCCCAGTCCGTGCGAAGACGTGGTTAGGTGTGGCAGCGGGGTGTGTTCGTGGCTTTGCACCAGGGCACGCTTCAACTCCTGCTTGAAGCGATTTACCAGCTCACGGGCTTTCGTGCGGCTTGGCAACGGAAGCTGGTCCAACACGGGGAAGTTCATAAAGACGGGCTTGAAGATTTCGCGCTTGACCGAGGTTTGGAGAATGTTGATGGGCGTCTTGCCCGAGCTTAGCGGCTAGGGTGTCATTGGGATGTTAGCTCAATGCGAGGATGCTGCGGCCATATAGATAGATGGAGTCTCACTTCCAAATTGGTCTGCAAAATAACTTCCGAGCAATTGGCAACCGAGTACCGTTGCAGAAGCTCCTGCACAGCAACGCCCCTCTTTCCACTTCGTACCTGTGCATCCTGCAGGAGCTTGCAGAGCAGCTCTGCATTGCTGGCGATTTTGTCCGCTTCAAATCTTCGTTGCAGCCCTGGTTTGATAACCGACTGGTAATTTCGCCATATCTCCCCGTGGCTCGAGATGATGTTATCACCCAGAAGCTCAGAGAGAACGCTGTGCGGGATCTTCTTGTAGTTCCCGCTCTTCTGGTAGAGGTCCTCGTCCTTGAACATCTCGGCAAGGTATGACGGCCTATGCACCAAGATATTCCACTGGGCGCCAAAGAAGAGTTTGACGGCACCGTGTGTCCTGAGAGGTTGTTGGATGTATTTGCGGAAAATGTCCGATTGGTCGACGTCTTGGAAAAAGGGGAGAAGTGCAACCCAGAATGGGATGGCTGGGATGTTGGTTGGGTATTTGGGTGGTACTAGAAAGATGTAGTAGACTAGGTAGACAAGCAAACCTCCGGTGAGCAGCTCGGCCGCAAAAGTAAACATCTCGCGCGTTCGTTTTAGAGGCGTGCTGTGGTTCCGCCCGTTCTGAGTGTTGGGCGGGCGGTTGCTGGTGAGTGTGTTGGTCGTATGGTGATTGATTAATTAGATGGTGGTCTACGGAGCGTCAAGTCTACATGAGTCCCAAAACCCAAATCCTGTTACTAGGTTTACCCCGCCGTGCCTAAAGACCTCTATCTATTTTCGCTTTTAACGATTGTTCTAGTGTATATGTAATAATAGAAACTAGATTGTTATAAGCAATATTATATTATATTTACAATATTAAGCTTTATTCTATTAGATAATTCTTAATTATACTAATTAGTTTATTATTAGTATAACTATATTACTATATAGTAAGACTACTAAACTACTTTAATATATATATATAGATAATATACTTTAGGAAAAATTATATAGTACTATAACTAAATACTAGTAAATAGTTAATAGTAATATTAAATATAAATATATACGCTATAAGTATCTTAAATTTAATTTAAGTAAGATATAAGCGTAATTAGTTTTCTTATTTAAGTATAACTAATTTATCTTAGCGTAATTAGTATTACTATATTAAACGTAACTAATATTACTAATTTAAGCGTACCTAGTAATATTATAGTAGGTGTAATTAGTACTACTATAGTAAGCGCGATTAGTATTACTATATTAAGCGCAACTAATATTATATTAGGTGTAATTAGTCCTACTATAGTAAGCGCGATTAGTATTACTATATTAAGCGTAACTAGTATTACTAATATAAGCGCGACTAATATTACTAATTTAGATTTAACTAATATTACTAATTTAGGCGCGACTAATATTACTAATTTAGGCGCGACTAATATTACTAATTTAAGCGCGACTAATATTACTAATTTAGCCGCAACTAATATTACTAATTTAGGCGCGACTAATATTACTAATTTAGCCGCGACTAATATTACTAATTTAGGTATAACTAATTTATTTAAGCGCGACTAATCTATTTTAGCGTAACTAGTATTACTAATATAAGCGCGATTAGTATTACTTTAGTAAGGGCAATTAGTATTACTAATTATATTTTAACTAGTATTATTAGTTAAAGCGCGATTAGAATTACTAATTTTAGCGCAACTAGTATTAGTAATTTAAGCGCGATTAGAATTACTATACTTAGTATAATTAGTCTTTCTAACTTAAGCGAGATTAGTATTATAGGTCTAAGTAAGATATAAATATATATAACTAGTATTATAGTTTCAAGTATAGATATAAGCGCAATTAGTAGTTCAATTTTAAGCGAGATATAAGCGAGATTAGCGTCGCTACTAATATCGCTAATAGTAATACTACTAGTATTATTAGTAGCGTTACTACTAGTATTACTATTAGCGATACTACTAGCGTTACTACTAGCGTTACTATTATAAGCGCTATTAATATTATTATTATTATTTATTTATTTGTACTCTAATATGCCTTATAGCGCGCCGGTCCTGCTACTGGTTTATATACAAAGGAAACCGTACCCCCTGAACAGGGGGCCGGGTGAAAACCCCTATCTACGCTTCTGCTTTAGCGCTTTGAATCTATTAAACTACGTTTAAAAGGTAGCCCCTATCTCCCTTAGCGGCTCGATTCGGCACTTCCCGCACCCTCTCCGCTGCTCTTAGCTGCTTTTACGGCCTTCGTAGCTTCTAGTTGTAGCCTATAAGCTACACTAAACTCCGTTAGGCGCCCCGAATCCATTAACTAGCTAATAACTACCTTTACTAAGCTCTTGTATAGCTATATAGCTCGTCGTAAGACGAGCTACAGATCCTGTCGTAACTATATTTGTAACTCTTCCTAGGTTCTATACTTCGGTGGATCTTTATACTATACTACTAGGTATTCGATCGTTTCTTTGCCTCGCTATACTTATAGTATAGCGTAGTAATCTCCAGGACGTTCACCCTATTTAGGTACTCCTAGAGGCCGATGTCCCCGCTACGCGCCTAGGCAAGTAGGGAGCTCTAAGCCTTACTTAGACCCTTATATCTCTTAAGGGCAAGGTCTATAAATAGTTGTATTAGGGGGTCCTTATCTGCCAAGTAGTACGTAGGTCTTCTTGCTCTTGTTACAAGCGCGGCGCGCCCCTCCTAGGCCGCTATCTCGCGCTCCTACTAGGCGAGTTCTACTACTTTATCTATATCGAGGGTCTTGTTCTTTAGCTTCCCTATCTTCTACTTTTACTTAGCCTACTCGTTTACTATAGCTACTACTCTCTTAACCGCTATTAGCCCCTATAGGCCTAGCCTAGGCTTCCTCCTTTACATCCTCCCGCTCCTCTTCTAGAACCTCCTAAATAGCTTAGTATATACCTCCTAGATTAGGCTCGCTACTATAACTAGGGGGCGCCCTAGTCCCTCCTTTAACTAGAGGAGTAGCTTATATATCCTAGCTTCGAAGTTAGCTAGCCGCTTATTTAGGTAGAGGTCTACTAGTAGGACCTAGGCCTCCGTCTCTAGGTACCTAATTAGCGTAGTTCTATAGCCTCCTGCTACTACGTAGAGGCCCCTACTCTAGTCTTTCGCTAGCTTCTTAGCTATCCCCTTTAGCTTGCTCCCTTTACTAACTGTAGTTAGGACGTAGTAGCTCGCTGCTCTATATGCTACTATGCTCCTTATATACTTTGTATATACCTCCTAGGCCTTCGCGAGGCTCGGGCCCTACGTCTTCGCCGCGATCCTCGTTAGCGCGAACTCCTAGGTAGCGAGCTTCTTCTTAACTACGCTATAGTGCGCTTACTATAAGAGCTTCTAGTCTAGCTAGACCCTAAGGAACCTAGTGGACTTAACTAGTTTAATATCTATATACCTACCTCTATCCGGGAGGGCGAGCTTAGCTAGGTCTAGCTACTACCTTCGGTTCTTATTAAAGTAGATTAGTTTATACTTCTATATTACGAACGCTATTCCCTACGTTCCCGCCTACTTCAGGTAGGTTCCCTACGTTCGCTCGAGTTAGCGGACGTTCACCTCGGCCGACTTTCTAAACACTAGTAGGTTCGTATCGTCGGTAAAGCCTGCTATACTAAGGTATAGGTACTCTCTCCTTAGGTCCTTATATAGTAATGCGATATATAAGATAAATAGGATAGGTAATAAGGGGGACCTCTAGGGTACCCCCGCTATAACTAGGATATTATCTATTGCCTTCCTGTCGAAGTAGAGGATTATAACCCTATCCGTTAGCTATTCCTATACCTAAAGTACTATCTACTTTAGGTAGCTAAGCTCCTAGAGCGTAGCTAGTAGTCTAATGTAGTTAACTATATCGAAGGCTCTAGTAATATCTAGTTGTAGGAGGGATACTAAGGCGCCTTAGTACTATACCTCCTAGACCTAAGCTACGACTAGTCGGACCGCTAGCTCGGTCGATCTACTCGCCTAGTTACTTATCTGCTTGGTAGGGAGCAGCCTATAGACCTCCGCCGCTACTATAATCCTTCTCGCTACTACTACCTTAATTACCTTCCCTATAGTTAGGAGCAGCGTAATAGGGCGGTAACCTCCTAGAGTATAGTATATATTAGATGTCTTTCCTAGCTTCCGCAGGACTACTATCTTAGCTCTCTTAAACGTAGCTAGGAACTACGCTAGCTATAGGCACCTTGTAGTTAGGGCCGTAAGGATCTAGCTTAGCGGTTAGCTATACGCCTTTAAGAATCCTATTAGGAGTATATCCTCCCTTAGGGCCTTCTATCGGCTCGCTTTATCCTATACTGCTTCTATCGCTAGGAAGCTTATAAGCTCCTAGACCTTAAACCCCTATTCCTACTCCTCCTTAAGGTCTAGGTCCTAGATATTGCTAAGGTCTGCCCCTAGGCTTAGGAAGAACTTCTTCGTAAGCGCTTCTGCCTTATTCTAGTACGTTATTAGATCTAGGCTACTATCTAGGCCCTTTAGGGCCAGGAGTTTCGGTAGCTTAGAGGGGAGGAAGCTCCTAAGCCTTACCTATCGCT
>MU853448.1:67250-77809 GCA_033297235.1 Trichocladium antarcticum | reverse complement strand
TATATAGAGTATAGTATACCCGATCTCCCTTATCGAGTACCTCCTTATAGTATAGTATATACGTTTCGTAAAACGCTTGCTATATTCTAAGTTTAAGAATATAGATACGGTCTAGAGTATACATTTCCAAAGTAAATCTAACAATCCTAGCGGTAGATATAGAAGGACCGTCGTTAATAAGGTCTTCTAGGTCTATTCCCCTAAGCCGCTAGCTTATACAAGATACTAGGGCAAATACCCGCTTAGTATACTTACGTTTTATACGTTCGCAGGTAGGGGACTTAGGTTTGTTAGTGTCGTCTAAGTTATCCGAGCTAGAGGAGTAGTAGCTAGGGTTTGAAGATTCTAGGCTATAATTCTTAGAAAGTAGGTTATCTAAGTATATAGAGTACTTAGGATAGTAATCGACTAAGTCCTTAAAAACAGTGCTTATATTAAAGGCAATGCTTTATATACTTCTAAGGCCGTCTCTAGAAGTATATATATAATCCCTATTATTATCTAGGCTCGTAGGCCCGGTAGGGGTAGAGGCTGAACTTTGAAATAACTGATCTAGTATTAGGAGTCCTCTATACGCGTAGTCTCTAGAAACTAAAGGTAGCTTGCTTATATTACGCTAGGCTATCGTTCTAGATATAGTTACCCCTAAGTCCTAACTAGGATTTGGAGTTTCTATACCCCTAAGCTTGTCTTTAGAATACTTAGGGGATATAGACGCGGGAGTTATCGCTTCTAGATTGTCTATCTCGCCGTCCTTAACGCCGCCTAGCACTACGCCTATAGCAGGCAAGTGTAGCTAAAGCTCCAGGGAGTCTACTAGATTCCGCTTCTTAGCGATAGTCTATAGATCGAACCTCCCTTCGCCCTTCTTAAAGAACTAGTTCTTGTTAAAGGTAACGTTATAAGTTGTAACGACTTTACGGAGTACTAGAACCTAGATTCGGTAGATGTTTAATACCTTATAACTAATAAGGTAACCAATATACGCTCTAGGCTTCGACTTATATACGCGTTTCTGCTTATCCCTCTCTCTCTCTTTATATAGAGGATATATATAGTAACTATATACGTAGATACTACTCTAGTTAGGCTGTAGATCCGCTATAAGGGAGACAATCGCGTCTAGCTAAAAGAACCGGAAGTAGGTTTAGAACCAAGTAAGGAGGACGTCGTTTAGTAACTTTATCGAAGGATACGTTTAACTCGGGCTTATACCAATAAGCTACGTAGATACCTCCTCTCCTTCTAGCTAGAGGTTACCTAGGAGACTAGCTCTAGCTATTATCTTAATAGAGCGGGTAATAACTTCTTAACCAGCGCGTTCGATAGCGCTAGTTAGTTTGTATATATTAGACGGAGGGAGTTTAAGCTCGATACCTAGTTCTACGTACTATTTCTAGTACTAGGTACGGCCACGATCCCTAGTTTTAACAAAGGAGCCTTTGTTATTATGCTTAAACTTGTAGATCGCTACGCTAAATTAGCGTTATACCTAGGCCTTAAAGCATTAAAGAATCGGGAGAAGGAGGTCCTAGGTCTTGTCTTTAAGGCGGAAGACGAAGGGTTTGCTAGAGAACTTGTCTTTAAGAATCAGAGAGTAAATAGATCTATTATACCTACGTATATAATAGAAAAGGTCCTAAAATACTCGCTAGAATAGCTGCACTAACTTAGTTATAGGAGGCCTATAGGAGACGACTTTTCCCTAGTATATAATAGAGCAAGCCTTATAGTTAATACGTTTAGTTCCGTTAATTCGAACGTTCTAGCCTCTCTAGATAAGAGCCTTAAGTATATCCTAGCTAAGATAACCGGCGCGGATATACTAAAGGTGTTTAGAATCCTTGTAGGGTAGGAGAGGGTGCCTCGATCCTAGTCCTTAACGAACTTGTTTTATAGTGTCGCTTATTGTAGCTAACATTACAAGCGTAGCGGAACTAATAGCGAAGTCGTCTAGACAGCTAGGTTAGATATTATAGATTATAGCAAGGGACTACTCCGAAGGTATAGTAGGAGGATCCTTATAGATCTTAGCGAGAGCTTGTTCTTTATTGTAAGAAACGGTAAGGGAAGAGTTACAATTATAAGGATATAGTAAGTAGGTAGAGAGAGGCTTATATTCTAAAAACACTAGCTTGTACCTACGAAGGAGAGACGTAATAACAATGTTACTCTCTATCGAACCGAAACATAGTATATAGTCCAAACTATAGTACTAGATGTTAGCCTTGTAGAGGGCTACCTCCGAGATGATATTAGAGTAGAATCCCTTAATAACTACGACGTTGTTAAGAACTAGATCCTTAGATTGTAGGCTGTTAACACCGTTAAGTGCTCCCTTAATACGTTATTTGCCCCTTCTAGAGATAGGGAAACAGGTAGTGCTAGCCTTAATATAGTTATCCTTCCTTACCTTAACGAGGGACCCTTCTTCTAAGAGTATAGGGTTATTAATAAGGTAGGTTGCTCTATAGTTATTAACCAGGATACTATCTAATAGGATATATTTGCTAGAATCGACAGTTACGAAGATACTAAAGCTATTGCCGAGGCTGGTTTCTTTACTAAGGGCTAAGAGTTCCGTAGGATCAATGATTGCAGCTATTACCGCGCTAGGAAAGCCTGGTTTAGTAGATAAAGTAGAGCTAAATAGGGATATAGGCTAGGGTTTGATTACCTAACCTTCCTTTTTAAGCTAGGCGCGGAGGTTGTTTTACTTTTTTTTAGCGAACCGTTCGTAGATCTACAAAACGAACTTAGGACTAACCGGGCCTTTCGGATGTTTAAACCTAGTTAATGTAGATTTAAGCGTATTATAGTCGATTAGCTTCTAAATGTAATTGGAGATTATATATAGGTAGGGGTGCTTAGGCTTAGTAGACGAAGATTTTTCACCTCCTTTACCCTAATCGCGGCGTTTACTAGAACTAGTGGATTTAGTAGTAGCGAAGCTACCGTTAAAGTCCAGCTTGCTATAGCTAACGATAGTCTCGGTAGCTTGGATTAGGTCCTTAAGGCTCTTAAGGGGTTTTCTAACGTAGTTATCGATAATTATAGCGTTATATTTGTAGCGGCCCTATTCCGGGATAAGACGATCCTTAATTACACGAAGGAAGTCTAGAACAGGTAGAGTACTACGAATATACTCGAGACTAGCTACTTTAGCGCGTTAGTAAGCCTGGCGGTAGTTAGTAATCTAGGTCCGCGGGTCTATATTAGATTGCTTAGCCTCTTTAAGACAAGCAAGATACTATTAGTAGATTATATTCGTAATTATATTATCTGAGATTCCGACTTAGCGTTCTAGAGTATAGAAGAGCGCGCGTACGCTAAGTTACTAAGCCGTAAGGTTAGTCTTATTAGTAGCGTTATAACGTTTACGATCGATAGTAGCGATAATAACTTTATATAGCGTATCTAGGTTCTTCTTATTAACGCTTATACCTAGAGTAAGTTGCTAAGCGGCGTATCTAGTCTAGTTAGCTTAGTGCTAGATAAGGATTCTCTCTAGACTCGGGCGTTAAGGAGGGATAGGCTCTAGACTATAAGTAGTAACTAGCTTCTTGTTCTAAGCGGTTACCTTAGCGAGCTATTCCGCTTAGTCTTATACTATTAGCGTAGTAATAGCCTCTATAGTAAAGGGCGGCTAAAAACTACTAAGTATCGCCTCCTTAGTAACATCGTTCTGATCGAAACGAACGATATTATAAACGTAGAGGGTAATAGCGGCGCTTTCGATATAACGCTTCTAGATCGGCTAATCCGTAGGACCCTTAAATAGGATGTCCGTTAGGATAGTGATATTCCCGATTGTATCTATAGTAGTAGAAGTCTCTATTGTAGAAGAACGATAGATAGAGGTAGACAGAGATCTAGAAGGTACGGCAGTATAGCGGAACGGGTAGAGAGAGTGGCGCTAAAGAGCGGCTTAACTTGTACGCGGGCGGGGCGACTTTAAAGGACTTCGCGGAACGGCTATATAAGAGCGGTTTAAGCGGAAAACGAAGGAAGCTATATAAGGGCTTTAGCGATAGCGATTATAAAGAACAAGGCGGCGGGACTTATAAGAATAGTAAAACGAGTTATAAGGATTGTAGAATAACAATGCTTCTAAGCTATAACGGGTTTAGCTACTATACAAAGGGAAACAAGCACCGGGCTTATAACTCTTACGTAGGCTTATAGTAGCACTAGAAGAGTATATAGGAGAGATACGTTACATTGATTGTTATATATCGAAGGAAGAGACAGAGGAAAGAGAGTGTGTAAGAACATAGCTATATATATGACAGGAAATGAGAAACGGGGCGCTGAGTGGGTACGAAGCAGCCAATTAGAGCGGACTGCAGAGACAGGGCTGGCTGGGTCGTGACAAATCTTACTATAATAGCAAGTACTATTTAGAGTAACTAGATTATAAGAGTAGTAGCGTAATTCTCTTCTACTAATCCCTTCTACTATTAATTACTATAAACTACAAGCTTCGCTTTGTACTTATCGAGGAACCTATCTTAGCTAAACTTATAGACGTAAACCTATATATAGTCTAGAATCTATTATATACCTGCTTATTAGTAGGAAACCTTATCCTATAACTACTTAACGCTATAGCTAGCTAAGTGATCCTTCTCTACTTATAGGAAGAGCGCTTCTAGCAAGTAGTTCTTAAGTTTATAATGCTATTTCAGCTTAGGAGGAAGGATGTTACAATGTAGGCGTTTAATACTATCTTTCTTCTTTATTAGCTATATAACGCGCTTCTTCGTAATAGTTCCTTGTAGAGTCTGCTCTTCTTTAGTAGTCTTTAGTTTCTTAGGCTCGATTACTAGGGTCGCTATCTTTCGCTAGAGTCGGTTAATCGTAGCTCTTATAATAGGCTTGTCTCTTAATGTACCGACTATAGTCGATAGTATACCTACGTAGAAGGCTATATACTATAGTTTAAATGCCGCTGTATTTTCTATAGTATTATTAGCTTATAAGCTAGTTATTAGCGCGGTTAAAAGAGTAGCGGGAGGTATTGTAGAAGGTGTTTAGTAGAACTTAGGGAAATCGCTAGAGGCGTTGCCTTTAACTACAATAGTATCTAAGATCTCCTCTTTAAGCTCTTCTTCTTCTAATACGTTATTAGTTAGGTAGACGGCGATATCCTTATCTTTATCCTTATTCTTAGGTTCTTATTTATCTAGTTTAGTAGCTAGGTTTCTTATTTCTTAATTAGCAAGCTACTAGGTAAGTGCCTCTAGGTTAACTTACTTCTAATTAATCGCGATACGGTTAAGGTCTCTAGAAAAGACCTATATCTTGTTAAAAATAACATCTTAGGTAGCTACTACATCGTTAGTTCTAGGGTTCTAGATTCGGTAGATGTTAGAGGATTAGTATCCTACTAGGTATCCTACAAATACTATTAGCACGAATCTATATAGTCGGCGCTCCTTCTTTTATGCTATAGTTATTATAGCGTAAGCCTTATATCTATATACCTTCAAATGGTTTAGTACTAGTTTACGTCGCTCTATTATAACTATACTTCGCTTCTCTAGGTACTTGTAGAATCTCTTAAATAGTATCTTCTAACCGCTTCCTTACCTTAGTGTATAATTGAAGAGGTATACCAATACTTAGGAAATCTCAAGCTACAATTTGATCGGGAGGTTAGCGCTTAGAGCTATATAACGTTGTTTTTCCTTAATTATACCCCCTAAGCGCTCTACTACCCTGTTCTGCTCTTACGTATAGGCAGTATAGGGCTCGACTTTAATACCCTTACTCTTAAAGAACGCTATAATAGCGTCGGTCTTAGTGAACTCGTTATTACACTCGATTACTTTAGGTTTAATCTTATACTAGGTCTCTAGTATATAGAAGAGGGTCTTAAGGGCCGCCAGGATATTGTCGCCTTTGTAGGTTCTTATATAATAGTCCTATATATACCTAGAGTATCGGTTAGTAGCGAGTAGTAGTATAGTGTAATCTTATCGTGCGCCTAGGTATTCGTAGAAGTCAATAGCAATATAGTCCCCTACCTTTAGAGGGTCTAGGCGTAGTTCTTAGCTAATCCGACGTTTTGCTTTGCTATATCCGCACCTGTTATACTCTACTGTTATAATGCCCTTGATTTTAACTCTATAAGCACTGTTAACGAGATGTTCGAGGGCCCTAGGGCCTAGGTAACTAAAGCGGAGATGCTATATTATCGTATCTGCTCTAGATAGTGCCTAAGCGGTCTACGTATTAAGCTATTGCTTTCGTATAGCGAAGGCAGTGTATATAGTTGTCTAGGGAATATATTCTAGGACGAATTGATCGTATTAGTCTTGAACGTTATAGAGGTATACGTTTTCTCCGCGCTATAGGCAGTCGTTACAAGTGTCCTACTAGATACTACGGTTTTTAAGTTAGCGGAGGGAGATAAGGTTATATACGAAAGTTAGGTAAAAAGCTACGTCTTTAAGAGTAATAACTTAGGATCTGTTCTTAGTCTTTACTATAATGTCGACTTTACTATATCCCTCGATAGTAACAGGATGTTCTCTAGCCTAAACATAGTCTAACGGGCTTATAAGGCAAGGTAGTAACTTGAACCGGGAGAGGTTATTATATAGGTAGATAGTTAATCCGGAATTAAGGATAGACAAGTTAACTAGAGGGTATATAAGCTGCCTTACTTAGAAGGCCGCTAGTATAGTAAAGAAGCTTATAGTATATCTTCTAACCGTACGCCCGTACCTAGCTAGCTACTATACCTACTTCTTAAAGTAGGGCGTTAGAAAATTCTCTAATATCTTAGTAGCTTCCTAGCTAGGTGCCGATATTATCTCTAGAGAGGTCTTTGTCTAAAAAGGGGGGGCCTTAGCTATTTGATTAGCTATCTAGTACTTTTAGGGGGCTACTGCTACTTACGTAGAGTTTCGGTACTCTTTGTCCACTGATTTTATAGTAGGTATCTTAGGGGCCTTTCGGCGCTCTTCTTCTACTAGTTATAACGTAGCAGGTCTCTTAGGGGCCTTTTAGCGCTCTTTTTCTACTAGTTATAACGTATCAGGTCTCTTATCTACTAGTAGTAAAGCAGTAGGTATTCTTGCGTAGGCTTACAGTGGCACTAGAAGAGCATATAGGAGAGATGCGTTGCATTGATTGTTATATATCGAAGGAAGAGACAGAGGAAAGAGAGTGTATAAGAACATAGCTATATATATAATAGGAAATGAGAAACGGGGCGCTAAGTAGGTACGAAGCAGCTAATTAGAGCGGACTATAGAGATAGGGCTAGCTAGGTCGTAACATACCCCCTAGCTACGAAGCAGCTAAAAGAGAACACCTAGCTAGCTAGCTAGTAGCGAGATGCTGAAAATAGGAGGTCGAAGGCTCGAATTGCTAGAGTAGGGTTAATAGCTAAAAACGAAAAATCCTTATTGTTAATATATAACCTAGCGTCGCGTTTATATAATCGAAGATATACTAATGTAGATCCTAGCTAATTAGAACGCGGTTGTATCGGTCGGTCGTATACGATCTTTAGTCGCCTATTTTACGAAGTTAAATCCGAACCGTCCTACAATAACAAAAAATCAATCGCGCTACTAACCCCTCTAACTATAACTACAATAACAAAAATAACAATAGCTCCAAATACTTAGGGTATAGCTGCCTCCGTCGCCTACGTAGCGTTATTAGAGAAAGCCTACGCGACTAGGCTCGCGAATCTACACGTGGCGCGCGAAGAAGAAGAAGAAAAGGAAGAAGAGGTTGTTACTATAGGCGCCGACGATACCGCTCCCGTTAAAGAGAGCGTAACTAGGGTTTCGAAGACCCTGAACAAAAGAAAGAGGGATATAGTTCCTGCTACGCCCGGGTATATTAATTACGTTTCTATTAATTAAAGCGTTTTTATTAATTAACGTACTAACTTTTAGATACCTAGTTATAATAGCGACAAGGATATTACCACCTTTACGTCCTACGCTATAGTTTGCTACCGTTACCTACGTTCGGCCCTATATAGGTCGTTAAGTAGCGCTTGCTTAGTTCGCCCGGATACTAAGGACAAGGACAAGGCCTACGTTCGGTGCTCGCGCACCGGACATCTATATAAGAAGTTACTAGAACCTATAGTTAAGATAGCTATAGAGTTCCTCTCTATAAAGTAGGGTAGCAAGGCTATAGCTAGCGTAAGTTCCTTCTCTATTCCTATTGATCGCCGTGTACTAATAATAGCATAGTAATTATAACGGGTTCGCCTTATAGCGAAGCACTTAATAGAATAGGAGGAGAAGAAGGAGAAGGTAGCGGCAGATATAGCTACTAAGGTCCGGGCTAAGGCGATTACTAAGTCTCAGGCCAAGGTAGCTACCAAGGCGGTTACTATATTAAGGGCTAGAGCTAAGGAGAGGCGTGCCGTTATAGCTGCTACTAAGGCGGCTACCGCTAAGGCGGTTACTACCAAGGCAGCTAGCTCTAACGATAGGTTAGTAGTAGTTGGCTCCTACAAGGTTGCCAACTAGGGAGAGGCTCCTGCTCCGGTTAGGCTAGTTGCTAGTAGCGTTTCGGCCGTTCCGGCTACCGAGTTAGCTAGATTAGCGAAGGAGGCTTGGGAGTCGGATAACGCAGGGGCGTCGTTAGCTTTAAGGTTATCGATAGCTATAATTAGTAGTTTGTACTACGTATTAGCCGCGATAGATACCTATTGTATAGAGTTAAAGAGGAGGAAGTCAGGCTAGTAAGCCTAGGAGTATATATATATGTGGCCGCGTTGTTTTTACATTTGGTGATTTTCTTATATGCTATTTTGCTCTTTCGGGCCAGATACCTAGTATTAGATACCCTCTTAATTACAAAGATCCGTTTTACTCTATTCAATAATATAGCGAGCGTCTTGGAGGTTCAATATAGCGCGGAAGTGCTCGAACTTCTAGCGTAGCAGCCGTTTTATAAGACCGTCTGCCGGTATATCGGCCGTAGGCAGGTACTTAACCTTAAATAACCCGTTAGTATACTCCTGACGCACCTATATATTGTAGATATCTATATAGCGAAGCTTAGTAACTACGCGCTAGTTATCTCCTGTAACAAGGCGGATAGTTTGCTGATTGTTATAGAAGATATAGTATAGTTCGCCAAGATCGAACCGAATATTAGCGAAGAAGCGCTTTAACGCTATAGTCTCACGCGTAGTAAGAGAAACAGTAAGTAACTTAGCTTCTATCGAAGAAGTTATAACGGTCTTTTAGCAGCAGGCTTTCTAATTAATAACCCTACTATATAGCATTATAATATACCCCTAGGATAAGTAGCGCGTTTTCTTAATATCTACAAACGAGGCGTCGCTAGCAATAAGCAGGATATATATCCTAAAGGCGATACTATACTAAATAGCTAAAAACTAGGTACTAAAGAGGTAAACGATAACGTATTCCGTAGCCTCGATATATATAGGGCTAGGATTCTTTAAGAACTAAAAGAGCTACAATATAGCGAAGGCTATATCAAGGCGGATTATAATAGCCGTATATAGAATAGAGCCAACGAGTTCCTAGAACCGCTTAATATCTTTGAACGGAGTAAGACCCTCGAATAGGTAAAGGTCGTGTTCTAGAGGGATATATAGGAAGTAAGTCTCCTTGTTAAGATTAAAGCGCTTAGCGATTCGCTCGATATACTAATTGTAGACTAGATAGACTATACAATCCTTGCGGTTTCTTAAAACGCAGATACTAAGGAACTACAAGACGTCGCTTTAACTATATACTTTATACTTTATAGCTAGCGTATCTATAATCCGGTTTACCTCATTAGCGTAGTCCTTATAGTAGAATATAAGGTAGTTATCTATATAAAACAGAACTACTATATAGTAGTATTAGTCGTAAAACAAGTATAGTTCCTTACCTAATACTATTAGACTAAGTTCGCGGAGCAAAAAGAAGAACTCTTTGTACTATAGAAGGGGGGATTCGCGTAAGCTATATAACGCTTGTTCAAGTTCAACGAAGGTATCGCCTTACTTAAAGCTAGCCAGGAGGTAATAATCCTCCCTAAACCCCTATAGGAGCTTATAGACGATTCCTTTGTCCATTTTAGCGTTTAGGAATACCTAGGTAACGTCAAACTACTTAACTTCTATATCCGTATCGGCGGCGATAGCTATTATAGCCTAGAAGGAACAGGATATAAGTATTACAGCGTATATATTTTATAACGAATCAGCGCTCTAAAGATCACCTCTTACGTAGATACGCGCCTTACATTTCTCTAAGAATCTATCCTTGTCCTATTTATAGGCGAATACCTACTTTAGAGGCAAGGGCTTCTCCTTAGAGAGTTTAGATACAAAGGACCGAGTAATATATCTCTAGGTTTTACAATTTACAAGATTCCAAATCTCTAATTCGGTAGCTCTAACAAACTCTTTGCCTATTAGATACTTAGCAAGTTGCTTCTAAGACTTCGGAGCTTTAAGAAGGGTATCTTAGTAAACGTAGGGAGGGGCTAGGGTAGCGTTAAGTCTAGCTACGTACTAGGGTATAATCGCGGCGGCAATAACTATATATAGAGTA
>MU853448.1:22573-65128 GCA_033297235.1 Trichocladium antarcticum | reverse complement strand
CAATTATAAGGATATAGTAGGTAGGTAGAGAGAGGCTTATATTCTAAAAACACTAGCTTATACCTACGAAGGAGAGACGTAATAACAATATTACTCTCTATCGAACCGAAACGTAGTATATAGTCTAAACTATAGTACTAGATGTTAGCCTTATAGAGGGCCGCCTCTAAGATGATATTAGAGTGGAATCCCTTAATAACTACAACGTTATTAAGAACTAGATCCTTAGATTGTAGGCCGTTAACGCTATTAAGTGCTCCCTTAATACGCTATTTACCCTTTCTAGAGATAGGGAAACGGGTAGTACTAGCCTTAATATAGTCATCCTTCTTCGCCTTAACGAGGGACCCTTCTTCTAAGAGTATAGGGTCGTTAATAAGGTAGGTTGCTCTATAGTTATTAACTAGGATACTATCCGATAGGATATATTTACTAGAATTAACGGTTACGAAGATACCGAAGCTATTGCTAAGGCCGGTTTCTTTACTAAGGGCCGAGAGTTCCGTAGGATCAATGATCGCAGCTATTACTACGCTAGGAAAGCCTAGTTTAGCAGACGAAGTAGAGCTAGACAGGGATATAGGCTAGGGTTTAATTACCTAACCTTCCTTTTTAAGCTAGGCGCGGAGGTTGTCCTACTTTTTCTCGGCGAACCGTTCGTAGATCTACGAAACGAACTCAGGACTAACTAGGCCTTTTGGATATTTAAACCTAGTTAACGTAGATTTAAGCGTATTATAGTCGATCGGCTTCTAAACGTAATTAGAGATTATATATAGGCAGGGGTACTTAGGCTTAGTAGACGAAGATTTTTCACCTCCCTTGCCCTGATTGTAGCGTTTGCTAGAACTAGTAGATTTAGTAGTAGCGAAGCTACTATTGAAGTCTGGCTTACCGTAGCCGACGACGGTCTTAGCGGCTTAGATTAGGTCCTTGAGGCTCTTAAGGGGTTTTCTAACGTAGTTATCGATAATTGCTGCGTTGTATTCGCGGCGGCCCTATTCTAGGATAAGACGATCCTTAATTACACGAAGGAAGTCTAGAACAGGCAGAGTACTACGAATACACTCGAGACCGGCTACCTTAGCGTATTAGTAAGCCTAGCGGTAGTTGGCGATCTAGGTCTATAGGTCTATATTAGATTGTTTAGCCTCTTTAAAACAAGCGAGATACTATTAGCGGGTTATATTAGCAATTATATTATCCGAGATTCCGACTTAGCGTTCTAGAGTACGGAGGAGCGTACGTACGCTAAGTTACTACGCCGCGAGGTTAGTCTCGTTAGTAGCGTTATAACGCTCGCGATCGACAGTAGCAATAATAACTTTATATAGCGTATCCAGGTTCTTCTTATTAACGCTTATACCTAGAGTAAGTTACTAAGTAGCGTACCTAGTCTAGTTAGCTTAGTACTAGATAAGGATCCTCTCTAGACTTAGGCGTTAAGGAAGGATAGGCTCTAGACTATAAGTAGCAACTAGCTTCTCGTTCTAGGCGGTTACCTTAGCGAGCTATTCCGCTTAGTCTTGTACTATTAGTATAGTAACAGCCTCTGTAGTAGAGGGCGGCTAAAAACCACTAAGCATCGCCTCCTTAGTAATATCGTTCTGATCGAAACGAACGATATTATAAACGTAGAGGGTAATAGCGGCGCTTTCGATATAACGCTTCTAGATCGGCCAATCCGTAGGACCCTTAAGTAGGATGTCCGTTAGGATAGTAATGTTCCTAATTATATCTATAGTAGTAGAAGTCTCTATTGTAGAAGAACAATAGATAGAGGCAGACGGAGATCTAGAAGGTACGGCGGTACGGTAGAACGGGCAGAGAGAGTAGCGCTAAAGAGTGGCTTGACTTATATACGGGCAAGGCGACTTTAAAGGACTTTGCGGAACGGCTATATAAGAGCGGTTTAAGCGGAAAACAAGGGAAGCTATATAAGGGCTTTGGCGATAGCGATTGTAAAGAACAAGGCGGCGGGACTTGTAAGAATAGTAAAACGAGTTATAAGGATTGTAGAATAACAATACTTCTAAGCTATAACGGGTTTAGCTACTATATAAAGGGAAACGAGCACCGGGCTTATAACTCTTATATAGGCTTATAGTAGCACTAGAAGAGCATATAGGAGAGATACGTTGTATTGATTATTATATATCGAAGGAAGAGACAGAGGAAAGAGAGTGTGTAAGAACATAGCTATATATATAACAGGAAATGAGAAACGGGGCGCTGAGTAGGTACGAAGCAGCCAATCAGAGCGGACTGTAGAGACAGGGCTGGCTGGGTCGTGACAGGTATCTAGTTATAGGCTACCTCTAGTTATAAAGCAAGGCGGTACTCTAGGGAAGTACGTTGTTATTATATACTCCTACTTAGGGCTAACGCTATAGGGAGTTAATCTTAGTCTTAGAATAACTCTTTTAGGTTAGATCTCTATCTCTTTAGCTTTATTCGCCCTGTCTTAGCTTTAAGCGAGGGGTTTGCCTTAAGGTTCTTCTCTATTCTCTAGATTATATTCTCTCTATATATAAATCTCTAGGGGGCTCTCTTTAGGTATAGGTAGTAGTATCTTTCTATATTATATACTCCTTTATACGCCTTATATAGTGTAACCTCCTCCTCCTCCTACTAGGGGCTTGTATCGCTTCTCTTTCTCTTACCGCCAAATGTTAGGAACGCCCTGCAGGTAACCCTAGGCTTCGATTTCGCTAGGAGGTCTTAGGTGCCGATCCGGAGTTAGCGGGTTATATCCTCGATTGTATAGTCTAAGAAGTTAGTAGCAACTGCTCTCTACTTCTTAGATCGAGTAACGAAAGCAAAGGGTATCTAGTTAATCGCTTTACTTAGGTTAGTAATCTAAACAATAGGGAGAGTTCCTTCCTAGATATCTCTTATAATAGCTTCCTCTATTAGTATCTCCTACTTCTTAATCTATAGCTTAAAATCCTCTTATACTATAGTTGTAAACCTTAACTATTTAAGGATAATATAGTATACTCTAATCTTCTTATAGAGGGCTATAGCTACCTTAACGTCGTTAGTGCTAAATCCCTTATAGATATAGTACTACTTGTTAACGCCTTAGTCTACGTAAAGTTAGGTTATTTAGAGCTAGACCTAGATAGTATCTATAATAAAGTCCTAGAGCTTCTAGACTTCTTTCTATTATTAGGCTATATCTTAGGCTTTCTCTCGGTAGTTATTCTCTAAGATAGAGAGTATCTGGTTCTACACTATTAATAGGTATACTTGCTTAGCCGTTCGGGCGGCTATAGCGGTAGCTACATTGTCGTTGTTGCTACTGCCGGCTCTAGCGTAAGCGCTAGCGTAGCTAGAGGCGGGGGCGTAGGCTATACCGCTTTGGGTAACTTATAAGACGGGTGTATCGGCGCTATTATAGTCAATGTCTTGTACTAGGGTTAAGGCTAGGTTCAAGCGATCGAACTTAGCTATAGTTTTAGCTTTATATATAGCCTAGGCTATATTAGGATCGAACTCGCTAGGGTGCTTAAGTAGGACCTCTTTACCTAGGACGTAGTTAAGTAGTTTATATAAGGCTACTTTCAAGGTAAACTAGACGTTCTAAACGTACTAGTTAGCAAGCTTCTTAAGTATAGCGAGGTTAGTAGTTAACTTAGTAGTAGATATCTTAACTACTAGCTAGCTCGAAGGTTCGGGCTAAGGCGGTTAAAGGATTAGTGCTTTTAGCGTTACTTAAAGGTAATTTAAGTAATAAGACTTTTAATTGTCGAACCTAAAATATAGGATCGGAATCTAATTAGTCTAAACAGACGGAGGAATCAATAGTAATAATAGCTTTAATTGTATCAATCTATATAACTGTGAAAAAGCTGTATGTAGCTCCAAAAGCCTATTTCCTCAGGGGAGCCAACGGATACCCAATGCTATGCCAAGACCAATCTGCCCCTGAACCCCTGAGTAGGTTCATCCAATATCGCCACCATAGTCCCACTTTGCCACAGTAGGTTCAACATGTTAACGTGCAAGCATGCGGGCACAGCACTTTTTTCGCATCTGGCAAAAGTTTCAATTGATACCTAAATCATGCTGAGCTTGCATGTCGCGAACCTACAACTTCGACACGGTTGCCGTGCCCTGGACCAGGTCATAGCGGCCCAGATTCATAACCTTATTCCAGGTCGCGACAAAATCCTTGACCAGCTTCTCCTGGCCGCCGGCGCTGGCGTAGACCTCGGAAATGGCGCGCAGCTCGGCATGCGAGCCGAACACGAGATCGGCCCTAGTGCCCGTCCACTTCTTCGCGCCTGTCTTGCGGTCGCTGCCCTCAAACACCTCGCCATCAACCGACTTCCACACCGTGCCCATGTCCAGCAGATTGACGAAAAAGTCGTTGGTCAGCTTGCCGGTGCGCGCGGTGAACACGCCATGTGACGAGCCGTCGTAATTGGCGCCCAGCACGCGCAGCCCACCAACCAGGACCGCCAGCTCGGGCGGCGTGAGCGTGAGCAGGTGCGCGCGGTCAACCAGCAACTGCTCGGTTGACACGCGCGACGTACCGCGGCCGTAGTTGCGGAACCCATCAGCGAACGGTTCCAGGTGCGCAAACGACTCGACGTCAGTCTGCTCCTGCGACGCGTCAGCGCGTCCGGGGGTAAAGGGCACCGACACGCCCGTGGCTTGCTCCAGCGCTGCGACGCCGCCCAGCACAATCAGGTCCGCCAGCGACACCTTCTTTCCCGACGTGTTGAACTTGGCCTGCAGGCCTTCCAGCGCCGAGAGCACCTCGGCTAGCTGCGGCGGGTTGTTGACCTTCCAGTCCTTCTGCGGAGCGAGACGGATGCGGGCCCCATTGGCGCCACCGCGCTTATCGCTGCCGCGGAAGGTCGAGGCCGACGCCCAGGCCGTTGCGATGAGCTTGGCGGGTGCGACACCCGTGGCGAGAATTTCGCGCTTCAAGGCCTCGACGCCCTTATCGCCGATGACGCCAGGGCCCGCGAGGGGGACGGGGTCTTCCCAGAGCAGCACCTCGGACGGGACCTCCGGGCCGAGCCAGCGCGAGCGGGGTCCCATGTCGCGGTGCAGCAGCTTGAACCAGGCGCGCGCGAAGACGTCCGCGAACTGGTCCGGGTTCTCGAGGAAGCGGCGCGAGATCTTCTCGTAGGCCGGGTCGAAGCGAAGCGAGAGATCGGTCGTGAGCATGCGGGGCGGGTGCTTCTTGTTGGGATCGAAGGCGTCCGGGATCGTGGCCTCGGCGTTCTTGGCCACCCACTGATGGGCGCCTGCGGGGCTCTTGGTGAGTTCCCAGTCAAACTTGAAGAGGTACTCGAAGAAGTCGTTGCTCCACTTGGCGGGGGTCTTGGTCCAAATAACCTCGAGTCCGCTCGTGATGGTGTCCGGGCCCTTGCCCGATCCATGCTTGCTGCTCCAGCCGAGGCCTTGCTGCTCCATCGGTGCCGCCTCGGGCTCTTTGCCGACATTGTCCGCGGGACCCGCGCCGTGTGTCTTGCCAAACGAGTGGCCGCCGGCGATCAGAGCGACCGTTTCTTCGTCGTCCATGGCCATGCGGGCAAATGTGGTGCGGATATCTCTCGCTGCTGCAACAGGGTCGGGAACGCCGTCAGGCCCCTCTGGGTTGACGTAGATCAACCCCATATGCGCCGCGGCCAGCGGTGATTCGAGGTCGCGCGTGTGGATATCCGCGCTGCCCTTCTTCGGCTCGTCTCCGTCGATGATGCCCTCGCCCGAGGGACCCGCCTTGCCCTGGGAGTAGCGGACATCATTGCCGAGCCAAGTCGACTCACCACCCCAGTAGGCTGACTCGTCGGCCTCCCACGTGTCGGGACGGCCGCCGGCGAAGCCAAATGTCTTGAAGCCCATCGATTCGAGCGCAACGTTGCCCGTCAGCAGCAGCAGGTCGGCCCAAGAGATCTTGTCGCCATACTTTTGCTTGACGGGCCACAGCAGGCGGCGGGCCTTGTCCAGGCTCACGTTGTCGGGCCAGCTGTTGAGCGGGGCAAAACGCTGCTGGCCCTGGCCGCCACCGCCGCGGCCGTCAAAGACGCGGTAGGTGCCGGCGCTGTGCCAGGCCATCCGGACGAAAAGCCCGCCGTAGTGGCCAAAGTCGGCCGGCCACCACTCCTGCGAGTCCGTCATGACGGCACGGAGATCCTGCTTCAGGCCCTCATAGTCGAGCGTCTTGAATGCCGCGGCATAGTCAAGGTCCTTGCTCGGGTTCGACCCTGGCTGGTGCTGGCGAAGAATGTTGAGGCGTAGCTGCGTGGGCCACCAGTCGGTATTCTTGGTGCCGCCACCGCCAACATTGGCATGGCGAACAGGGCACTCACCCATGATGTTGTCGAGCTTGATCGAGCACGTTCAGTGAGGTACGATCGGAGCGTGCTGTGCCGTGCTGCGGAGTGTTTGGAGAGAGGCACACGCAGGTTGTAGAGGAAGGCCAGAAACAAGGAATAAGAGCGGGGGGTTGGAGGTAAGGAAGTACATCCGCGCTATCGGAGGCTTCCGATTTGCGTTTCGGAAAGCACCCGTGGCCATGATCCAAGCATACCCCGCTTCTGGAAACCGGAGACCGCGTATCACGGGAGACGAACCCCGCATCGGCAAGGAGCAGTCGCAACGTGTGTCACCCTTTGCGGGCTGCTCTTTCTACCTGTCTTGCATGTATGTAAAGTTGCAGTTGTATGCGGTAGGCCCAATTGCATGCTTACCTACCATAAGGCGCCACCCTACTCTGGGAAAACGTTCTTGGGTATGGTCTTGGCCAATCAAACCGATCTTCGAAATGAGGGACGATTTTCACAGTACAGGACGGTTACCAGGGCCATTTCTACAGCGCACGGCCATTTTCCACAGAAAACTGTTTTAAAGTAGTAAGGTAGGTCCTATTCGAAGATCGTTTTGGACCGAGAGAGCGTTTTAGAGCGTTTTTACACTAAAGTCGTTTTCCGCCGAAAAACCGTTATTATATAAAATCAGCCCCTAACTTCTAAACCATTTTAAAATAAAGATCGTCTTACCTTTTAAGTAGTCTTATAGTATTAAGATCGTCTCTATAATAGAAGATAGTTAGTATCGCGAAGCTTATCTTAACTACGAGTTTACTATACCTAGAAATAATCCCTTAGTAGCAGACCGTCTTCTATAGCAGACTATCTTCTATAGTAGACTGTCTTCTATAGTAGACTGTCTTCTATAGCAGACCGTCTTCTATATCTAGCAATCTTATATTATATTAGGTCGAGGATATTATAATTATAGACTTTTTATAACTAGCATTTGGCTATAAGGTTAGAACGTAAGGCGATAAATTTAAGCAAAGTAAAAGAAAGGCACTAGCGATAAACATAAGCAACGTAAATAAAAGGCACTTAACTACTATAACCGCTGTCCGCTATACCCCTCTAGTATTATCCTCGCTCCAAGTCTATAGTGAAAAACTCGTAGTAAATAGCTTGTAGCTATATAAAAACCGGCCGATTTGTCTTCTCTATAGTACGTAGTATCTCGCGTATAGTATACTAGAAGTTGTATATATCCTTAGTTAAGTACTTGTCTCTATTGAAGAACCTGTCGATAGCTTTAAGCTATAGGTCTCCTAGCTCTATCTCTATAATAGCATTACCTAGATCGTCGGCGTTAAGTTCACCGTTATCTAACGAAGCTTTAGCATCTATATCCTATATATTAGTATAGTCTAGGTCGCCCTAGCTATTAGTGTCTAGGGTATCCTAGCTTTCCTCGATATCCTCGCTATCTAGGTCTATAGGGCTATCCTCGTTGTCTAGGTTATTATAGATATCCTCGTTCTAACTATCCTTGTCCTAGTCGCGCTAGGAACGCTAGATACGCTTATCGAGGGTAAGCTTACTACATTATACTACTATAATATATTAGTAACTATAAAAAGTAAGTAAGGGTTACCTAGGCTTACTAAGTAGGTCTAACTTAAGCTTCCTCAAGCTACTACAAGTTATTCTACTTTTTATAGTTAGCTACCTTGCTTTCCTAGATTTAGCGACTACTTAGGTTAGCTCCTAGTTACTATCTAAGGCCCCTATACCTTAATGTATTAGTAACTATAAAAAATAGGTAAATAAAGGTTACCTAGGCTTACCTAGTAGGTTTAACTTAGACTTGCTCAAGCTACTACGAGCCGCTTTGCTTTTTACACTTGCTTGCTTCGCTTTAGTTAGTTTAGCGATTGTTAGTTCCTCGTTGTTTTCTTTTAAGGTCTCTACTACCGTACGTTTCCCTAGGGTAAATATTAGCTAGTGTAAAAACTTAACTATCGAGCGGCTTCAAATACTCTTTTTAGTGACGCTAACACCGGGGTTAGTATCCCTCTCGTCGGCTAGGAGTTTAACGACTAGTTAAAGCCGTAATTTCTTAGGGGGCTCGAAGTCTTATAGGGTAATCCGTCGGCTATCCTCTATCTCTACCTTAGCTAAGAATCTCATTATTACCTCCGTTGCTTCTAGATAGGCGGCTTTCTATATAGTCTAGGCTCTACCTATTACATTCTCGCTAATATTCGCCTTATCCTAGTTCTTAAGCGAGAGTATAAAACTATAAACATCTTATAGTATTAGACTACCTACAACGTCTCTAATGCTAGGTCCGGCTACGCCGTCAGGTAGGTTTTTTATAGTATTATACTACTTCTTAACTAAGGTCCGAAATAACTAACTAAACGAGTTCTCCCTACTTACGTATTTATCGTCGTCGCTGCTCTTAGTAGCCTTACTCCCTATATTGTTGTTTTTAGCTATCCTAAGTGTTAAAAAGTTAGTAAATTAGAAATCACTAGTAGCGAAAGAGGTTTCCCTACCTAGGGCTTAACTATAAAAGAAGAAGCTTGCTATATAGAAAAAAAGAGAGCAGGTTAAGAAGAAATTAGTATATAAATAGAGAATCTAGGGTAGTATATTAAAGAGAAAGTAGTTAGGCGAAAGTAGTTAGGAGAAAGTAGTTAGGAGAAAGTAGTTGGGAGAAAGTAGTCGGGAGAAAGTGGTCGGTCTATAAATAGAGAATCTAGGGTACTATAATTAAGAGAAAGTAGTCTGCGAATAGAGAAGGAATAATCGATTCTTACCTAGTACTAGATAATAAAAATCTCTCGTTTAGTCCTATTGTAAAAAGCCAGGTTGTTAATATAGAAGCTATATTATATAATAGTGCTAGTATAGCCACTATAAATCACTAATATCCTCTGTAGTTACAAATTATTACTATAGCAAGGTCCTAAGGTTTTATACTATATCCTGGATTCTAGATTAGCTAGCGATAGCGGAAGTGAAACATCTTGCGATAATAGAACTTACCTCCTCCCTAAAGCCTAGTATATCGATAGTATAATTAATAGCAAGGTCTTAGTTAGTTAGAATATATATATTATTATCGTCGTTAGGATAGGCAAATACCTGTTCGTTCTTCTTAGCTCGCTTAGAGGCTTGTAGCTTAATGTATCCTATGATGTTAGTTGGGTCGGGCCGGTGTAGCTAGATATTCTTAGAGTTATATAGCTTTTTGTACTAGTTAATGAATAACGGACGGTCGTTGTTGGATAGTCGCTTTGAGTTTTTATTGGCTTTGTAGTTGACGACTAGCTTTACGTAGCTTATAAGCTTAACGAATAGGACTAAGGGTGTTAGATATCTAGAAGCTTTTTATAGTTAACTTGTTAACTTACTCTTATACTATTTCTAGATATCCGTGCCGCTCCTACCTACGTCGATATAGTCCTAGGTAAAGTCGAATACCTTGATGAATAGCTATAGGCTATACCTTTCCTTTATCTTGTCCCTAATGCTCCTTAGGTTATAGTAGTTCTTGAATATAGTACTCTCTATATATAGTTTCTTGTTTAGTACCTAAGGACGTTAGCTATATCTAAATAGTAAGTAGCTTTTTATACTTACAATAAGGTTATTAATGCTCTATAGTTGCTAATTATAGCAATTGCCTATAATCCTCTTAGCGGTATACTCGCGGACGTAGTTGGAATTGCTACCTTTAATGTTATAAAGGTAATGCTTAACAAGCTCTTCCTAAGCGTCGTCTATTAAGTTAAGGAGGAAGGTAACCCGCAGTTAGTACTTGATCGACTTTATACGTACGTAGATAGCCTGCTTCGTTTCCTTCTATAGCGCTAGTGTATATTTACGCTTTTTAACAAGGACGTCTACTTGCTACGTTGTTCTAGCTTCGGTCTAGAGCTACTACTATAAAAATTATTTAGCTATTAGCTCGTTAAGGCGAAAAGTAGTCTCTTAGTACCTAAAGCTACTATATAAATATAGTAAGGTCTAGTATCTTGTTAGGGATATATATAACTATAGTAGTTACTATATTTAGCGCGGCCCCGTTGCTAACTAGTAAGGCCCCGTTACTAACCGGCGAGGCCCCGTTACTAACCGGCGCGGCCCTATTGCTAACGAATAGCTCGTTGTTATCGTCGTTATTACCGGCCCCTCTTATATCGCTTAGGGCGGTGCCCTAAGCGCTAGCTTAATCATTGCCCTATATGTCTATAATCCTAGATACTTAGGAGCTAGGCGGCGTGCCCCTTAACTCTAGGTTTAGTGTGAAATTTACTAGGGTTGTACTTATAGCTACGGTCGTTAATAATAGGAGGCCTAGTATGTTTTTGCTATTGTAGTAGTATCTAATTAAGTATAAAAAGAAGAACTATAGTAGGCGGGATACGCGAAAATGCAATGTAATTCTAGGTAAGCAAGTAACAATATAGGAAGGAGCAAGCGATAAATTTTCAAGATATCGAACCTATATATAACTAAGATCTCTTTTATAAAACTTCTACTAATTTAATATAAACCTTATTTTTCTATTGTAACTAGCGATATTGAGAAAATATATAGCGCGTTACTAACGAAGACCGCTCTTTTAAATCGTAACTAGAAGTCCCTAAGTAGCTACCTAAGGATCTAAACGAGTTCGCTATTACCTAGAAGCGCCGGAAGGATACTAAAGCTAAAGTTAACGCCGAAGCTAAGGTAATATAGACGTAAGAAGAAGATCGAGTAGAGCGAATTAGCCCTGTCGAAGATTAGTTATATAATACTAAGTTTGACGATAGAATTGAATTTCTACTAGATATTCTAGTCGACTAGGAACTAAGCGGAATCGCCAAGTAGCTATTGGCTATCTTCGATACTTTAATAACTATAAAAAACATCTAGGATAAGCTTACGGAAGCTAAGTATAGCGAGTATAGCGAGTATATAGCACTGCTAATTAATAAACCTCCTTCTAAGCTCCTCGAAAACCTCTCCCTACTAGAGATATAAGAAGATGTTAGGTTTAATAACCTAATAGAGCTAGGATCTAGGCTATAAGGCGATAGTATTAACTAGATAGAGCTTTTAGAAGACGAAGATTCTAAGTTTTCATAACTAATCTACTATACGCCTAAGCGGCTCGATATGTCCCTATTTATACTTGCATTTACGTTATAGGAGAAGAAGTATAATATATCTCGAGCTACCTATTCCTAGCTCCTTAAGGTCCTTTAGCTTGTAACGTCCTTGGATAACTTTCAGTCTATTCCCTGGCGGAAGGATATATTATTACAATAGCTAAGAAACGTTCTCCCTTTGTCCCTACTATAACAATCGACAGTTAAGTTAGATCAGATCCAGATAGGGTTAAGGACTTGTCTGGATATAATAGTATTAGCGTTTAATATAGAGAATCTAGCTATAAACCTCCTTAGCTTGGCTAGAATCTTGGACAAGGTATATTGTAGGTTTGCCCAAATCGTTAAGGGCCCTGTTACTAAGCCCTAGCAAGCGTAGTAGTAGGGAGAAAGCGTACGGTTAACTAGCGGGAGGTTCCTCTAGTATACCGATAGTAGTCCGATACTCCTGTTAGACTTTATCTACTAGAGGTGTACGTCTAATAGGCTAGTATATCCCTATATATTAGACCGGTATAGATATTACTATATAGGAAGAGTGCGGTATTGTAGCGTTAACGGAACTATAGGGTACCCTTAGAACGTAGTTATAAAAATCTAGCAGGTATTTCGGACATCTAAGCTCCTAGTTGAATAGTATATAGCAATAACTAGTATAACTTCGGCTAGTATTAGCCTTAAGTTAGTAGAGTTAGTAATAGAGGTTAACAATGATTTTTTATACTACCTAAGTAACGTTTCCCGTTATATCCCTAGGGTTATTCTCGACTATAACTTTAACACTACCGATTCCAACTACTAACCTTTAATAAGCCTATTCGTTATCTAGTATATTTTCGACGCTACTACCGGTAAACCTAGACCGGTACGCTTGACTTCGCCTTATTGCGCCGAGCTCGAGATTAGAAGCTAACCTTAAGGGCGGGATATAATTATCGCTAACTTCGTTAGGCCTAATAAGCTATCCTTGCCCTAGGCTCTCTTCTACGACGCGTTTAGTCTATATAATAATATATACCGGGTAATAATAGGATTTTACTTTATAGAGCTTTTCTTCGAAGAATAGCTCCGTAGGAGGAGGGAAGGAATTTTCCTACTTATACTTAGACTATATACTACCGATCTCGGCGATATTATCCGCTCGTTATTTTATATAAGGAGCCTAGACTCTAGGAGAACGCTTCGAATTAGGAATTGCAATATCTTCGTTTGTAGCTTCGTCGCCTATATTATAGGTAATATACCCTCTTAGGCTAAGCTAAGTAGTACGAAAGGCCACTAAGCACTCCTCCCTTGTTAGAACTATAATATCCCTATTAACTAACGGTCGAACCTAGAGTACGATACTATTAACAATAGCTAGTACTATATATAGTATTTAGACAATATTACGTTTGTCTATAGGCTCTCCTTTAAACGAGCAAAGGAAAAGGTAGAGAAGAGGCTTAGTGTTGTCTATAGTAGAGAGCTAATAGCTAACCTTACTATACTTTTCCTAGCTCTAGATATTCTTCGATCCTAGCCGATTAACGCCGCCTATTCCGAATTTGCTAGTATCGCCTGTATAATGCTAGATACGCTATTTATACTAGATAGCCTCCTCCTTAAGTTAGCCCGAAATAAGCTTACTAAAGTCTATTAGAATTTTACATTCCCTTTTAGATAGGCTAGTCTATAGAACCCTAAGATATATCGAGGCTCTTATAAGATAAATAAATATACCTAGAGTTTAGTTCTTACGCCTATTATTCTCCGCTACTAGCTTTAGCCTTATTATATCTAACCCGATCTCTATAAGCTTCTTGTCCGCTTCGCGCCCTAATTCCTCGATATATCTACCTAGTTTTCCTATAACTTAGCTACTATTAAGGCGTCTAACTAGGTTATTGTAGTATTCTAGAGTTTTATACTATTAGTCCTTGTAATCTTTAGTAGAAACGTTACTAAGCTATTAAAGCAGTTCTCTAGTGTTACTATCTATAGGCGAAAGGCTATATAGTTCCTCTTCTATATCCTTGGCGAAGTGAAAAGACAGGTAGTAAACCGAAGCGAGGAAAAGAAATAGAAAACTAACACTTAGAGGCTTAGGGCTAAGAGTCGGCTTCCGCTACTAGCAGCGGCTATAAGGTTAGTAGTATTTCCTAGCTAGTTAGTTTTTACAGTTGCTCTAGTAACCTTAATCCTACTACCTCCGCTACCGTTAGTGATTTCTATTATATTAATAACCTAATAACGTAAGTCGTACAAGCAGAGGTCTAACGAGTACCTAAAGATAAAGGGCCTGCTAAATATCTACTAAATTCTGCATTTACTAGCGGATAACGCTAAATATAGCTATTGTTTAATACTTATATTCACTAGCGAGACAAAGTATAAGTAATTGATCAAGAAATCGCTACTAAAGTTATTGTTCTCCTGCTAATTTTACACTTAGGGACTATATCCGCGATATTCTAGTAACGAATAATCGCGATCCTACGCCGACGCTTATTAACCGAGAAAATGAACGGCAGGCTATGTCGTTTGCCTTTGCTAGCTACTTCGAAGACCGATTTCTAGATATTTATCGCGCATTTTACACTCTCTAGCGCAACTGTCCTACGTTAGCTATAATATATAACCTATACTATAGCAAGGATCTAGAAACTAACGAGGATTGCTTAATGCTCGAAGTTACTGCTAATCCGCTTTACCAACGACCGCTTGCGCTATATAGTCTATCTACAATATACGTTAAAAGCTAGAGGGATATTCTACTTTAGGTACGTAGCCTAACCTAGGATAAGCATTTTTTACAACTGCTTTAGGTAGCGCTTACGAAAGACTACTACTAGCTATTAGTTATATTGTAGGGGAGGAGCAAATTCCAATAGGCGGAAAAGCTATCGTTTAGAATTAGGTAGGTAGCTATTCCTCTTATATACTAAAAATAAGCTAATTAATATTATATCCTAGGGAAGTATTAACCAGGAGGGTTTTTACAGTCGGTAATTTTATCTATATCCTTAGCTATAACAAGGACACTATAGCGATTGCACGACTTAATAGTATCTTTACATTCCTCCTTACTAGCACTATATATCTCTTCGTAGTAGTTACTTATATAGAGGCTAAAACCAGCTTTCTATAGAAGGAATTCATTCTCGAATGCCTAATCCACTAAATTATAGAGCGGCGCGAGATTATTAGGCTCCTGCGTATCGGGATTAATCGTATCTAGATGGTTCTATAGATAGAGAAGGGCTCGTTTATATATATCGACTATAATATTTACTTTATTTAGCTAAGTATTCTACTCCTAACGTTGTATAAAGGTATAGTATTTTTATAGTTAGTCTAGTCGAACGTAGCTAATTGTACTAGATCCGTCGATCCTCCTATCGCTAAATGCCTTCCTAACGTCGTATAAAGGTCTAGTATTCTTACACTTAGTCCAGTCGAACGTAGCTAATTATACTAGATCCGTCGATCCTCTTATTGCTAAATGCCTTCCTGACGTTATATAAAGGTATAGTATTTTTATACCTAGTCTAGTCGAACGTAGCTAATTGTACTAGATCTAATAGTCCTCCTATCGCCCGACGCTTACAGGTTTCGCCTATATAATAACAGACTAAATAAGTCCTCCTACCCTCGTACGAAATCTTCGTAGCGTTAAAAACTAATATTTTATTTTTATAGTTCCCTAGCTAAGCGATAATCCTAACCGAACTAAGCGGTAGTAGTGTTTCCGCCTAGTAGTTAAGTAAGTTATCTACCTATCTTCCTACCTTAAGGTCTTTTTACACTCTAGCGCTAACATTAGCTTCTAGAGCAGGCTATTAGAGGATTGTACTATTTTAGTAAGTTAATATCCTAATTGCTACCGCGCCGACTCGTCTAACTAAACCTATTTAACTTAGAACTATAGCGAGCTCTATACAACTCTAACTTCTACTAGTCCAACTACCCTATTACCAAGTTAGATATATATATACTATCTTCTCTATAGCTAGGCTAGGCAGGAGGGCGGGCCAGGGCAGGCGCAGGTACGCGGGCGGGTACGTAGGCGGGCGCGGGCGCGCGGGCAGGCGCGCGCGCGGGCGGTAATTGCTAGATCGATCTATCAATTGCGTCTCCTACTATAACTACTGTCTCTAACCTAGAGATTCTTTTAATGTAAAAACAGTTCTATAGAAAGAGACGATCCTACAAGCTATAGACTATTTTGCTTCTAGAAAACAGCCTCTATTAGCTAAAACAGCTATATTAGTAGTCTTATAAGCAAAACTGTTTTAGCTAATAGGGCCGTTACGTAAGGCGGTAAGCGTTTTAAACGTAACACTGTTTTTATAGTTAAAGATAGTTAGCTAATTAAGATGTTTCGTAAGCAAGACTATCTTAGCTAGTAAGATCCAATTGATTCGAAAATGCTCCAGGTAGTATAAGACTATCTTACGTATAAAACTCGGTCGGCAAAAACAATACTAAGATAATCTTTGGCACAAAACGCTATTGGCATCTGGGGATTGTCGCCAAGACCGTTTTCCCAGAGTGCGGTGGCGCCTTATGGTACCTAGCCGAGTTTGTTGCACCTGGATTCAGGTGTGCTTTGGTCTGTGCATATGTAGTCCAGCCAGCGCTGTAATTCGTGAGAATAGTTGATTGGCTGTATCCACCGTGACCACAGCAGTGGACCTGGCAGTACATTCGGTACAACGGACTGTACAAGAGGTACCTTACTCGATGTTTTGTGCCTCGCACATCTTTCGGTACAAGCCTCCCAATGCCACCAGCTCTTCATGCGTCCCCTTCTCAACAATCCGGCCATTGTAAAAGACACAAATCAGATTCGCATCCTTGACGGTCGATAGGCGGTGCGCAACAGCAACGGTGATCCGATCACCCGCTTTCGCAGCCTCGGCCAGAGCACTTTGCACAATCTTTTCGCTCTCCGTGTCAAGCGCGCTCGTGGCCTCGTCCAGCAGCAAGATCTTGGGCTTGCGGATCAGCGCACGTGCAATGGCGATGCGCTGCCGCTGACCGCCTGACAACTGCGTGCCGTTCGGACCAGCCGCCGTGGCAATGCCATCCGGAAGCGACGAGACAAAGTCCCAAGCATTCGCCGCGCGAAGGGCGGCCTCGATCTCGAGGTCGGGAACCACAAAGGCAGGAGTGCTCGCAGTAGGGCCTGCTGTGTCAGCACGGGCAGAGGCGTCGGGCATCCCAAGAGCAATGTTCTCGCGGATCGACCCCTGGAACAACGTGGGCTCCTGCTGGACAAGAGCGACAATTCGGCGATAGAGCCTCGGGTTGAGTCCGGTCAAGACATCGCCGTCGACGCGGATGCTGCCGGTGGATGGGTCGTAGAAGCGCTCAAGCATGGCGACAACCGTCGACTTTCCGCAGCCAGATGCGCCGACGACGGCCACGAACTCTCCTTTCTTAATCTGCGGGAATCAGTCGCTGGCGCAAAGCATTAATCGAAGTGTGATTCATACCTCGAGATCCACCCCCCGCAAGACCATGGCATCCGGCCGCAGGGGGTACGAGAACCGCACAGCATCCAACGCAATCGGGCCTCCGGACTTCGGACCATCGTTGCGGTTCTCGTCCGTCTCCTGAACGTTTGGCTGCAGCTCAGAAAGCCAGAAAATGTAGTTGGCACCGTTCCTCCCCTTGGTGATACCTTGCACAAAGTCAGCGCGGCATCTCCGCAAGGCCGGACTACTTACTGGTCGAGAACTGGAACATTTGGGAGGTGGCCTGCCCCGAGAAGAAGACGGCCATAAACGCCACGAAGAAGTTGTACATGGAAACTTCGTCATAGGCAACCAGACGGCAACCATACCTGGAGAACAAGATTAGACTTGATGCGGCGCTTGAAAGACACCACAGCACATACCAAAACCCCAAGGCCATGAACCAATACTCGATCGACTGCGTCAGTGCAAAGCAAACCATGACTGCAGCCAAAGGCTTGACTGTCTCGGCCACGGCATGGTCCAACTCGGCTGTATACCTCTCGAGAACCCGCTCCTCGATGGCCAAGGACGAAACGGTCCGGATGGCGGTAATTGCCTCGGATGCAATTGCCGCGCTCGCTGAGCTCCTCTTTGACCCGTCATTATCCATCTTCATATCCAGCCGAATCTTGAGCCAGCCGGCACAGAGAAGCGGAGGGAGACCCCCAAAGACAACAACCAGGCCAAGCTTCCAGCTGTGCGCAAGACCAACAATGCTGCAAGCGCTGACATTGAGCACAGCAATGAGAATCAGGCCGACATTGAAGCCCATCAGCTCAAACACAGCCTGCGGATTTGAGTCAACACGGCTGGCCAGAGCACCGGTGTTATTCTCTGGACGGTCGAAAAACTGCAAGTCCTGCCGGAGCATGTCGTCGAAGCTCTGTCGGCGTAGCTTGTGCGAGAGTGTCTAAACGACGTCAGCACGACTCCCAGGGCGGCGTCGAAAAAGACCCGGCACCTACTTGCGCAATGACATTGACGCTCCAGCCCATCCCAAAATAAAAGACAAGGCAGCCAGCCGCCAAGACGATGAACAAGGACGCGTAATAGTTGCCACGGTCGGTCATGGCATCCCCTGTAAGCGTGAACACGTCCATCATCCTGGATATCAAGAGCGCCTGGCCCGGAAATACAGCGGCTGGGGAAGGAGGAGTTAGCGAAAACCCACGAGTACAGGCAGGAGATTGTGGACGAGACACCCACCCGCGCCAATGCACGATATCACGACCGAAAGGTACCACCACCTGAGCTCCGGGGTGTACCTTGCCAGACGGATAATCACTGGGATTAGGCCCAGCTGTTTGTAGTTGTCAAAGTTGTCACGCTCTGTCTGAGCCTTCATCCGGGCCTGGTCGGCAGTAGGGTATCGAGTCATGGTTTTGGTCAGCTCCACGGGATGTCCGCCTTCGTCACCGGTGGCCTCGTCCTGCTCAGCGTCTGATGCGGACCCATCGGCTCCGACAGCCAGATCCTGAATCTTGACAAGGCGCGCATAGGTGCCGTCCTGCGCGATGAGGCTTTCGTGAGTGCCCTGCTCGACAATGCAGCCCTTGGACATGACGACAATGTTGTCGGCATTGCGGATGGTGGCTAGCTTGTGGGCAATGACAATGGTGGTGCGCCCCTCGGACGCCTTATCCAGCGCCTGTTGGACCACCCCTTCGGCATGGGGGTCGAGTGCGCTTGTAGCTTCGTCAAGGAGGAGCACCTTGGGATGCGAGACGATGCTGCGCGCAATGGCAATCCGCTGTTTCTGTCCACCGGACAGCAACCCCCCACGCTGCCCAATCTCGGTGTCGTATCCGTTGGGCAGTTCGGAAATGAAGTCGTGCGCGAATGCGGTTGTAGCTGCCTCTTGAACTTGGGCCATTTGATCTTCCCTTGAGGAATTCTCCCATGGCGTGCCGACGAGACCGTGCGCAATGTTGTCAAAAACGGATCCCTGAAACAAGACGGGCTCCTGGGGCCATGTCAGTGCAAGACAAGAAGCAAGGCCATTCCGTGTTTACCTGCTGGACGAGCCGGACATTCTTCCGGAGCCAACTGAGGTTGAGCGTGTCGATCGGTCGCCCATCCAGCCTGATAGTGCCAGAAGACAAATTGTACCATCTCTCAATGAGGCCGACGATGGTGCTTTTGCCGGAACCGCTTTGGCCCTGTTTGAAGTTAGCATGCCACACCAAACGCTGGAAAAGATGGCACGTACTACAAGGGCCGTGACTTTGCCAGCAGGCACTGTGAGGGAGAAGTTGTCCAGCACTGTAACGGCCGGACGGGTGGGATATGCAAAGCCGACGTTCTCAAGCTCTACCAGGCCTGTAGTCTCGGACGGCTGCTCCCCAGAGCGGTCAAAGGGGTCGATCAAGGACACCCGGTCGATGAGCTTGAATAGCTGGCTTGCGGCCATGGCAGCACGCGTGAAATCGATGGAGTACGGGGCCAGCATGGTGATGTTGACGGAGCCAATGACCACGGAGAGGAGGACGCTAACGCCGGGTCAGCTTTACCACTGAACTCTCTGGCGGTACTTGACCTTACGTGAAGATGTCACCAGATGACTCAATATCGCCCCTCGCCAGCATATGGACGCCTTGCCAAAACGCCAGGCCGAAGCCTAGGTAAATAATGGTGTACTCGATGGAGAACAAGGCGCCGAAAAGAGGCGAGATCTTATTCCCCCAGTGGTGGGCGTCGACAAGATAGTCGTCAAACTTTGCCACTAGTCTCGCCCGCATTTCAAAGGCGTGGACTGTACGGGCACTGGCGAGAACACCCTCGGCGAACGAATTGGCCTGCGCATAGATTTCGAGTATCTTGGTCTCGTACCCAGCCTCGATGATGGCGACCACGCTCATGACAATGATGATGGCTGGGGCGATGCAGAGCGTGATGAGGGTGAGCTTCCAGTTCGTGACAAAGGCGACGATGAAGGCCGTGACAAATGCCGCGAGTCCCTGAAATGTAAGTCCCAGCTTTTCAGAAATGCCTCCCTGGATCAGACGGCCGTTGGACGTGGCCTGGGTCGCGATGGAGCCTCCTGTGCCCAAGTCAAAGTACGCAACCTCCTGACTGAGGGCGGATCTGAGGTAGGCATGGCGGAGATTGCGGACTATCCGGTGGCCAGTGTAAGTCAGGAGGGTGTTGTATATGTAAGACAACCCAAATCTGCCGATCCCAAGGTACACAAAGTAGAGACTAGCCCAGAGTTAGCGGCTTCCCGCAAGAAGTACTGGGGGGACATCGGTACGCTAATTTGGCCACATCGTCCATGAAGGCATCTCTGGAGGATGAGCCAGCAACAAAGTCGGTAATGGTGGTCACGAAGCCACCAAAGATGAGGTTTTGCAGGGCGATGGCGGCGCCGGACGCGATGGCAGCACAAACGGCGATGCTCTGGAGTGTGTACTCGAAAGTACCGGCGTAGCGGAAGATGCGCTGACTCAATGTCAGCCGTAGTTTTGAAGGGACAGATCGCTTCGACTCACGAAATATGCATTCCCAGCCTCTCCTTCCTCTTTTGCCGTGACATCTAGAGCCTCGGGCGGCGTCGAAAGCTCCCTGTCCCCACTCTCGAGGCCCTGGTCCTTCTCAATGTTGAACGCCATGATCTGTACGCGACTCCGGCGAGCGGAGGTCGCCAGAAGGTCGCAAGGCAACAAAGACAAAATCAGGACGCGAGAAATCGAAGGAGACGAAGCATCACGACTTCCAAAGTCCGAATTTGCAAAAGACAAATGGTGGACATTGGAGAATCTTAAATGACATTCCGTTTAGGCCTTGGCGCCAAGCGCGCCATCACGTTTGCGGTTGCCAAACTTGCCTCGGACGTGTTTCTGAAGGGTGCCGGACAACGAGATGACCCGGATCGAAGGGGCTCCCAGCCCAGGACAATATCGATTGGCTTGGCAAATGGCATCTTCACGCCCGTCAGCTATAAAATAGCACGTTGCTGTGAACACCATCGCTCTTGGGCGTCTTGCGTCAGCACATGTGGCCCGTGCGGGTTTTGCCCATCGGAGTCCGCGCGTCCCGCGGATCCAGTCCCGCGGGATCCAGTCTCCTTTCGCCTTCTCTCGCAACAGTGCTCTTGTTAGAGTCAGGCCTTGAACCTTCACACACCCAATCACATTTAGTGATCCTGCGTTGGATGCCTCGATTGAACACAGCCGATGAATTTGACTCGCCGCGAATCGACAACTATAACGCTAAATTCTGCGCGTAACCCTATCCCCCCGTTACCCAACCCTAGCCCTGCCTCCCTGCCTACCTTGCAGATGATCAACTGACACTCCTTCTCCGGTGTGATGCCGAGCATACAAATAGAATATATTCTCTTGTGTAAATAGCTAGTTATTAATGATATCGCTTCGACTTGCTGCAATCACTAGTTAGCTTGCGCTCCTTGCCTCAACGTTCAAATTCTATGCATTTATTCCTAGACCACTAGGCAGGAAGGAAGAAATGTCGCACCCCTTCAAGCCATTAATAGTACGTAAGTATTTATATTGTATCTATATGTAACTACTTTGATTGTTCGTACCTAGTGAAAAGAAACTAGAAACCCTACGTTTTCGATCGCTAACTCGAGCAAGTGCTTAACCTATGTAATACTATAGAACCTTAAAACACAGACCGCTTTAATCTTCCTAAAGCGATTCAAGACCGGGGTCATTACCTGTACAACAACTTCGTTCAACCTACTTAGTTACGCTAGCTAAGTATGTACGCACTATAGGAACGGCAGTCAATGACGGCTCATCCCTAACAGCGAACTTCGTAAGGGGTTGTAAACAAAGATATAGGCACTTGACTAGAGAAGCACGAGAGATTAGCCGCCCTCGCGCATGTCGCCAAGCTATTTCATAGCGCGATACTTCCTGTTAGCTACAAACCTACACTACAAACCTAAGAGACAACTGCAGCAATGCTATAACATGGAAGGTAATACATAATACTTCTTTTTCAGGTGGAGCCTAAATGGCCTGCCAAGACTGGCCACGACATCTGCTGCCGATCATTACTTGACTTTTCACTGAAGTTTCCAGGTTCGCTAGTCTTTCCACTTGTCACTTTTGCCGCAGCTTCAAGATCACTTGGATGATCGGCAGTGATTTAGCAACGGTAGATACAAGTACAAGGTACGCTGTGACAAACATCAATATCTTCATGTGTCATAACTAAAGTGTACATTTACACTCCCTATCTAATTAGGTATATATGAGCATTCCTACAGCCAAGTTGCCAATACAAATCAATAACATACAAGGTTTAAGCCGATGCTTGATCTAAGTATGCATCGGCATACGGCACTGCTTTCTTGCAGGGCGAAACCTGAAAGAATGAGGGACTGCGCGGAGGAAAGACAGCGAGGGCGGGCGATATTATCGATCGTGTCTCCATCGTCGACCCTTCCTTGCACAGGCTGCCATTAACGCTGTCTGTCGAGCGATAAAGTGCCAAGCAAGTCAACAACAAACGGAGCAATGAGCTAATTGTAGTCAGACACATGGAATAGCCTCAACCCCACTTCCTAAACCCGGGCTTACCGGGGAAACATCGATCTCGGGAGCCATATTCCCGGCCACTACATCTGCCGATCCATGTCGCACCGCTTGTGAATACGAGTTGTGACTGCATACGCACAAGTATCACCTGAGCTTCTTATTTTACCAAATACGAACAACTACAGCGTTTCCATTGGAACACAGCCTGCAGATCGAGTCCCACCTAGCTGATGATCCACCGACGCATCTTTCGTATGATGGATGCGATGTACACCGGGCCGCCCGGAAGATTTCAAACACGTCATAGATGAACAGACTCAGAACTACTTAAGTCGTACTTGTTGGGCTTTTTGGAGAAGAAATATTCATCATCTACCGCAGCCAGCCTCCTATCCACTTTGCTAGATATCAAGCAACAAACTTCAACACCTCACATCCATCGCTTCACGACCAACATGCACTTTAACACCATCCTCCTCGGCTTCGTTGCCGCTGCCAGCAGCGCCGTCGCAGCCCCTGCCATCGATACCCGGGCTGAATCGGTCTCGGCCATGGCCGAGGTCCCCCAGTGGATCGTCAAGTCATTCACCCGGAGCTGCGACGAAGACGACACGTCCTGCAATGTCAAGTTTGGCATTGATCCCCAGAACGCCCCTGTCACCAGCTGCTCATACAATGTCACTGGCTCGCCCGCCAGCCAAGCTTCGACCAACGGCATCACATGCGGCCCTTACACCATTAGCTCGGGCTGGAGCGGTGTGTTCGGACCTGGGAACGGCTTCACCACCTGGTCGGTGGTTGACTGGAGCAAGCGCCTGATTGCCTGGCCTGCATATGCCGACCACGAGCTCGTCAACTGCCAGGCCGTCACTCCGGACAAGAGCTACGCACCTCAGACACTTTAAGCCGGTGATGGAGTTGGATGGGATTGGGGAGGGATAAAGGGGCAACAAGGAAGGAAATAGTTAGATGTATAGATTATACAATTCAAACCCTTATCCAAGTCCTGTAGGAAATGCCAGGGATTGCGCTGTGGCTGCCGTTTCCCCTGTCTTATTTCGTTACTGATTTGACGCGGCTCCTCAATGAAAGGTACCGTTCCGATACGCAGCTTCGAAATCGCATCGTCGTGGAATTGACGATGGTTCAACCGCATATTGGCCGCATAGTCTTGTGTTTTAAGTGACATGCAGTGACGATAAAGGTAGGAGACATAGGCGTAACTTCTCAGTCGGAACGTTCCAATCGGTGGCGGGGGGGAGAACTATCGTGGTTGGCCCCGGCGGGTCCTGGGATGGCGGAGGAGACGGGTAAGGAATCGACTTCTAGACGGCTGGGTTATAGTTTGGAGGTTTCAGTCGGCGCTGTGATATGAGTCCCATCAAGAAGTGGAAGGTAGAGTTCAGCGGCCTAGCGTCGGTCTAACTCTTCTCAATCAGCGCGCAGACAGCATCATCAAGATCTGGAACGAGGAGTGCAGGCCGAACACCACGGTGGGGACACCATATGGAGCAATCCCATCTTCGAACCACACAAGACAGGAAATGTCTAGCCTTGATGTCGTCTGCATCGGTGTCCTTTCTCTCTCTGTTAGTCGGCTATTGTTGTTATCGATTAGCGTCTTGACTGGGCCACGAAGTGACATCCGGAAAGGACTATCAAAAAACAGTCTCAGTGCTCAAACACAGGTTTTTGGCGCTGAGAATTTTACCCTTGCACCCCACGACCTACGGCCGCCGGGTCTAGACCTCTTATGACTCAAACGGGAAACAAGCATTTTTTCAAGCTTTCCGAAAATGGATCAGCTCCGTTCAATATTGTGAAAATGCGGCAGTCATAGGGCTTGACACGATCCTGATTCCTTTTTTCTTCTTGACGGCCGATTTTGGGGGTTTCTTGGCTCCCAGCAGGTAGTTGCAGCACATTCGTTTTCACCTCACTCCAGTCGTTCTTTACTATGAAGCATGGGTTGGTTGCCTTGTTAGGCTTTGCCTGGCTCCAGTTGGCGGCCGGAGCGTGTTGCCGTAGCAATAAGTGCCTGAAAGCGGTTGTCTCTGCCCTTGGAGATGGAATTCAGGATTGTTCGTCTCACTTGGTCGTCACTGTCACGCCGACAGCAAGCACCATTATTAAGACGGTGACGGTCATGCCGACCGAGCATAATACCTTTGTCGATACCCTGGTTTTCACAGAAACCGTGACTACCACAGCTGCAACAGAGACGCAGCCCTACACCTTCAGCGCGACTGTCCCTGACGCCACGTACACGGACGTGTCAACAATAACCCAAACCGTAGTTGTCACCAAGGCAGCGTTGCAAACGGCCACTGCAACCGCCGACTCGGACCTCGTCACCACCCGCATCTACCCTGCCAAGCGTGGCGAGACCCTCGTTGTGTCTTCCTTCCCGGCCTACGCCTCGGCAGATTGCCTGTCCTTCGACAAGTATGTCGCGGCCTGCAAGTGTGCGGGTGTCATCGCTACGACTGTTATGGCAGAGGCTCCATCGGCAACGACTATGACCGTCTCCAACACTGCCAACGCCGTCACCACCTCAGTCCCCACCACCATCTCGACAACCAAGACCGTCTATGTCTCCCTCACCGCGAAGACCTTGGTCATCGAAACCGACTCCGTCCTCGTAACCGCCACTGTGCAAGCCACCGAAACCGCCATTGCCTCTAGCGTCGTCACCCTGACCGAAACTACGACGACGACCGTCGTCCCGGCCGCCCCAACATGCAAAGCCCCCTTGGAAATAACCCCCTTCAAGACCCCGGCCACCGACTACGGCAGCGCGCCTCTCCAAATCTACGCCAACTTGCTCAACGGCCTAACGGGCGGCATCACATGGCAGGCCGCCAGCACGTCGACCGCGGCATCGGCCCAGAACAAGTACATCTGGGCCATCAACAGCTTCGGTTATCTCGTCCTCGCGAACAACGTCCCACCCTATTCATACCAGTATGCTGCCTACACGTCAACCAGCGCCGGAGGCAGCAATTGGCCCCAAGTCAACACCGAGGCCTCTGTTGCGTCTCAGATTCTCAACGGCGCCAAGATTGCCAGGATCAAGGGCTGCATCAACTCCATCACGGGTGAGCTGACGCTAGATGCCGCCGGGCGGACGAATATCCTCTGGTGCGGCCAGCAGTTGTGGATGTCGTACGGCGGTGGGGAGGATATCAATCGTGGGGTTTGCACCAAGATGTATCCCAAGGCTGTGCCTGTCTGAGTCTCGGAACAAAAGGATGATTTTGTCTAGGATGGGTGACGTTCAGTAAATATGTAATATAGTCTGCGAAGATCCAAGTCCACCCTCCGCTTCTCGCGCTATTAACTAGGACGGGGCTAGACCTGAAAATCCCCCGAGAGGCTGAGATTAGCTTGGTCAATCCCTGTCGTTGGGATTCAATATAATTACATAGAGAGTTGGTGATGGATGCGTTTGGGCGACGGATCTTGCTTTGCCAAGTTCACCTCCACGTTGGACCGGTCACTCTTTTCCGCTGGGCATTTGTCCACTCGCACTCGTTATCGACTCTTCTTCCCGTCACCCCTTCGTCATGTCGTCCAAACTAATATCCTTCCTTGCCATTCTTCCAGCCGTCCTCGCCCGAGACGATAGCATAGTGCGGGCCGAGGGACTTGTCCGATACTCGCTCACCCCCCACCAGGGCGCCGCTCCCCTCTTCGGAAAACACTCCAAAAGACAACAAGAGACGGGCGTGTTGAACCCACTGTGGCAAAGTGGGACCATGGTGGCGATATTGGATGAACCCACTCAGGGGTTCAGGGGCAGATTGGTCTTGGCATAGCATTGGGTATCCGTTGGCTCCCCCAAGGAAATAGGCTTTTAAGCCACACACAGCTTTTTCACAGTTACACAGATTGATATAATTGAAGCCATTATTACTATTGATTCCTCCGTCTGTTCAGACCAATCAGATTCCGATCCTATATCTTAGGTTCGACAATTAAGAGTCTTATTACTTAAATTACCTTTAAGTAACGCTAAAAGCACTAATCCTTCGACCGCCTTAGCCCGAACCTTCAAGCTAGCTAGTAGTTAAGATATCTACTACTAAGTCGACTACTAACCTCGCTATACTTAAGAAGCTAGCTAACTAGTACGTTTAGAACGTCTAGTTTACCTTGAAAGTAGCCTTATACGAACTGCTCGACTACGTCCTAGGTAAAGAGGCCCTACTTAAGTACCCTAGCGAGTTCAATCCTAATATAGCCTAGGCTATATACGAAGCTAAGACTATAGCTAAGTTCGATCGCTTGAACCTAGCCTTAACCCTAGCACGAGATATCGACTATAACGGCGTAGACACGCCCGTCTTACGAGTTACCCAAAGCGGTACGGCTTACGCCCCCGCCTAGACATACGCAAGCGCCTACGCTAGAGCTAGCGGCGGCAACAACGACAACGCGGCTACTATCGTAGCCGCCCAAGCGGCTAAGCAAGTACACCTATTAACGGTGTAGAACTAGATACTCTCTATCTTAGAGAATAACTACTGAGAGAAGGCCTAAGAGGTAGCTTAATAACGGAAGGAAGTCTAGAAGCTCTAGGATTTTATTATAGATATAGTCCAGGTCTAGCTACGAATAACCTAACTTTACGTAGACTAAGGCGTTAATAAGTAGTACTATATCTATAAGGGATTCGGGGCTAACGACATCGAGGCCGCTATAGCCCTCCGCGAGAAGATCCGAGCGTACTACGCTATCCTTGAACAATCGAGGTTCGTAGCTACGGCACGAGAGGACTTCGAGCTATAGATTAAGAAGTAGGAGATATTAATAGAGGAAGCTATTATAAGAGATATCTAGGAAGGAAGCCTCCTAATCGTATAGATTGCTAACCTAAGCAAAGCTATAAACTAGACACCCTTTGCCTTTATTACTCGATTAGAAAAATAGAGAGTAGTTGCTACTAACTTCTAAGACTATACGATCGAGGATATAACCTACTAACTACGGATCGGCGCCTAAGACCTCCCGCCGAAATCGAAGCCTAGGGTTACCCGTAGGGCGTTCCCGACGTTCGGCGGCAGAGACAAGAGAAAGAGAGGCGATACGAGCTCCTAGTAGGACAAGGAGGAGATCGCGCTATATAAGGCGTGTTACGGAACCTACGATATAGAGAGATGCTACTATCTACACCTATCTAGAGCCCCCTAGGGCTTTATACCTAGAGACTATATCCTCTAGAGAATAGAGAGAAACCTTAAGGCTAACCCCTTGATTAAAGCTAAAACAGGGCGGATAAAGCCGAAGAGACAGAGAACTAACCTGAAAGAGTTATCCCAAGATCGGGATTAACTCCCTACGGCGTTAGCCCCTAGTAGGAGCATATAATAACAACGTGCTTCCCTAGAGTGCCGCCCTACTTTGCAACTAGAGGTAGCTAAATACTAGATACCTGCTACTTTGCTACTAGTAGATAAGAGACCTACTGCCTTAAAAACAGTAGATAAGAGACCTACTACCTTAAAAACAGTAGAAGAGAGACCTACTACTTTAAAACCAGTAGAAGAAAAGTGCCAAAAGGCCTATAAGATACCTACTGTAAATTTAGTAGAAGAAGAGCGCTAAAACTCTATAAAACTAGTAGTAGCCCCCTAAGAGTACTAGATAGCTAATCAGACAGCCAAGGCCCCCCCTGTTTAGACGAACACCTCTTTAGAGATAACATCGGCACCTAGCTAGGAAGCTACTAAGATATTAGAGAATTTTCTAACGCCCTACTTTAAGAAGTAGGTATAGTAGCTAGCTAGGTACAGGCGTATGGTTAGAAGATATACTGTAAGCTTCTTTACTATACTAGCGGCCTTCTAAGTAGGGTAGCTTATATACCCTCTAGTTAACTCGTCTATCCTCGATTCCGGATTAACTATCTACCTATATAATAACCTCTCCTAGTTTAAGTTACTACCTTGCCTCGTAAGCCCGTCCAATTACGTTTAGGCGGGAGAACACCCTGTTACTATTAAGGGATATAGCAAGGTCGATATTATAGTTAAGACTAAGAACAGATCCTAAGTTATTACTCTTAAGGATATAGCCTTCTGCCTAACCTTCGCCTATAATCTCGTCTCTCTCTAATAACTTAAGAACCGTAGTATCTAGTAGGATATACGTAACAACTACCTACGGCGCGGAGATATAGTATACCTCTACGACGTTCAAGACCAATATAGCTAATTCGTTCTAGAATATATCCCTTAGACTACTATATACGCCGCCTTCGCTACTAGAAAACAGAAGCTTAATACCTAGACCGTGCGGGCACTATCTAGAGCAGATGCGATAACATAGTACCTACGACTCGGCTACCTAGGTCTAAGGGCCCTCGAACACCTCGTTAATAGCGCCTACGGAGTTAAGATCAAGGGTATTACTACGGTTCAATGCGACGGGTACAGATACAGCAAAGCTAAACGAAGAATTAGCTACGAACTACGCCTAGACTCGCTAAAGCTAGGAGACTATATTGCTATTAACTTCTACAAATACCTAGGCGCGCGACAAGACTATACCGTACTGCTGCTCGCTACTAACCGATACTCTAGATATACGTAGGACTACTATATAAAGAACCACGAAGGCGATAATATCCTAGCGGCCCTAAAGACCCTGTTCTATATACTAGAGACCTAGTATAAGATTAAGCCTAAAGCGATCAAGTGTAATAACGAGTTTACTAAGACCGACGCTATTAACGCGTTCTTCGGACTTAAGGGAGTTAAAGTCGAGCCCTACGCCGCCTATACGTAAGAATAGAACAGGGTAGTAGAGCGCTCAGGGGGTATAATTAAAGAAAAACAACGTTATATAGCTCTAAGCGCTAACTTCCCGATTAAACTATAGCTCGAGATTTCCCGAGTATCGGTCTACCTCTATAACTATATACCGAGGCAAGGTAATAGGTAGAAGACCCTATTCGAAATGTTCTACAAGGGTCTAGAAAAGAGAAGCATAGTTGTAATAGAACGACGAAAACTAGCACTGAATCATTTGAAGGTGTATAGCTACAAAGTATTCGCTATAATAACTACGGCGTAGAAAAAGGAGCGCCGACTATAGAGATTCGAGCTAACGGCCTTCGTAGGATACCTAGTAGGATACTAATCCTCTAACATCTACCGAATTTAGAACCCTAGAACCAACGATGTCGTAGCTACCTAAGACGTTATTTTTAACGAAATATAGGTCTTTTCTAAAGACCCTAATCGTATTGCGATTAACTAAAAACAAGTTAACCTAGAGGCACTTGCCTAGTAGCTTATAGAGCAAGAGACAAGAAACCTAGCTACTAAACTAGATAAATAAGAACCTAAAGATAAGAACGAAGAAGACGAGGATATTGCCTTCTACCTAACCGATAACGTGTTAGAAGAAGAAGAAGTAGAGGAAGAAATCTTAGATACTATTGTAGTTAAAGGCGACGCCTCTAGCGATTTCCTTAAGTTCTACTAAACACCTCCTACAACACCTCCCGCTGCTCTATTAACTACGCTAATTACTAGTATAAAAGCCAACAATACTATAGAAATCGCGGCGGCATTTGAACTATAGTACGCGGCTTTCTACGCAGGTATACTATCGACTATAGTCGGTACGCTAAGAGACAAGCCTATTACTAGAGCTACGATTAACCGACTCTAGCGAAAGATAACAACCCTATTAATTAAGCCTAAGAAAGTAAAAACAATAGAGGAAGAGGAGATACCGCGGGGAACTGTTACGAAGAAACGTATTATATAGCTAATAAAGAAGAAAGATAGTATTAAACGCCTACATCGCGATATCCTTCCCCCTAAGCTAAAGTAGCATTATAATCTTAAGAACTACCTGCTAGAAGCCCTTTTCCTACAAGTAGAGAGGGACTATTTAGCTAGCTACAATATTAAGTAGTTATAGGATAAGATTTCCCGCTATTAAGCGGGTATATAGTAGATTCTAGACTATATATAGGTTTACATCTATAAGTTCAGCTAAGACGGCTTCCTCGACAAGTGTAAGGTATAGCTTATAGTCTATAGCGATTAATAATAGAAAGGCGTAGCAGAAGAGAATTACGCCGCGACCCTTGCGATCCGGTTACTCCAAATAGTACTTGCTATTACAGTAAGATTCGATCTTAAGTTGATTTAATTCGACGCGGTTAACGCGTTCGTGAACGCGTTCCTCGACGAACTTATATATATATAGATGCCCTAGGGCTACTATAGAGGCGGGAACATTCTAAAACTAAACAAAGCTCTATATAGGCTAAGAAAATCCCCTCTTCTATAGCAACGTAAGCTAACTAACACTCTAAGAAGTCTAGGATTCGTTTCGATACTATACGAACTATACGTGATAATGAACGGCGACGTTATCGTCTTCTTCTACGTCGACGACATTGTTATCGCCTACTATAAGAACAAGCAAAAGAAGGTAGACAAGATCGTCCGCGGGCTCCGAGAGAAATACGAGCTTACTAGCGGCAACGAGCTATAGTGGTTCTTAGGCATTAAGATCTACCAAGAGAGAGTAAAGAAGCTCGTCTAGCTTAGCTAGATATCCTATATTAAGAAGATTACAAAGCTTATAGACTTATAAGCTATACCTAGAACGCCTATAACGACGGTGGAACTACTTCTATATAAGGATATTGCAGACCTACGTATAACGCGCCTCTACTAGAAGAAGATTAGTTCGCTACTCTACGTAGCTATTACGTTACGACTAGACATTACATTCGTAGTCTCGAGACTTTCCCGATTTAATTATAACCTAGGCCTAGACTACTATACGGCGGCTAACTAAGTACTAAGATATCTCTATTATATACGCTTCTTTGCCCTCTAACTAGGAGGAGGCGATTGGCTGATTATAGTAAGTAACTCTTCCTTCGCTAATAACCTTATTAACCGAAAAAGCTCGTAAGGCTTTACAATCTAACTGTTTGGCGGTTTAATCGCGTAGCGTATAAGCAAGCAAGATATAGTTACTACGTTAACGACTAAAACTAAGCTATTAGCGCTCTTACAAGCGGCTAAAGAAGGTATATTTGTAAGCGGATTAATCTCCGAGCTAATAGTCGCTCTTAATAACAATTAGATCACAATCTAGTGCAACAACTCGTAGACTATCCGTCTCGTTAACGCCGAGATCGCTACTCTATAGACTAAGCTTAAGCACGTAGATATCTATAACTACTAGCTAAGGTAGGAGCGCGAAGCCGGCAAGATCAAAGTGGAATACGTTCCTACCGCGAAGATAATAGCTAACGGGTTCACTAAGGCCCTAACGGTAGATAAACACTAAGAATTCGTTAAGATAATTAATATAGCGCCTATCGAGAGCCTTATCTACTAGAGAGCAAGCAAGGTTCTAATAGAAGAGAGTATAGCCCTTATAGCTAGATACCCGTAGTCTATATAAGGGGGTAGGAGCTAAGGAGTCTCCTAACTCTCCCTACTAGAAAACAAGAGATAGAGACTAGAGGGAGCCTAAGGCTAGATAGCTACGGAACGGAACGGATACTAAGGAGCTAGATTGCTAGGGAATTTAGATCTTAGGAATAACCTTACTTATAGGAGTGCTCTAGAGCAGCTGCCTAGCAGTTACTCTAAGGGGGTATATTGAACCTACTATAGCAAAGTAGGACTATAGTAGCGATATTGGATAAACCTACTTAGGGGTTTAGGGGCAGATTGGTCTTAGTATAGCATTGGGTATCCGTTGGCTCCCCCGAGGAAATGGGCTTTTAAGCTACATACAGCTTTTTCACAGTTACACAGATTGACACAATTGAAGCTATTATCACTGTTGATTCCTCCGTCTGTTCAGACCAATCAGATTCCGATCCTATATCTTGGGTTCGACAGGGCGTGGTTGCTAAGCGCCACGGAACACTGTACACCATTGACCTGACTTTCGGCACCCCCCTGGCCGGGCTGTCCCCGTCGCGATCGACACCGGCTCATCTGAACTCTGGACCAACCCCGTGTGTTCCAAGTCCTCCCGCAGAAACGCAGGCGGCAATAGTACTATCTCTCATGGACGGAACCAAGGGTTTAGCGCCAGCCGGCCAGACGTCCAGCAATCGAGTAGTGAAGGTCAATCGCACGACGGTTGCAGCCAGATACAATATCAAGGTGCTGCGCGGTCTAGAAACAGCGCTGTTGATGTATCCGGAGGCCAACCTCGACGACCTTCTGTCCTCTTCATATCCCCAGCAGCTCAAGTCGTTCAAGGAAGCAGGCGGGAATGCTCAATGCATTAAACTCTCGCTCGCCTTGCGAACCCGGCCCTGACTTATCTTGGATTTCGTAGATACCCGGCCTACCAAAAACCCCCGACCGCTCCCCAACCATGACATCCGCTCCAGGCTCCACGGTACCGATCCCGCAACCATTGTGCACGAGTTGTCTCCTGAACTCCAAGATCTTCTTGGACACCATGAACAACTCTCCGAGGCTGCCATTAAGCTGTTGGATGAAAGCGAAGTACTCTACAAAAGCGCGTGGGCGGCTTCTTGCATGGTCTTCCGTGGCAGCGACGGAATCGTCGCGAAAGTCACCCTCGAGGAGCACATCACAACCGAGTACCGGACCCTGCCGTGCCTGCAGGAACAAGTACGCATCAGTCCCAAGCCGGTCGTCAATGTCAGCGAATTCGAGGATTTCATCTTCACTGGCTCCAAAACGGCCTCACACATGTACACTCAATTCCTGCCATCTCTGATGCCCGAATCCCAGGCAAAGGTTGTCTTCACCCACGGAGACAGTCGACCGGCAAACATCATGGTGCGCCGGGACGAGGAAGGCTCTTGGACCGTCGTTTCCATCATTGACTGGGAATCGAGTGGCTCCTATCCCAAGTACTGGGAATGCGTCAAGATGACCAACATCTTATCCCCTAGGCATAGGGATGACTGGTACTTGTTACTGCCGGAGTTTTTGTCGCCACGGCAGTTCCCAGTGCAGTGGCTAGTAGACAGAATAAGGGATCGGAATCTAGAGAACAGCTAGATAGGGGTCTTTTTTATTGTATGTATTCGATCTTCAGGAAAACGAACATCATTTCTTGCCTGACTACTTCTTTGCGACAAACAAACCTGCGTTGACAAGGCAGAACAACTACCTAGAAAACGAACAATCTGAAGCTGCTAACGTACTGCCATCGTCTTAACAGAGGATTGGGACGGGGACGAAGGTGATGAAGAAGAGGAGGACGATTATCAGCTCGACGCCTACCCTCCTCTTCCTCTCGAGACTAATCCTCTCGCGAATCACGCCTCTAGCATACTGGAGGGAGGGCTCGGCGTTAGCAGCGCAGGTATCCCCGGTAAGTCCAACCCGATAATTCTATGCTCTAGTGGCTGCACAGCCAAATTGGCTAACAGCTTTTAGGAAGAGGGTCGAGGAACACTTAAGGATCCGAATGCGGTTGAATGTAGCTACGTGTCAGGACAGGCTAGTCAAGCGAACGCCAGAGACCTTCAGCAGTTTAAGCCTTGTCCCGAGGGTCCTGCGGAGTCATCAGATCCTCCGTCAGTCCCCTCTCAAGCAAGCTCGGGTACCTCGTCTCTCGAACGGCGGAACGAAGAGGACAAGGGTAATATAGCAGACGGACAGGACACGGCAGAGACATCTGACTCGGAATGCGGCTCCCCTATACAGCTTCCAAGCCCCCCAAGGGATAAGCCTCCCGTAAGATCGTGCGGCGGCAGGGCCCGGGATTTCCGTCGAGCCAACGGCCGAGCACCAGGAGATAAGAGGAAATCCACACCTAGCGAGCGCAGGCTACTATATCGACTCGCCGACAGTGACGGCAAATCAACACGAGATAACGATAATAAGGATTACAGCCCTTCACATGCGAAAACTACTTAGCCGCAGCGCAAGCACCGCTATGGTAGGTGGGTCTGCCCCACTACCTACCTTTGCCTTCCACACAGCCCACTTTGGCTTGCTTCCTCCTCCTACATACACCACCACGAATGTCACCAGTTTTCCTGCTTCCTGCCGTCCCACAGGTTATACGCCCTCTTGCTTCCACTGCTTGAGTTTTACCGACCCGAATTTCGTTAGCTTCTAGGCGACTGATTTAATTGCCCCAAAATCCACGATTTTCACACCTGAACCGACCTGAACCGACCCGAATTTCGCTAGCTTCTAGGCGACTGATTTAACTGCCCTGGATTCTACGATTTTCACCTGAACCGACCGAATCTCTAGCTTCTAGGCGACTGATTTAACTGCCCTAGATTCTACGATTTTCACCTGAACCAACCGAATCTCTAGCTTCTAGGCGACTAATTTAACTGCCCTAGATTCTACGATTTTCACCTGACCTGACCTGAACCGACCCGAATTTCGTTAGCTTCTAGGCGACTGATTTAACTACCCTAAAATCTACGATTTTTATACCCGACCTGATCTAACCGACCCGAATTGCTATAGGATAGCCGATCTTACTATTACCCTTGCGACTTTAACTAAGCTACTAAAGGTTTAGCAAGAGCAAATTACGTTACTCTAGAGCTAATAGCAAGTAGCCTCTACCTAGAAGATTCCCCTTATTAAGAAGCTTACTAAGACCAAAGACCTTAATTCCTAGTACAAGAAGCTAACCCGAATGCTCTCTCGCTATAACCTCGATAAGTACCTGCTTAGTACTATCCTAGAACCTAAAGAAGCTACTGCTCGCTATACCTAGATAAACGACCGTCTGGACGTTAACGACTATATCCAAGCTACTGTTCCTAGGCATACCGTCTAGAACGCCCTACGTAGCCTTAGATAGTCTGCTAAAGAAGGCAACCTAAAGAAGACTTTCGACAAGCTTATCTAGTACTTTAAGAGGAGCACTATTAACACGTTCGCTAAGATATATTATAAGCTTGTTACTACTCGCCGTAATAACTTCGACTCCCTCCCTACTTTCTAGACCCGGATCAACTATCTTAAGGAGCGCTTTAAGACCTTAGACTTCAAGATAACCAATAAAGCCTACACCTAGCTTACGCTAAAAGGCGTGGCTTCGACTTACTACGACCTCTATATACGCTACGTTGCCCGAATCGATACCTTAACCTAGAACGAATTAATAGCTAAGCTCTAGGCTCAAGCTATTAGCGAGAACGAAGGCCTAGCCTTCGTAACTATACCTAATAAGAACAAGAAGAACGACGAAACCCTCGTTAAGTACAAGGATTACACCCTAATAATCAAGACTAGCTAGCGCTACTACAAGGACTGCAGTAGGCATCCTAGCGGTGGCCCTGCTAGCAACTGCTGGATTTGCAACCCTAAGCTAGCTCCAGATAACTAGTACCGTAAGGACGAACTCCTAAAGAAGAAGAAGGAATAGTCCTCGTTAACTAGCCCGCTACATTAACAGTCGGGCGTTAAGACACCCTCGACTACTTCGAAGAAGACTTTTGTTGCTTTTAGGGAGCCTGACCTAAGGAAGATCCTTTTTACAAGCAGGATAAATGCTAACCCGAGCTTGTTTACTACCTAGTTAGAGGAACAGTTTGATAATAGACGATGGATAATAGATAATAGATGAAAATAGTAGCAAAACACCAAGGATTCCTATATATACTAGCCTAGATAGTTTGGAGATGGAACGGGCAGTGGGCTGTCTGTAGGGGGGTGTAGTAGGTAGGTCTGCCCCACTACCTACCTTTGCCTTCCACACAGCCCACTTTGGCTTGCTTCCTCCTCCTACACACACCACCACGAATGTCACTAGTTTTCCTGCTTCCTGCCGTCCCACAACCGCAGAATATCCACGTATCTCCATCATGACACTATCCCGTCTCTAGTTCGGCGTACCCGCAAGCGTCTCACCACCTGCGATTCATCCGACGGACAACCAGCCGCTAATCCCGTTCCGGCGAGGTACGACGAGTGGCCGCTCCATGGCGTTACCCTTAAGCGCGTGATGGACAGCGGCATAGACAAGGGCAGGACGGTTTTCCAACTTCAATTTACATGGGACTCCTCACTCCCTGATCAAGCAAACGGGGACGTCTTAGTCCAAGACGTTATGGAGTTAGAGGAATATTACGAGTCGGCCCTCAAGTTCAACACAATTCGTCCCTCTAAGGGTTCTCTTGGCATTCCTACCCTGTGGTGCCACGACAACCTCTGCTAGTGGCGCACGATTGAAAGCCCTCGGCTGCGCTCCCGAAGGGGGCGCCATGCTGGTCCTCCCATGGACCGAGATGCGGCGACCGCCTGGCGTCGGCGACACGTCTTCAACGCCATCTCTGCTCCTGCCCTCTGCTCCCGCCCCCTTCTAACGATATTTGTACCTGCTAGGGGGACAGGGCAGTGCTGATTACCGGTTCCATACGCCTGGCAGGTTCCTCCGGTTGTTGACTTCTGTTCCCTTCCATGTCTATGAGTAGCAGGTCTCTACGAGTAGAGCCGACGCAGGGATCGCTCCTAAGCGTAGTGTGATCCACCAGAGCTTTTCCCTTTGTAGCGTCCTCCAAGAGCCTTTTCAGAACTTCGTCCCTCAAGGCATCCACCACAAGCGGCAACATCACTTGTTCGGGCTCCCTTTCTGTGCACAAATATTTTGTTGTTCTCTCTATATATCGCCAAAGGCTAGCCCTGTTCGAACCAGGCATCCGCAAGGACATCGCTTGCTGTAGCCCTTAGAGAAGGTTCGAATTTCAACAGCCGCTCGATCAATTTGCCCACCTTAGCAATGTCATCCCTTGTGAAATCAGAGTGCTTACAGTCGTCGAAATAGACTTCTTCCAACCACCCCTGAAGCGTATAGGTATCCTCTTCATCGCTATGGGACAAGCCCTCTTGCATCGCTTGCCACTTTCCTTGCCATCGCGGCGGCAGCCCGTCAGTTGCGAACTCCATCATTTGTTGAACAAGTAGCGGAGGTGTTATCATAGTGACATCGAACGGGGGTTGACCAGTGACGAGTTCGAAAAGCTGTGCCAGTTAGCGTTCATCTCCCGCTATGAGATATTAGTTAGGTGACATACTAAACAGCCCGCGCTCCACATGTCGACCCGACAATCAAATGGGTCTCCAAAGATGACCTCTGGTGCACGTACAGATAGCGGCGTGTGCAGTGTATCCGGGACGCTATCCTTGAAGAACGCTTCTCCAAAGTCGATTACTTTTATGGTTGGTGATGACAGTAGTATGTCCTTCATTCGGGACGAGGCGGGTTGAACGATGTGCGACGGGACATTGCTCATCAAACATTCGCCATCAAGTCTAGTTACTGGGCTAGCATAAGGACTTCCAAACCTTTCAAAGAAGCCCTTTTCGTCCAACGACTCTAGACCAGGTACGGTGATGGCCAAGTTCCGGGTGTGAATATCTAAGAACCCAAGTCAATACGAAGGTGTAAGCACATATGGCGGGTAGACTTACCTCCATGCCCAATATTGTGGCACGCGAGGAAGTCAAGTCCTTGCATGGCCTGGCTAGCAAAAGATTTTGCGAGGCTCGCTGAGAGTCTGTCATCCTTGCAGTACAATTCAACAATGTCCGCCACACTAGGGCCTAGAAGCTCCAGAACGAGGCAATCATGGGTTCCATTCGGGCCGGCGAGGGTAAAAGAATCCAGCATCTGATTGACATGGGACCACCCAGGGTGGTGACGTGGAAGGGCGGACATTGCCCGCAAGACTTCGAGCTCGCGTTTATGCTTCGTCTCGGAGACTATGATCTTGACGGCGACATATCGGTCTTTTCTAGATAGAAGTTAGGAATTGAAGGTTTTCTTAGTCCGTGCCACATGGATCAAGGTACTTGTGGTCTTTTGCGGCCCACGTGGTAGAATAGCCGCCCCATCCTAGCTTGTGAAGGACCTGGTACCGGCCAGCCTTCAGGAAGTCACCTAGGCCGAGAGGATGGTAGCCACCTGGCTGATATCGGTGCAGCGGCTCGGCGTCAATGCCGCAATGGTATAGCGGCGCCGACATTCTAGAGTAAGAACGACGGAATATCTTCGACTTGGAAACCCAATCAAAGGTGGAAAGGGGGTGTCTAATTGTGCTCGATGTACAAAGCGACCTTGTCCACCTAAAGTTTACCATCCTGATCGGATGTTGTAACACTTTTGTGGACGACAAGTCTGGGGCATCTCCGCCTCTGCGAACAACTTGGCTATTTTTTCCGTCACGTGCCAGCGCCAATTCCCAGCGCTTGCAATTCCGTAACAGCCAATTAAATTTCCTCTAGGAACATTTTCCAGTGTATGGTGGACCCATCCGTTCTTCACAAACACCAGTTAGGTTAGGCCCATTCTAACGCATAATAACCAATCGACATCGACTAGATATATTACCCGACAGTTGCAGGCACAATGCTATTTTGATCCTTTTAACTTCTATGCAACAGTTGCTCCACCTATGCCGTCGTATCCGAGTTCTAGCGCCCACCCCCTTGCATGAACCCGTCTGGTTGGAGGAAGGAAGGAAAAGCCTCGCTTTAAGCGGCTAATATGACAGCGTTAAGCCTGCACCTCCGGCCCAATAAATACTCCAGTATAAACTGTACCCGCCGAGGCGACAGAATCTGGCCTCGAACACGCTATTGCAGTGGAGCTAGCTGCAAGTTTGATCAATTTTCATCCAATAACTCCCTGACATGAACTAAGCTGGTGTTGCAAGGTCGTATGTTCTGGCAATGAGTGCGGCTGCTAAAACAACTGGTGTTTCTAAAGTCCTAATAATAGAGGCAAGAACCTGAATGTAAGGCACTTTCGGTCTCACCATCGCTTTGCGGTAGGATCAGGACTCTCTTCCTCTAGTTCTTGGAATGGGCGGTTCGACGCAACATTTTGAAGTTATAAATACACCTTGGTCCTCAGGAAGTGAGCTCCTTTATTCCATTAACAAGCATTGTTACCGGATACTGCTTTTCCACAATTCCCGTCTTACGGCATCGTTCCTATACCCGATACCACAAGATCATGTCTCCTATCCCAAGGAACTTGATTCGCATGACGCAACGGATTAAGAAGCAGGGGTTGAGAAACAACACTCTCAACTTAGTTGAGAGTGCCACTTGGCAGCCGGACCTAGCTCATTTCACACAGGCCATGCTGAAGTAAGACCTACCGCGCGTATGTGTCTTTTCTAAATAGTCATTAACAGATAGCTATTGCAGGAATCCCTCCCACACCAGCCATTCCGACTCTAGGCCGCACGCCACAGCCCTGCTAGCAACAGAGACCCAAGCCGCTCAATATAAGTCTCAAGCCGTACACATCTATTATGACGAAAACTATAACTATGCCGGACATACTCTGTTCGAGGAGCGGGACAATAAGCCTTCCGACGACTAAAGTGATTGGACCTTGTCGGTAATGGATACAAGAGCTATTTCGAGGAGCAGTTTAATCGGCAGATGGAACTTATAGCATAGGATCTATGTCATGAATGGTGGATATTTCTCTTTCCCTGCCTGTATTCCGTTCTTTGTATTTTGTGAATGAAGTTGCGAAGGGATTCGAGAGATGTAATGGTTTATTCTAGACCCCTGGACATACTCCGTGCGCTTGCGAGACCTTGCGACACGTCTAACATCGACATAGCTCCTAGTCTGTCACCGCCTTCCATCGCGGCTATCATCTTCCTTATCACCGCGCCGTCCATGCTACCCTGGGCCCTCTTGTACACAGTCTTAGCAAACTTACGCAGCAGCATAGGAAACCGCGAATCCCTATAATGTTTGATAACGTGACTCTTCTTGATCGCACACGCGAGGTTGTGGAAGCTCTCCCGTCGATGGTTCATCCCTATCCGCTCGCACGCCTTCCTTTTGTCGGCATCCCACCATAGCGGCAGCAAGTCGGCCTGCTCGGCTGCCATGTCAGGGAAGCGCCGGAAGCCGCTGGGGCCGTGGGTTGAGCCGCTGTAGATGCTGTTGGCATCAGCGTCATAATCGTGTATGTAGGTGTCCTCTATACGTAGGCGGTAGGGGTCGATTGGAGGCCGGTAAACGTCCTTCTCAGGGCGGTCGTGTAGCTAGATGCCGTTGTCGAGGCGGTTAAAGGGCTTAGCAATCGGGGCGTCAAGACCCTGTGGCGGGGAAAGCCCCCGTGGTATTATGGGCTCGGGCTTTGCCCGCGTACAGGAGTCACAGGTTATACTGAACTAGAGCAAACCATAAACTAAGCTACTAGCTATATAGAGAGCAAGACGTAGTAGGGATAGACAAGTAGCAAGCGTCTATATATATAGTGTGACCGCCGAGTCTAGGACTCGGCCAACACTCTATTTTAGGTTATTTGCTTCAGTAGCCTATATATATAGTGTGACCGCTAAGTCTAGGACTTGGCCGCATCGTTTCTCACTAAGTAGAATAGGGCCTAGGGTTAGGTACTACACTTTAGAAAACCTCCTTTTTATATTTTATCTGGTTATATAGGTCTCTAGGCTACCTAGATCTATATATATAGTGTGACCACCGAGTCTAGGACTCGGCCGCATCGTTTCTCAAGTGTGTCGGCCGAGTCTAGGACTCGGCTAACACTCTATTTTAGGACATTTGCTTTAGTAGCTAAGTCCCTCTGTAAAAAAGGACGCTAGTCGCTTTAGTAGGCCAAGTCCCTCTGTAATTTAATTATACTATTGATACGGTTTATTTTAGTACCCTTGTACTATACTCCTACTACGCCTATTTTAGATGCTTGTATCTAGACCCGCTAGGATGTAAGTATCTAAAATCTACCTACTATTTTGGATACTTGTATCTAGAACCTGACGATGTAGTATTACCCCCCCCCCCCCTTTAATTTTAGATGCTTGTATCTAGAACCTGACGATATAGCACCTCCCTCCCTTAATTTTAAATGCTTGTATCTAGACCCTGACCCCGACCTCGCTTTAATTGACAATATAGTACCCCCCTCCCTTTAATTTTAGATGCTTGTATCTAGACCCTAACCTAGATCCTGACCTAGATCCTGACGATATAGTACCCCCCCCCCCTCTATTTTAGATACTTGTATCTAGACCCCGAGCTAGAACCGCCTACTATTTTAGATACTCGCATCTAGACCTAAGGTGACGATGCTCGTATATAAACCTTGCCTCTATTTTGGATGCTCGTATCTAGACTCGAGGTAACGATGCTTGTATATAGACCTTGCCTCTATTTTAGATACTTATATCCTAACCCGACCTAACGATGCTAGCATCTAGACCTAACCTAACTATACTAGTATCTAGACCTAAGGTAACGATACTCTTATCTAGACCTGAGCTAACGATGCTATATCCTAACCTAAGGTAACGATGCTAGTATATAGACCCGAGTAGACGATACTTATATATAGACCCCGACTTAATTTTAGATACTTATATCTAGACCCTGTCTTAATTCACTATATATCTACTCTATTAGTACCCCTTAAAAATTTCTATATTGTAGATTTGTTTATTTGCACTAAGTTAAAATATTTTAGATGCTTGTATCCTAGATCTACTATATTTCTAAGGAGGATACTCCTATCTATACCTATTGCGATAACTCTATAGGCGTAGTAGAGTTTTAGTAGTTAGGGCCTATAATGTGAGTAGTATACTTAACCCTGTACCGACGTTGCCGATAGCGACACCTATATATAGGAGGTTCTTTAGCTAGAACTTAACGGTCGACTTAACCTTAGTGATCTTGCTACTAAGGTCGTTAGCGTACGAGACTAAGGTAGGGAGCTTAACCGTCGACTTAACCTCGGTGATCTTGCTACTAAGGTCGTTAGCGTACGAGACTAGGGTAGGGACCTTACTAGCTCTAGATAGAAAGAAGAGTTAGCTACTACTATTAGGTACGTACATTTAGGGGATCTGCTTAATCAGGGTCTCGGAGGCGACGAAGGCTTTGTACTTACGGGCAAGCTTCTTATTCTTGTTAAGCTTCTTTAGATCGTCGGCGCTTATAGCATCGATACCGCCGTACTTCGTACGATCAATATCGAACTAGTTACTAAGAATATAGATGCTTATATTCGGGCGGGGAATAGTAGGTAGCTTAATGGTACTAGAGAAACGCTTGTTACGCTAGGGGTTATAGTTCTTAAGGCTTATCGATATCGAACTAGT
>MU853448.1:2527-17932 GCA_033297235.1 Trichocladium antarcticum | reverse complement strand
TACCTACGTAACCTAGCCTACCTATCCTCTAAAACCCTCTTTAAGCACCAACTACTAATGTACCTACGTGACCTAGCCTACTGTAAAAACCACTCCTATATACCTTAGATTATACACCCCTTCCTCTATAACTTCGTATATAGTAGGATACATTAACACTAGTGTCTCTAAACCCTATAGTATACTACGCCTTTCTAGCTAGTACGCGGGCTTACTATTAGGGATACCTAGTAGCGAAGTTTACCTACGTTATATAGTATAAGGTTGCTAAGATGAAGAAGGTCTTTAAGAAGTCCTATAGCGAAGTCCCTAAGATCACTGATATTATTGCTACTAAGTGACATTATAAGCGGGAGATTACCTACTCCTTCTATAGCAACTTTAATCTCTGCTCCTATATAGTAACCAAGGGCACTCTGTTCATAAAGGAGCGGGAGGTTATATATACTATCTATTACGACTTTAATCTCTGCTTATATATAGCAATCTAGGGGATTACGTAGTGTTTATAGAGATTGAAGTTGTATTAGATAGCGTGTGTAATCTCCTACTCTGTAAGTAGAGTGCCCTAGATTGCTATATAGGAGTAGAGATTAAAGTTACTATAGAAGGAGTAGGTGATCTCCTACTTATAATGTTATTTAGTAGCAATAATGTTAGTGATCTTAGGGACTTCGCTATAGGACTTCTTAAAGACCTTCTTTATCTTAGTAACCTTATACTATATAACGTAGGTGAACTTCGCTACTAGGTGTCCCTAATAGTAAGCCTACGTGCTAGCTAGAAAGGCGTAGTATACTATAGGGTTTAGAGACACTAGTATTAATATAACCTACTATATGCTTGCGCTACAAGGTACTTAGATCTATAGCTAACTAGCTATACTAAGAACTTAACTATATCCTTACCCTCCCTCTAGTAGCAAATCGTAAGGTAGGATCATTTACCTAGGGACCTAGGACCGAACAGGACCCTTATAACGTAACCCGGTAGTACTATATATTAAGGCTGTAGCTAACTGCCCCTCCTTAAGCTAATTATCTACCTACGTTATTTGAGCCACCTATCGATAGGAACGGTAGATCCTAACTGCCGTTTCTAAGAATAGCGTTTGCCTTACTAGCCTAGTGTATATTCCTGTAACACTAACTACAAGGTAGTGCCGTAATGTAAAGACCTCTAGCATATCTATATATAAGAATTGAATGTACGGAAGATCCAGGATTACAACCATTAATGTAGATTAGGTACCTTGTTCATGTTAATTAAGTCGCTAGTTAGCGGGAGCTATAGACCCTAACAACCCTGTCTAAGAATAGCGCTTGGTCTGTAGGCGCTAGTACCTGATCCTATAACATTAAGACCTTGAGTATATCTTCGTAGATAAAAACAAACGCAAGTCTAGGATTATACCTATAGGTATAGATTAAATAGAGTCTTTGATATTGTACCTATAGGAGTAGTTTAAAGCCTGCTTTCTTAGGCTGCGAGTATATTCCCTACTTCTTTTCTACTTAAGTAGGACCTCTTCGAACTCTTTTAAACTAAACTACACTTTAACCTAATATCTTCTTCCTTTCTTGCCCAAAGTCTACTAACTAACTAGATAAACTAGTCATATTTTCTATACTAATTAGTATAATCTTAGCTTACGATTGAACTTCATCTACCTAAAACTACCTAAAAGCTATAGTAGACCTAATCAGAGGTTACAGTAGAGGTTGCCCTCGCGGTATAAGCTATAGGGGATAGTCTAGCGTAAATACTAGGCGGAACAACCAGGCTAAGAAAGAAAAGCCTACCTCCTAGGCCAACCCGAAGGGTCTTGACTTTAATAACCGCCTGTTTTTCCCCGAAACGCGCACTGTTAATAAGCTTATCCGTCTCGTAAGCCCTCCTGTTAATCAGTAGGTTATAAGGGAGACCTCTACGCTATATCTAAAACAGAAGCAAGTTTTCGAGAGATCCTTTATAACCAAGATAAGAATCCCGCTCTATATAGGGTACTATAATATCGCCAAACTCCCGAACTTCCTAGGTCTTAAGTAGTAGAAGACTAAAACGGATAGAACCTACTATAAGGTTAAGGTCCCTACGTTTATTACGTAGGATAAAGATCACGCCCTGAAGGTTACTAAAGCTACCGCTAAACGTCTGCTAGGCTAGACCTTGGTATATATCCTAGAGGTTAACAATTAGTTATAGGCTAGGGACTATATTAGTATCCTTAACTACAAGTGTTCTTAACGCCTTGCCTAGTATACTAACTACAAGAGTAAGTAATTCCGAATTACACCTATAGGTATAGTTTAAATACTAAACCTATTAGTATAATCCTAATCTATTGTTATTCTACACTAATTAGTATAATTGCAATTACTAACTCGATTATAGTTACCGATATATTCGGGCCACTTGCGTTCTTTAAGTCGGGGAACAACGCTACCTTTTCCAAATAGATAGGGGCTACAGTAGATAGATATAGCAATATATTCAACAGTATCCCTAAATTGTTCAATAACTATAGAGCAGGGCCCTTCTTTAGAGGCATTGCTAAGGCCCTAAGGCCTATCCCCGTTTATACTATCCAATAGGGTAACTTGTAGGACCCTAGCGCAACTACTAAAGAAGAAAAGCGGATAGTTGCGGTTATACTAACTTTTGTTATAGGTTTTCTCGCCTACCTTAAGAACGTTACTACAAGCCCTAACGGCACTAGGGAACCTAGGTATACCTAATACCCCCTTAGAATGCTATATACTTATAGCGGATACTACGTCAATAACTAGCTCCGTGCTATCGTCTATTTCCTCTTCTTCCTATATTGCCACTAGGGTAAATCTCGCCTAGATAGAGACTAAGGCCCTAATAACAAGATAGTAACGGTAGTTTACGTCTTCTAGGCGATAGATTCGACTTCCCTGCTCCTAAAAGAAATATATAGGAGTATTCTATAGAACGTCTAGAGTCTATAGTCCCTTGAGCTATTAACTATAATAGAGTAGATAAAGCTTAGGTCTACTACTAACAAACTTACTATTTATAAGAATAGCAAATTCGCTTCTAGGATATACAAGCGTATAGTCATTGCGCTTAGTACGATAGTATATAACTCCCTTAAGCGTAAAAACCTTAGTAAGGAAAAGTCAGCTAGTAACTATACTGCTCCTACTAAGGAGATAGATATCCTGCCTATAGATAGCACTGTCCTACAAGTAGTGTTAAACAGTTTCTATAAAAACGGCAGGGATAGAAAGCTACGGTTTAAGCTACCTGTCTTGACGAAACTTAATACTAATATTATTAACAAGTTCCCGATGTTTTTTGGCAGCGACAAATCCTTCGCTAACTTTATAGCTATAGAGGAGCTAATAGTCTAGTAGCTTGCTAAATAGACCTAGGAACTAGGCGAGTCCTAGGAAGACGCTAAGGCTAGGGTTATATCGGATATAAAGCGTAGCTTTGCTATTAAGGACATCTTAACCAGGTTGTACCTATTTAGTAGCGACCTTGCTAAACCTAACTAGATGCTACTATAGGAGGGGCTTATACTACTAGGGTAGGCTAAGTCGTATAAGCTAGTAGCGGAAGATCCTAATAACTAATCGGGTCTAACCCTTAAGCGTAACTATACCGCTTTGAAGAAGACCTACGCCTAGGCGTAGTAGGATCTAGGTGGAGATGCAGGTAAGTATACTCTCCCCTATTAACTTGTTAGTAAGTTGATCATTCAGGATTGTACCTATAGGTGTAGTTTATTTAATAGTATTAAACTATACCTATAGGTATAATCCTAACTCTTGTTTATCTATACTAATTAGTGCAATCCTAGTCTATCTTTAATTACTAACTGCTACTAGACGTATATATTATTAACTAGCTAGAAAACACCCCCTTGAAGTTATAGCTATATATAAATAAGGTCGGTACTAGTAAGACTTTTATATACTTCCTGTCGATTATAATAGCTGTTAAATAGCTAGAGAAGGAGCATGAACGTAGCGATAAGGTCTATACTAAGCCTACTCTTATCCTAATGCCTACGTTATTGCTTACCTAGATATTCGACAAGGTATATAAAAACTTCCTGTCTCTTAAGTTTAAGGTATTTTATAGTAATGCTAGGAACATTAGCACTAAGGATCTAAGATATAAAGTAACTATTATAACTTTGTAGCTCGATAACCTAATATACTAATAGTATAAGGAGCGCCGCGACCCCTAGACGGCAGCTAACGTAGTCCTATTATCTTATACGACGATAGTAAGACGCTATATAAAGACCGTATAGAATTCCTACGATACTTACTAGTATAATAGTCCTTAGTAGTTAGATGTTTTAGTACCAAGAAAAGATAATGACGAACCTATTACCGTTAGCTAAGATAATAACGGAGAGGGCGCTAGTATAGTGGTACTAGAAGATTAAGAAGATTCCGACTATAATACGCTATTAGATACGGACTTGGTTGCTTTAGAACGTAATAACCGTAGTTTAGGGTAAGTCCTATCTATACTAAATTACACTAATAGGTATAGTTTATAATATTTAATAACTATACCTATTAGTATTATTTGAACTTTGTACTAACTTTCTACTTAGGCTTGTTACTACTACTAGTTAAGGTGAAGGACGCGCTATAGGTAAGGCAGGACTAATCAAGAAATATATAACCTACGTGCTTAGTCTTGCTAAAGAGATTCGGTTCCGCTTTAGAACTGTTATTACTAATAAAGCGTCTGCCCTTCAAAACGTATATAGCTAGACCTAGAGATTAGTATACCTAATTCCTAAAAGGAACATTAGGTTTGTAATAGCTACGCTAGTATAAAACCGAATTACGGATTAGCTTGTATATATAAGACTAGTCTACTATATAAGCGATCTAGTATTGCTATTTGTCTTGCTAGTAGATAGAGATTTTTCGGAGCTAATGTACCTATCCTTTTAGCTATTATATAAAGCAGGGTACTATAACCTAATAACTAAGTTTAGTAGTAACGAAGACTACTATGTTGCTACTTTATAGTACTTCTATAAGACCCTTGGTTTTAAATAGTAGTTTCTGGTACCTACGGCGTAGGTTTGTATCGACAAGGGGCGTAAGCTTAGCGCTAGGACTACTAAGGTTATAAGATATAACTAGGTGTTTGTCCTTAACTAAGGTATAAATACCTAGCTTGTCCTCCCTAATAGATAGTCTATCTACCTATAAGACAGCATCCCCCCTATAGAGATTATTAATATATAGTTAGTATACTATAAAGACTATAAAAAGGTTGTTAATAAGACTAATAATATCCTAAGAAATATTATATTAACGCTCCTGGATAATGTAATATCTAACTAGCTAAACGAGGTAGACCTTTTAGCGGATAATAAGCTAAAGGATAAGAACGTAGCCTTAAGCCTAGGTCTTGTCCGTACCCTTTAGTTCCTTACGTAGTCCCTAATGTTATAGAATATAATATATTAGGAAGACGAAATTACTGCTATATCTAACAAAGACTAGAATAAAATAGTAGAGCAAAAGAAAATAGCTAATTACAGGATAAGGCTTAGGAGCCTACACTAGACATTGCGGTAGGCCTAGAAACGGTAGCTTAACTAGGAAGGGCAGGTAGCTAGCCTAGGTTCGGAACTAGTAGACTATGTTATCCACGAGTATATAGATAGCAGTCTGTCCTGGTTATACGCGACGCTTAACGACAACCCTTCCTATATTCCCCCCTCTAACCGCGCGGCTATAGTATATTTCGGCATTATAGAATTGCCTCTCTTTGCCTTTATCCTTTATAAATACTTATTGGAGAAAGAGGTAGGTAAGTAGGTGCTGATTGTAATAAACTCTCCCTAGATGCAACAGTAAGTATTAGCCTAACTTTACTTAATATTGTTTATATACCGCTAACTTACTATAGACTACTAGTTACGGTCCTGAGAAAGGCTAGCTTTTCGGTCTCCTCTATTAGATCTAGTATAGGTTCGTATAAACGCGAGAATATAATAAAGGACTGGAATTCTACTAATAGCAAGGTCGATATTCTAGTCCTTAACTCCTCTATATCTAGTGTAGGACTTAACTACTATATAGAATACTTAGTTAGTATTAGCCTATACTTTATATAGAACGTCTCTACTATCCTCTAATTTATTAGTTAACTAATGCGTATTAGGTAGAAGTAGGGAGTTAAGTAGTACCTACCTACTATCAATGGTACTATCGCGGAATAGGGTAAGGAACGGCGACTTCGTAAGGTAAGCTTACACTAGAATTGTACCTATTAGTATAGTTTAAATATATAGAATTATACCTATTAGTATAGTTTAAATACATTGAAACTATACTAATAGGTACAATCCTAGACCCTATTAATTATTACACTAATTGGTGTTTTATTAATATACTAACTATTATATAGTAGGCCTACGAAGTTATAGTGCGTATCTATATTAACGACAATATAGAACCGAAGCTTCGCTAACTCTTTACGTATAAGGCCGCGTATATTACGTTCGCGTTGCCTTTTAATCGATTTGCGTAGGTAGTTAAGCCTCCCTAGTTAGTAGCCGATTACTCTTTAGAACGCGCCAGACGTATCGGGCAGTTCTATACCCGCCTGGTCCATCTTATTATAACTAACCCGATCGATATAGAGGAAGAGGGTATATAGGTAAAGTAGGAGTTATTAGTCCTCTATACTAATGTTATTGGGTTAGCCTTCCTAGAAAAGCACTATACTAAGGAGATAGATAGTAAGAGCAAGGAGATCTACTAGCCTATTAATCTCGAGGAGGATATTACCTAGGAAATGGTGTTCGAGTTGTTCCTGGATATTAAGACTAACTTCTAGAGGCTAATAGCCGCCTATCGCGCTACGCCTATTGGTAAGCCGGAGAGGGACCGCAAGGCTTTTGTCTAGAGGGGTAAGGATATAGACCCTAATCCCCTAATACCTAGGAAGACGCCTAGGAAGAAATTAGTAGAACGTCCTTTATTTACTAAGGAGTAGACTAACGATAAGACTATTAAAGATAAGAAGTCTACTTAGGTAGAGGATAGTGTTAGTACCGTTAATACTAAGGCTAAAGCTAAGGCTAAAGCTAAGGATAAGACTAAAGGGGTTCCTACTTTAGTTATAGACAGTGTTAGTAGTGTTAATATAGGCCTGGAGGGTTAGGCCGATATTAATAAGGTTACTGCTTTAGAGGAGGGTAGTACTAAGGTCGATAGCGGCCCTAAGGAACAGGGTAACTATAATGTAGGTTTGGCTACTTTAGGGGAGGATAGTGGTTCGGCTACTATAGAGGATAGTAGTAGTAAGGTTAATACTAGCCCTAAGGACTAGGGTAACTATAATATAGGTTCGGCTAGGGAGGAAGAGGACGATGCTAGTAAGGGTCCCTCGAATAGGTAATCTTCTACTAAACGTAAGAGGGTTAGTAAGGAGAGCGATAATAAGGATTATATTCCCTTACCCTAAAAGGGCAAGAAGGCTAAGCCGGCCCTACGTTAGAAGGCTACGCCTATAGCAAGTAGAGCTAAGCCTAAGAAGTCCTAAATGGACAAGGGTAGGTACGTATTAGTTTTTAGGAGGAATTGTAGCTAGGTAGTAGATACTATTAATAGAGTGTATATATTGCTTTAACCCTAGGATTATACTAATTGGTGTTAATTTAAATGTTATACCTATAGGTATAATATAACTTGCAATGTTTGAACTAGTCGCGAAGGTACCTATATCTACGCGGGTAATCCGCCCTACTTACCCCTCCTTTTCGAATGTCCTATACTAAGTCTTGCTAGCGTATCTAAAGTACCCTATAATCTAGTGTTCTAGGGTACCTATACCTACGTAGGGAATCTACCCTACTTACCCCTCCTCTTCGAATATCCTGTAACTTGTTTTACTAACGTATCTAAAATGCCCTGAAATCTAGTGTTCTAGGGTACCTGTACATCGCTCGAATTAGGTTTGTTTTAAATTCTATACCTATAGGTGTAATATAACATTTAAATGCTTTTAACTATAGGTCCAAAAGTTTCAGCGTTATAGTATACCCGAGGCTATATTTTCTAGCGTATAAAGGCAATATTTACTAGTAAATTTAGAGTGCCCTAGACTCTAGTTTGTTAGGGTACCTATACGGCCTTAGTAGCAGTTAGAGTTGCTAGACCCTAGTACGCTTCTCCGTTTATTATAACCTTGGTCAGGGCCTCCTCTTATAGGGTAATGTCCTGGTCAACTACTATATAGTCGCTGTTAGGATAGCGCTCGCCTGTGATGGTCTTGATAGGGATATAGTACGGGAGGCCGATCTTAGCCTTAGGGAGACCGCTAGAGTTAGAAGCAATAACTAGGATACTACGTAGCTAGGCCTTAGTTACGACAATACCCTAGGCCTTCTCCTATAGGGTAATGTCCTAGTTAACTACTATATAGTTGCTATTAGGATAGCGCTTGCCTATAATAGTCTTGATGGGGATATAGTATAGGAGGCCGATCTTAGCCTTAGGGAGACCGCCGGCGTTAGAAGCAATGACTAGGATGCTACGTAGCTAGGCCTTAGTTACGATAATACCCTAGGCCTCCTCCTATAGGGTAATATCCTAGTTAACTACTATATAGTCGCCGTTAGGATAGCGCTTGCCCGTGACGGTCTTGACGGGGATATAGTATAGGAGGCCGATCTTGGCTTTAGGGAGACTGCTGGCGTTGGATGTAATAACTAGGATACCGCGTAGCTAGGCCTTAGTTACGATAATACCCTAGGCCTTAAGCTATAGCGAGGGGCTAAGGAGGACTTTTTGGAAGAACGTTCTATATTAATATACTATACCTATTAGTAAAATCCTAAGTCTTACTTTACTTCTATTTATAAGTGCGCCTATATACCGTTATCTTATAATACTATATCTATTACTATAATTCTAACCTAACCTGCTGTTTTACAATCTAGAGAACTACTTGTCTAACTCCTTATAGCTTATCCCCTGCTTAATCACCTTGTAATTCTTTAGGCTAGGTGCATTTCCGGCCTCTATAAAGGCCGCGAACTTTAAACCCTGATCCTTTACCTTGCCTATAGACTAATTGATAGAAAGGTTACAATCGTCTAGTATCTAGTTATTGTAGGGGGGGATACTTTTGATTACGCTAACTATATCCTGTACTAAGAATTTTCCTAGCTCCTGCCGCTACTAGACTATCTTAAAAATAGCGTTCCTTAGGATTTCGCAAAGGAAGATCTGTTGGAAAATATAAATCCTATCTAGTATATTGCTAGTATTGTCTATTGTAGCCTACTAGCGTCTAAGGACTATGAATTTATCCTCCTATAGCCCGTCGCCCTTAAGATAGGAGAGGGTTAACGAAAACTATATAATTCTCCTAATTAAACCCCTTGCTTTATAGCTCTTAGTAAAGGAAAGTAAGGATGTCTTACTAGGGTAGGGTAGAATCTACTATATAAGGAGAATAAGCGAATATAGTTAGGATAACTATATTTCTACTATAGCGTTACTAAGGGTGTTTATAATCGTACTATAGATACGCTAAGTTATAACTTAGAAGTTATAGGCGGACTAACCTTGGCGCTTCTACCTATCCCGCTATTTAAATAGAAACTTAATAAGCTATAGTAGGTCTAGCCTTAGGATCCGGTTGCCTGAAACGAGGTAAGGACTAGTAATAATCAAGTTGCTAGCGACCTGGTCGAAGAAGAGTAGCTTTATCGCGTCCTAGGTAAAGTTCGGTAGGTTGTTAGCAGGATGGTTGCCTATAGCAGTCGGGATGATTTCTAGGTACTTGACGTTTTGCTTGTGGACTTCCTGCTAGATATTAAGATCGAATTGCTAGAGTATAAGATAGTAGAGGTAGTCTAGCTATACTAGCTACTTAGGCTCGTTCTATAGCAGGTTATGCTCCTCGAACTATAACTACGCCTAGAAAAGTTGGAACTAGGCGTTACGGACTTCGTAGATAGCCTTCTACTGCCTCTAGTACTCTATATAGAGGAGTAGGTTACTAACAAGGAGCTATTGTATAATAGGGGTCTTGAACTGCTAAGTCTCCTACTAGAAGAGGCTAGAGCGCTACTACCTAAATCTATAACGTTCTATAGAGTGGACTATACTAAGGCTATAACGGTTTCGCTCCTTAAGGCGTATACTATTAGGTTCTACTATAGCCGTAGGGATATCTTAGTCGCTATCCTCTAAGTCCTACTAATAAACCTCCAGAGGAGTCTACTCCTACTGTTTCTATTCGTCGCTAAATAGCAGAGACTCTTTAAACAACGTATTGCTACTATAGTAAAAGCGTAGGCCTTAGAGGGCAATAACTATAGGTATAGTCTTGGCAAGTAAGAACATTAAGCTAGTATAGGAGAGGATATATTTAAAGAGAAGATAATAGCGGTTGATCTAGCCCCTTAGGAAGCGAACTATATTAGTTATAACAATTAAGAACTAGGGAAGTAGCTATAGCCCGATTATATAAGGTAGTTCCATTATATCCTAGTTGGCTTAGATTTAGCGAAAAAGGGTAAGGGAGATCCGGTGCTCTTTACGGATCCTAAAGGAGTAGTTATAGATCTCCTAAAGGCTTAGTAATACTTATTGCTTCGAGAGGATATACCCTTTTTTTAAAAGAGCCTAGTTAGTAATAGTCGCCTAACCGGCCTAACGTAGCTACTATAGGTATAGGGGGTCGATAGTAAGGTTCTTATATACTAGGGGCTATAGTGTATATACCTTTTAGGCGTCGAATAGTACCTTGATAAGGTTATAGTACTAGGAATATACAAGTCCGCTAGCTAGGTCTGCTCTATTAGGGGCTAACGTAATCGTTATACCCCTAGCTTCTTATATTATTACCTATATATAATGTATAACCTATAGTTTAGGGAATTTAGCCTTAGTACCGTTAACCTTACGGCGCTTAGGGTGATTGAACAATACGCGACCCTAAATAATATTATATTCTTCCTACTACGCTAGATTATTTAGGTCTAGAGCAGGTGCGGCGTCTAGAGCAGGCGGGGTATCTAGGGCGGGCGGGGCGTCTAGGGCGTCTAGAGCAGGCGGGGTAGCCCAGGTAGGCGCGGCGGGTAGGGCGGGCGGGGCGTCTAGGCTATCTAGGGCGGGCGATTATAAGGCTAAGACAGACCGCGCTAGGGTTCCTTTATCGCTACCCTCCTCTGTTACTTACTACGTAAGCTAGCGCTTATAGTTGTCGATAGCGGACTAGAGGTAGTAGTTACAATAGAGGAGGGTCGATACTAGCTTGTAGTCCTCCTAGAACTCCTAAAAGGGGACGTTAGTAACCTTTAGGGTTACCTACTTAGTAAGATCGATAAATATAGTAGTAGGGTTAAGGAACTAATCGTCGAAGCATTTGTTCTACTTACGTATAAAGTTATAGGCTACCTTAGGGAGTAGTAGGGTTAGTGCTAAATCGTTAAGGGTACTAGATTCTATAAACTGGAGTTTTATATTCTTGTAGGTAAAGTAGATAACAAAGTCGTTAAAGAGGTCCTAGTATTCTTCGTTCTCTTAGATCTTAATCTTCAGGATATTAGTCAATCTCCTAATAGTAGCTACGCTAAGATTATAGTTAACGATCTAACGCTAGGGATAGGAACTATTATTCCCTACCTCTACTGCTCTAGTATTAAGAGCCTGTTATTAGGTAGCTTGCTCGTTTAGTATGTTAGAAATGTTAGCTACTGCTTGCCGAGATAGCGGGAGGTGCTAAATAATGTTAGTATTAGGGATTAGGTTTCTATTTTCGTCCGGTATAGTAGTTGCCTTATAGATCGCTAGTAGCAAAACGCAATCGTACTAGAGAGAATACTAGTTAGCCGATAGGAGTGTTAGGTTAAGTAGCTTACTTCCTTAAGGAATATCCTTATAAAGATAAGGGAAGAAGATATAGATCGTTATACTATCCTAACCTCTAACCTAACTAAAGGTATAGTATAGGATAGTATAGAGAGGGATAGAGCGCTACTACTCTGCTATAGTATTGGCGTCAGGGGGGACACTAAGGCTAAGGTAGACGTTAGTAGTGATGTTGAAGTTAACGTATATGTTAGGGTACTATCGAATACCTTTGTAGCAGGTAGTAAAAGAAGTACTAAAGGTATAGATACTATCTATATTAAACGATATAAAGAATAGCGATTCGGTGTCGGTAGTTCTGCTATATTAGGTTAATATATAAAGGCAGGGTAAAGGGCAAGGAGCTATAGTATCGAAGCCCTTAAACGCTATATAGTAGGTAGTACTAGGTATAAAGTCCTTGTTACTAATAGCGGAGGACCCTAGAACGTCTAGGAGTTAAGAACGGCCTTAATTAGTATCCTAGCGACTATCCTAGGGCTAGGGAGGTTCAACGCTAGTCTGAACCTAAAGGGTCTCTACGATTTCCTAAAGCGAACTATAAGTATTCAAGACCCTTTCCTTATTATATAAAGCAATGTATTTAGCGCTAACCCTATCGTCTATTACTATATACTATTCTTGGGTATAAGTAAGGAATCGCTTAAGCCTTTAGATAAGGAAAGAATATAATAGCTCTTGTAACTAGGTATTAGGTCTTTCGTCTAAGCTTATAGTAGATACGCGCTAGCGGGTAGGTACTACGTTGCAGTTAGCTAGAGATCTACGTAAGCTAATAGGGGTCGCGTCGTAGCTCGCGGGGGTTACGCTCTAGCTAATAGGTATTACGTCCTGTATCCCGGCCTAGCTCCTAGGAGACCTAACCTAGCTCCCTAGGGTATCGCTCTAGCCGGTAGGTATTACGTTATAGCTCGCGGGGGTCGCGCTCCGGCTAGTAGATGTTACATTATAGCTTGTAGGGGATACGCTCTAGCTAATAGGTATTAAGTTCTAGCTTATAGGGGATACGCTCCAGCTACTAGGTATTAGGTTCTATACCCTAGCGAAGCGCCTAGATAGCGTACCTAAGTTCCTAGGGAAAACGCTCTAGCTAGTAGGTATTACCTTATAGCTTATAGGTAATACGCTCTAGCTAATAGGTATTATATCCTATATCCTGGCCTAGCTCCTAGGAGACCCGACCTAGCTCCTTAGGGTATCGCTCTAACTAGTAGGTATTACGTTATAGCTTATAGGGGTTGCGCTCCGGCTAATAGGTGTTACGTCCTATATCCTAGCCTAGCTCCCTAGGGTATCGCTCTAGCTAGTAGGTATCGCGTCGCGGCTTACGGGGGTTACGCTCTAACTAGCAGGTGTTACATTGCGGCTTATAGGGGTTGTACTCTAGCCGACAGGTGTTACGTCCTATATCCTAGCCTAGCTCCTAGGAGACCTGACCTAGCTCCTAGGGGTATCGCTCCGGCTAGTAGGTGTTACGTTATAGCTTATAGGGGTTACGCTCCGACTAGCAGGTATTACGTTGCGGCTTACAGGGGTCGCGCTCCGGCCGATAGGTATTACATCCTGTATCCTAGCCTAGCTCCCTAGGGTATCGCTCCGGCCGGCAGGTATTACGTCGCAGCTCGTAGGGGTCGCGCTCTAACTAGCAGGTGTTACGTTGCGGCTTATAGGGGTCGCGCTCCGGCCGATAGGTATTATATCCTATATCCTAGCCTAGCTCCCTAGGGTATCGCTCCGGCTAGTAGGTATTACGTCGTAGCTTGTAGGGGTCGCGCTCTGACTAACAGGTGTCGCGTCGCGGCTAGTAGGGATTGCTCTCTAGCTAGCGGGTATCTTGTCCTAGCCTTCGAAGTAATTATTAGTCTAATATACTAGAGGTTAGGCGCTAGTAGCAGATAACAAAGGGAGTAAAGAGAGGGTACTAGCTATAGCTCTAAGGTTAAGAGGAAGCGGCGGTTAAGTAGGTGGACTTTAGGCTAGTTAGAGGCGAGGGGATACTAATATAAACATTGTCTAGATATCAAAGGAACCCTTTGCTACTTTATAGTAGCTAGTATATTGCTACTAACTTAGATAAGGCGACGCTACTCTACTAGGAGCGGGTAACCCTACCTTACTAGGAGCGGGCGACCCTACCTTACTAGGAGCTCTACTATAGGTAAGTAGAAATATACCTCTTTAGGGTAAAGGAGCAAATAGGTTAGGAGCTAGGGGAATAGGCAGAGTAGTAACCTGTAGCTTCTCTCTAAGTAGTATCGTAAGGTTATCTTTATATTGCTCCCGTTCGTAAAGCTAGGTATAAAGAGTCTGAGCGTCGGGCCTTCTAGGGAATATATTATTGAGATAGAGATTAGAGGGGTCGAGACTCTAGTTATCGATTCTCGAGGATATATTCGGATATACTTGCTATAGAACCTAGGAACTAGGCTACTAGGAGAGAAACTATAGGTAGACTTAAGGTTGTTGCTATTGTTATAAAGTAATTAGTCTATTAGATAGACAATATCTTATAGTATAATAGGTTTAACTCTTACTAGCTAGGGGATCTTATCTTTATTATTATCCTATTCTTAGAGAGGATTATCGCGGAACCTATATCGGTTAAACGACTATTAGGGAGCGGCCTACAATTGTTGTCTAGGTAATGGTTGTTCAGGTAATTGAACTTTGTTATTTAAAGCAAGGCTAAGGGTAGGGTTTGTATTGTTCATTTAGGTATAAGGTAGGACTAGTTAGTAATAATAGATTGCTAGACTACCTTTAGGAGGGGGGGGAGGGCGACGGCGACGTTAGTAAGAGAGACGGTTCTGCTTTTTTCTTATAGCCTTACGTTCGTACTTATTTGTGTATTTCTTTAGGTATCCTATATTACAAAGGATTGTTCTGTTTCAGCTTAAATGTTCTTAGTATAAATTGTTTAAGGGGAAGAGTTTGTATTTAATATACTATCTTGCAAGGAAAGTAGCGTAGATACGCTAGCGATAACAATAGAAAACAAGGGGTTACTTAGGTTCGTAGGTAAAGTATTCCTAGGGATATAAAAAGAGGGCTACTAGGTTACTAGAAGAGAGTAAGTATTATATAATTAGACAAGGCATTAGAACGTTATATTGTACCTATAGGTATAGAATTTAAAACAAACCTAATTCGAGTAATATACAGGTGCCCTAGAACACTGGATTTTAGGGTATTTTAGATACGTTAGCAAAACTAGTTATAGGATATTCGAAGAGGAGGGGTAAGTAGAGCGGATTGCCCGCGCGGGTATAGGTACCCTAGAACACTAGATTATAGGGCACTTTAGATACGCTAGCAAAGCTTAGTATAGGAAACCGAAAAGGAGGGGTAAGTAGGGTAGGTAGCTTAACGGCCTTGACGACTACGCCTATAAGAAGTAGCTTAACGGCCTTAACGACTATACCTATAAGAAGTAGCTCAACGGGCTTAACGACTACGCCTATAAGAAGTAGCTTAACGGCCTTAACGACTACGCCTATAA
>MU853447.1:101311-111510 GCA_033297235.1 Trichocladium antarcticum | reverse complement strand
TAAGCGGCTACGCTAGGGCCTATTAGAGGGGTTAAGGCAGGCTCGCTATACGTTTTACGGACGCCCCTAACCAGAGCGGTTTTATCGTTAGGGAGGTAGACGAGCAGGAGGACTATAGCACTTAGTAGAGTATAAAGTAACCCCCTAGTTTCAGCTTCTTATATAACGACTAGGGAAACAAGGAGCTCCTATAAACTATCGCTTATAGGAGGGGTACCACTAGCTATAGGAGGGATAGGGAGATAGTTTAGTTATTAGTGCTATAGGTAGTAGCGCTAAATCTATTCTCTTATTATTATACCTAGCGGTTAGTAGGCGCAATGTAGAGTACGTAGCACTTATAGACTCGGGTTGCACGGGTCTAGCGTTTATGGATTTTAGCTTTACGGTTGCGAATAGCCTACTACTAGAGAGGCTAGCGGTATAGCGGCTGCTGTTTCTAGCTAACGGAGGGTTCTTACGCTAGATCGAGCACTTAGCGGCGCTTACGCTAGTCGTTAGCGACTACTAGGAGACCCTAGTATGCTTCGTTACGACGCTTGTAAAGGAGACCCTAGTAATCTTAGGCCTCCTATAGCTATAGAAGTATAACCTACGGATCGACTAGGAGACCCTATAGCTTGAATTTACAGAGTACTACTATAGGAGGTACCTACTAAAGTATATTAGGAGCTAGGTCGCTTATCAGGTAGGCTAGCTAGAGGCACCTTTACCCTCTAGGAATAGCGAGCGGTACTATATAACAGTAGAGGATATACCTAAAGACAACGACTATAGCACCTCTAGTAACGACAACGAGGTCGCTATCGCTACGAGCAAGCTCTTTAACTATAAGAGAGCTAGGCGGTCTAATAGGTAGAGACGGGCCTATAGACGGTAGAGATCCGCATCCTAGGGAGGCGCGTAGGCCAACCTACAGGGGACGCTTGTACCGCTAGGAGCGATAGGTATACTAGTCGAAGCGCCGCCCCATTTATTACCGAGGCTAGTAGAGGTAGTAGCTAGCGCTAGGAGATTACCCCCTAGACCCTGTTCCCCTCCCTATACCCTACCTTTGCTTAGTTAAGTATAGGGGAAGATCCGCTAGGATAACGCAAAGATCCTAAACGGAGCGAGCTTCCTAATAGTATACCGATAGAAGGGCGTAGTAGTTATATAGACTACAATAGGTAAGCTAGAGAGAGTAGTAGAGGCTAAGAAGAGAGACTATATACTAGTTCTACCCGAGCAGTTTTTTAAGGACCTACTAAGTCGAGAGAGTATAGTAGAGTACGCGAAGTTAATACTCCTAGCAAGGTTCTATAGCTTTATCGACGCGTTTGCTAAAGGGGATAAGAAGCTTAATAAGATTATAGAGGAGGATTCTAAGAAGTTCTTTAATAAGGTAGATAGACTAGCGCCTACTCTAGATAAGATTAAGGCGCACCTACTAAAGGAATACTAAGACCTAGTAGCTACCTTTATCCTATAGGATACGGATATCTTACCCCCTTACTATATATATAACTATAGGATCGAGCTACTCCTAGGGAGCGTAGTCCCGTACTTAAGGAATTGCCCGATGTTACCGATAAAGCTACGTATACTAAAGCGCTAGCTCGACAACAACCTTACGAAGGGGTTTATCCAGCCCTTACGCTCGAGCGCCTTGTCGCCTATCCTTATAGCCTAGAAGCTAGGCGGAGGCATTAGGATCTACGTTAACTACTATAGTATTAATAACGCGACGCTAAAGAGCTAGTACCCTATCCCGCTAATCTAGGAGACCCTAGACTCTATTTATAAGGCGAAGATCTTTACAAAGCTTAACGTAATCGTAGCGTTTAACCAAGTACACGTAGCGCCAGGCTACAAGTAGCTTATAGCGTTCATTATAAGATTCGGCCTATATAAGACGCTAGTTACGCTCTTCGGCCTATAGGGCGCGCCCGCTACCTTCTAGTATTATATAAACAACATCCTCTACAACGCTCTAGATAACTATATCACAGCGTACCTAGACGATATCCTAGTCTACTCTAGCACGCTCGAGGAGTATATCAAGCAAGTCAGGGAGGTACTAAAGCGTATGATCGATATAGGCCTATAGGTAGATATTAACAAGTGCGAATTCTATATAAAGCGGACGAAGTACCTAGGGCTTATTATTACGCCTAGGGGTATTAAGATAGACCTAGACAAGGTTAAAGCGGTACGTAATTAGGAGGCTCTAGAGATAAGGAGGTACCTCTAGCGGTTCTTAGGGTTCGTAAACTTCTACTACCGATTTATACGAGGTTTTTCGAGCTACGTACAGCTGCTATACGAGCTTACGAAGAAGATAGTAAACTAGGAGTAGTCCAAGCAGTATAAGGTAGCTTTTTAGCGCCTAAAGGTATGCTTTATTACGGCACCGGTACTACGGATATATAACTAGGAGAAGCGAGCGGTAGTAGAAGTTAATACGTTAGACTGGTTGGCGGGTAGAGCGCTACTATAGGAGGGGGATAACGGTAAGTTATATCCGGTTACTTACTTCTTGGCGAAGTACACTGTAGCTAAGTGTAACTATAACATCTATAACAAGGAGCTCCTTATAATCGTTAAAGCGCTCGAGGAATAGCGCCCTAAGCTTAAAGGTACAGCTAAGAGGTTCGATATTATTACGGATTATAAGAACCTATAGACCTTCGGTATAACGAAGTAGCTATCGCTACGCTATATACGGTAGTTAGAGTTCTTATTACGCTTTAACTTCTAGATTATCTACCGCCTAGGTATAGTAAACGGCCGCCCTAACGCGCTTAGTAGGAAGCTAGAGTTTATACTAAAAGACGTTAAAGATAATAGGCTATAGAATAGGCGGTACCTTCTAATCGACCCGAGTAAGTTCGACCTAGAGACCTTTAGTAGTAAATACGACGCTAAGCTACTAGGTAAGATACTAGAGCTCTTTAGCCTTAACGTTTCGCGCTACGCTAACGACCTTATTACAGAGAGCTACGCGACCTTACTGTTTATAGCAGACGTAGTAGAGGCGCTTAGTAACTAGGAGGTACGCGCCTAGCTAAGCAAGATTAAGCGGGAGCTAAGAGTGCCGTTCGCTAAGTGTAAGTTAGTCTTAGGTAGGGCGTTCTACTATAGTAGGCTAATGATCGACCTAGGCAATATAGAGCTCTATTTATAGCTTATCTACTAGATATATACGTTAGGGCCTAGCAGGTACCTAGAGAGGACAAAGACGCTCGACCTAATAAACAGGGTCTACTAGTAGCTAGGGATAAGCGTATTAGTAAGGACGTTTGTAGGAGCCTATACGCTATACTTTAAGACGAAGAACCCCTGCTCGAAGCCTATAGGGTTCTTTAAGCCGCTCTCGCTACTATTAGTACTATAGTAAGATATATTAGTAGACTATATTACGCCGCTCCTACTATATAAACGAAGGGGGTAGGAGTTTAGGTATATAGTAGTAGTAGTTAACTAGCTTACGAAAATACGCTACTTTATTACAATGGCGATACTAGAGGCTAATAAGCTAGCTAACTGGTTTATTAAGCGCGTATACTTGCTCTATAGTATACTAGAGACGATCGTATTAGATAGAGGTATATAGTTTGTTTTAGGGTTCTAGAAGGCGCTATCGGTGCGCCTTGCGATTACCCTAAAACCCTTATCAGCGTTCTACCCTTAGATAAACGGCTAGATAGAGCGGATTAACGCGGAACTAGAGCAGTACCTACAGCTATATATTAACTAGGTATAGGATAACTAGGTTAACTAGCTCCCCCTAGTAGAGTTTATAGGGAACAATATATTATTATTTATTCGTACTCTGATATGCCTTACGGCGCGCCGGTCCTGCTACTGGTTTATATACAAAGGAAACCGTACCCCCTGAACAGAGGGCTAGGTAAAAACCCCTGCCTACGCTTCTGCTTTAGCGCTTTGAATCCATCATGCTACGTGTAAAAGGTAGCCCCTATCTCCCTTAGCGGCTCGATTCGGCACTTCCCGCACCCTCTCCGCTGCTCTTAGCCGCTTTCGCGGCTATCGTAGCTTCTAGTTACAGCCTACGAGCTACGCTATACTCCGTCAGGCGCCCTAAATCTATCAACTAGCTAATAACCACCTTTACTAAGCTCTTATATAGCTATATAGCTCGTCGTAAGACAAGCTACAGATCCCGTTGTAACTATATTTGTAACTCTTCCTAGGTTCTATACTTTAGTAGATCTTTACACTATACTACTAGGTGTTCGATCGTTTCTTTGCCCTTGCTACACTCGCAGTATAGCGTAGTAATCTCTAGGACGTTCACCCTATTTAGGTACTCCCAGAGGCCAATGTCCCTACTACGCGCCTAGGCGAACAGGGAGCTCTAAGCCTTGCTTAGACCCTCGTGTCTCTTAAGGGCAAGGTCTATAAATAGTTATATCGGGGGGTCCTTGTCTGCCAAGCGGTACGTAGGTCTTCTTGCTCTCGTTACAAGCGTAGCGCGCCTTTCCCGGGCCGCTATCTCGCGCTCCTACTAGGTAAGTTCCACTACTCTGTCCGTATTAAGGGTCTTGTTCTTTAGCTTCCCTATCTTCTACTTTTACTTAGCCTACTCGTTTACTATAGCTACTACTCTCTTAACTACTATTAGCTCCTATAGGCCTAGCCTAGGCTTCCTCCCTTATATCCTCTCGCTCCTCTTCTAGAACCTCCAAAATAGCTTAGTATATACCTCCTAGATTAAGCTCGCTACTATAACTAGGGGGCGCCCTAGTCCCTCCCCTAACTAGAGGAGTAGTTTATATATCCTAGCTTCGAAGTTAGCTAGCCGCTTGTTTAGGTAGAGGTCTACTAGTAGGACCTAGGCCTCTATCTCTAGGTACCTAATTAGCATAGTTCTATAGCCTCCTGCTACTATATAGAGGCCCTTGCTCTAGTCCTTTACTAGCTTCTTAGCTATCCCCTTTAGCTCGCTCCCCTTACTAACTATAGTTAGGACGTAGTAGCTCGCTACTCTATATACTACTACGCTCCTTATACACTTTGTATATACCTCCTAGGCCTTCGCGAGGCTCGGGCCCTACGTCTTCGCCACAATCCTCGTTAGCGCGAACTCCTAGGTAGCGAGCTTCTTCTTAACTACACCTGTCACGGGTCTAGCCGTGACATATGGCCGTATGGCCATTGTGGAGCGGTTGTGCGATGTAGGGCCTGCAGAGCCTGTAGCGTATGTAGAGACCGCCGCAGGGCATATCCCCGGCGGGCTACACCTACTATCTTGAGTTCCTTGTACAACTACATCGAATATATATTATTATTTATTCGTACTCCAATATGCCTTACAGCGCGCCGGTCCTGCTACTGGTTTATATACAAAGGAAACCGTACCCCCTGGACGGAGGGCCGGGTAAAAACCCCTGCCTACGCTTCTGCTTTAGCGCTTTGAATCTATCGAACTACGTGTAAAGGGTAGCCCCTGTCTCCCTTAGCGGCTCGATTCGGCACTTCCTATACCCTCTCCGCTGCTCTTGGCCGCTTTCGTGGCTATTGTAGCTTCTAGTTGCAGCCTACAAGCTACGCTATACTCCGTTAGGCGCCCCGAATCTATTAACTAGCTAATAACTACCTTTGCTAAGCTCTTATATAGCTATATAGCTCGTTGTAAGACGAGCTATAGATCCTGTTATAACTGTATTTATAACTCTTCCTAGGTTCTATACTTCGGTAGATCTTTATACTATACTACTAGGTGTTCGATCATTTCTTTGCCCTTGCTATACTTGTAGTATAGCGTAGTAATCTCTAGGACGTTTACCCTATTTAGGTACTCCTAGAGGCTAATGTCCCTGCTACGCGCCTAGGTAAGCAGGGAGCTCTAAGCCTTACTTAGACCCTTATATCTCTTAAGGGCAAGGTCTATAAATAGTTGTATTAGGGGGTCCTTATCTGCCAAGCGGTACGTAGGTCTTCTTGCTCTCGTTACAAGCGCGGCGCGCCTCTCCTGGGCCGCTATCTCGCGCTCCTGCTAGGCGAGTTCTACTACTCTATCCGTGTCGAGGGTCTTGTTCTTTAGCTTCCCTATCTTCTACTTTTGCTTGGCCTACTCGTTTGCTACAGCTACTGCTCTCTCGACCGCTGTTAGCCCCTATAGGCCTAGCCTGGGCTTCCTCCCTTACGTCCTCCCGCTCCTCTTCTAGAACCTCCTGAACAGCTTGGTACACGCCTCCTGGATCAAGCTCGCTGCTGCGACTAGGGGGCGCCTATATCGAATATATATGTACCCTAACATTGGGCATTTACCACCCGTGATAGTTAGTTGTACCTTCTGTTTGTATACGCAGACCTTCGTCAATTGATTACGACGAATTTGCGTTGCGCGAACTAACCGAAATCATAATTCGACCGCCCTGAACCTAAGAAACCAACAAGATAGTCGGTCCTAGAACGATAAGACAGTCTAATACCTAAACCTAAGAAACTAAACCCCCGAACCTAAGAAACCAAACCCCCGAACCTAAGAACCTAGACCTAAGAAACCTAAACAAAGAAGATAACAAGTACTATAGACGTTAACGTAAGCTCTACGGCCTAAGTGCCTATTCCTATTAAGGATATATATAGCAAGGCCGTTATAGCCCTAAAGGAAGAGATATACCCGAAACTAAAGGGTTATTTCAAAGGATACTATAGGCTGTTTATAGGTAACGACCTCCTACTTAAAGCGCTTAAGAGAGCTAGAAAGGACAACACGACGGAGAGGATAATAGCGAACCTTGCCGAACATATCCTTAGGGGCGCGACCGAGGAAATCTAGAGATAGATAGTTAGGGCGAACGAGGCAAACGAGAAGGCTATAGTACTATAAGTAGAGAATAACGTTTTAATAAGGCTAATCGAGTCTAGGAAGCTAGGCGGTAGTAGCGGCGGTGCTAGAGAGGGTAGTATACTATACGTATCCGCGTTCTTAGGCTCTAAGTAGGACTTAGCGAAGCGAACTATACAATTTAGAATATAGAAGACGCTGATTATAGCGCGATAGGCTGTAAGGCCGCTAGAATATACAACCAAGAAAGCGAAGATCCTCTACGTAGCTTCGCTACTAGAGGGAATTGCGGCCGTAGGAATCAGCAACTATATCAATACTATTATTACAAATCTAGGCGACAAGCAAGCCTAGGTATAGACAATTACTAATAAGTTTATTAAGTTCCTTTCTAAGAAGTACGTAACGATAGATCTAGTAGCTAATGTAGAGAACAAGCTACGTAAGATAGCGTAGAAAGACAAGTACGCGAAGTTTATAGACTTTATTACGGAGTTCTCGAACCTCTATAACCTAAGCAACTAGGATAACGCTACCTACGTACGCGCGCTAAGAAAGAAGCTTTCGAAGCCGATATAGGACCTGATCCTACTATAGACGAACCTCCCGGCCTAGGATAACTTCTAGGGATAGGTTACTATAGCCTAGGCCTAGGCTAATAACCTTAAAATAGAGGAACACTTAAAGAAGGCTAACGAACTAAACTACTATAATAGCTATAATACTAAGAAGGAAAGCAGGGACCTAAACGCTATAGACGTTAACTAGGTAACTACTACTAAGGACAAGGCGACTATCTTACAACTCTCTAACTTAGAGAGGGAGCAGTATATAGCTACAGGTCTCTATTTCCTCTATAGTACAAGAGGCTATATCGTAGCGAAATATATAGAGAAAGGCAAGCAAGCCTAGAACAACCTAGGCGCTAGAGGTAGAGGGTAGTAGGGTAGCTGCAGCAACTACGGCGGATTCGGCAACAACAGCGGATTCGGTAACAACGGCGGATTCGGCAATAACAGCGGCCCGAACTAGAACAACAATAGCGGCCCGAACTAGAATAACTATACCGGCGGATTCGGAGGCGGCGGAGGCTATAGCAGCGGCGGATACCCGTATCGACAGAACAACAATAACTAGAACTTTAGCAATAACAACTAGAACTTCGGCAATAACAACTAGAACTTCGGCAATAACAACTAGAACTTCGGCAATAACGGCAGAGGCTACGGCGCGTACCGTGTACGATTTATAGACTAAGGCTACGTTCTAGGAGAAGTCGGTTATAACGATACTAAGTACTACGAACCTAAATAGAGTATAGAAGACCTAGAATAGTAACAATAGTACTAGGGAAATGCCTAGCCTCTACGCAAAGACGCGCGTAGGGGTATAGAGGCTATTATAGAGGAGGTAGTAGCGATTTAGTTATTAGCGCTGTCGGTCAGATAGCTAATTCAATCCTATTATCCTCCTACATTATAATAAGCAAGCGCAAGATAGCGTATATAGCGCTTGTAGATTCAGGCTATATAGGTCTCGCCTTTATAGACTTTAGTTTCGCGGTATATAACGATATACTACTAAGTAGACTAGAAACGAGGAAGCTACTCTACTTAGCTAATAGTATACTAAAGTTATAGAGGAGAAGCTTCGGTTCTTTATTACTATACTAGCGAAAGACAATCCGATCATTCTAGGCCTCCTATAGCTAAGAAGACACGACCTAACAATCAACTAGGCGGACCTGAAGCTTACGTTTAGGGAGCGTTACCAAGAGCAACGTTACTTACTAGAATATATAACCAAGCTAACGGCACCGTAAGCGAAGCCTATAACTACGGAACCTACGACCGCGGAACCTATAACTATAAAAGACACTATAAAATACTAAGCATCGGTCGAGGAAGTCCTAGATAAGGGAGAACTAGAGGATAGGAAATATAACTAGGGTCTAGAGAACCTATAGAAGAAGAAGAGGAAAAGGAGGTTATCCCCGTTATAACGCTATTAGAGAGCGCTCGAGAACGGACCGCGGTGGACCTTATCCCCGCTAGGATCGAAAGCGGTAGTTATTCCAAATAAGCTTATAAGGAGGCTATAACTAGCGAAAAAGGTGAACGGGCGCAGGCACCTATAGGCGCCGCTACTACCGAAACGACTCCCGAAGCCACTACTATATAACAAGGCGATCAATAAAAACAACATTAAGATATTAAACGCGCTGAACTTTATACTTTTCTACTACTAGAAGGGCGTAATAGTAATATATATAACGGTCGACTAACTAGAACAAGCAATACTAAACGAGAAGAAGGATAAGGAGAGGGCTACGCTCTACGCCCTACTAGACGACTTTTATAAACGGATATTAAACCACGAAGGCTCGCTAGAGGACTATACTTCTATACTCCTAGAACGGCACTACGAGTTTGTAAACGCCCTTTAGAGCAACGTAGAGACGATTTATAGGATTATAGAAAAGGACGCTCGGAAATTCTTCGAAAAGAGTAGCAAACCCTAGCTAATAGTAGCGGATATCTTAAAACGCCTACTAGCGGAGTATTGTAATACGTTCGAGACTTTTCTTCCTTAGGAGGTAGATACGCTACTACTGTATAGATTATACAACTATAAAATCGAGCTAATACTAGGAAGTAAGCTACCGTTCTTATAGAATAGACCGTTCTTACTAATAGAACTATATATAGTTAAGCGCTAGCTAGATAACTACCTAACGAAAGGCTTTATCTAACTATTAAAATCAAGTATAGGAGCGCCTCTACTACTTGCCTAGAAGCTAGGAGGCGGAGTATAGATTTGCGCTAACTTCTAAGGTCTAAATAACGTTTTAATAAAGAGTCGATATCTAATACTACTAATTAAAGAAACACTCGATTCTATCTATAGAGCGCGGATCTTTACGAAACTAGATATTATCGTAGCGTTTAATAGAGTCCGAGTAGCGGAAGGCTACGAATAGTTAATAGCGTTTGTAACACAATTCGGCCTCTACGAATCGCTAGTTACGCCGTTCGGGCTATAGGGAGCGCCCGCTACGTTTTAGTACTATATTAATAATACACTATACAATATGCTAGACGTATACGCTATAGCGTACCTAGACGATATACTAATCTACTCTACGAATATAGCAGACTACGTTAAGCAAGTAAAGGAGGTACTAAAGAGACTGCACTAGGTAGGGCTCTAGGTCGATATTAACAAGTGCGAATTCTATACTATAAGAACGAAATACCTAGGCCTAATCATTACGCTAGGCGGCATCGATATAGACAAAGAGAAGGTAGTAGCTATTATATCCTAGGAACTACTAACAACGAAGTAGTAGCTACAACGGTTCTTAGGCTTCGCGAACTTCTACTAACGATTTATTAAGAAC
>MU853447.1:82342-101301 GCA_033297235.1 Trichocladium antarcticum | reverse complement strand
TTGTAGATTCAGGCTATATAGGTCTCGCCTTTATAGACTTTAGTTTCGCGGTATATAACGATATACTACTAAGTAGACTAGAAACGAGGAAGCTACTCTACTTAGCTAATAGTATACTAAAGTTATAGAGGAGAAGCTTCGGTTCTTTATTACTATACTAGCGAAAGACAATCCGATCATTCTAGGCCTCCTATAGCTAAGAAGACACGACCTAACAATCAACTAGGCGGACCTGAAGCTTACGTTTAGGGAGCGTTACCAAGAGCAACGTTACTTACTAGAATATATAACCAAGCTAACGGCACCGTAAGCGAAGCCTATAACTACGGAACCTACGACCGCGGAACCTATAACTATAAAAGACACTATAAAATACTAAGCATCGGTCGAGGAAGTCCTAGATAAGGGAGAACTAGAGGATAGGAAATATAACTAGGGTCTAGAGAACCTATAGAAGAAGAAGAGGAAAAGGAGGTTATCCCCGTTATAACGCTATTAGAGAGCGCTCGAGAACGGACCGCGGTGGACCTTATCCCCGCTAGGATCGAAAGCGGTAGTTATTCCAAATAAGCTTATAAGGAGGCTATAACTAGCGAAAAAGGTGAACGGGCGCAGGCACCTATAGGCGCCGCTACTACCGAAACGACTCCCGAAGCCACTACTATATAACAAGGCGATCAATAAAAACAACATTAAGATATTAAACGCGCTGAACTTTATACTTTTCTACTACTAGAAGGGCGTAATAGTAATATATATAACGGTCGACTAACTAGAACAAGCAATACTAAACGAGAAGAAGGATAAGGAGAGGGCTACGCTCTACGCCCTACTAGACGACTTTTATAAACGGATATTAAACCACGAAGGCTCGCTAGAGGACTATACTTCTATACTCCTAGAACGGCACTACGAGTTTGTAAACGCCCTTTAGAGCAACGTAGAGACGATTTATAGGATTATAGAAAAGGACGCTCGGAAATTCTTCGAAAAGAGTAGCAAACCCTAGCTAATAGTAGCGGATATCTTAAAACGCCTACTAGCGGAGTATTGTAATACGTTCGAGACTTTTCTTCCTTAGGAGGTAGATACGCTACTACTGTATAGATTATACAACTATAAAATCGAGCTAATACTAGGAAGTAAGCTACCGTTCTTATAGAATAGACCGTTCTTACTAATAGAACTATATATAGTTAAGCGCTAGCTAGATAACTACCTAACGAAAGGCTTTATCTAACTATTAAAATCAAGTATAGGAGCGCCTCTACTACTTGCCTAGAAGCTAGGAGGCGGAGTATAGATTTGCGCTAACTTCTAAGGTCTAAATAACGTTTTAATAAAGAGTCGATATCTAATACTACTAATTAAAGAAACACTCGATTCTATCTATAGAGCGCGGATCTTTACGAAACTAGATATTATCGTAGCGTTTAATAGAGTCCGAGTAGCGGAAGGCTACGAATAGTTAATAGCGTTTGTAACACAATTCGGCCTCTACGAATCGCTAGTTACGCCGTTCGGGCTATAGGGAGCGCCCGCTACGTTTTAGTACTATATTAATAATACACTATACAATATGCTAGACGTATACGCTATAGCGTACCTAGACGATATACTAATCTACTCTACGAATATAGCAGACTACGTTAAGCAAGTAAAGGAGGTACTAAAGAGACTGCACTAGGTAGGGCTCTAGGTCGATATTAACAAGTGCGAATTCTATACTATAAGAACGAAATACCTAGGCCTAATCATTACGCTAGGCGGCATCGATATAGACAAAGAGAAGGTAGTAGCTATTATATCCTAGGAACTACTAACAACGAAGTAGTAGCTACAACGGTTCTTAGGCTTCGCGAACTTCTACTAACGATTTATTAAGAACTTCTTAGGAGTAGTACAGCTACTTTATAACCTTACGAAGAAGACAATAAGCTAGGAATAGAGCAGACTATACTATCTAGCTTTCGAACAACTAAAAACGTACTTCTCGACGGTACTAGCGCTAAGGATCTATAACTAGGACAAGCCTATAGTCGTCGAAACTAACGCTTTAGACTAGTTAGTAGGTAGAACGCTACTATAGCAAGACGATAATAGCGACTAGCACCTAGTAGCCTACTTTAGCGTAAAGCACTTAGTATAGGAATGTAATTACGATATCTATAATAAGGAGCTATTAGCGGTAATCAAGGTACTAGAGGAATAGCAACTAGAACTAGAGGGAGCAAACGGCCGGTTTAACGTTATTACAGACTATAAGAACCTTCAGACCTTCGCGACGACAAAGCAACTGTCCCTAAGGTATATATAGTAGTCCGAATTCCTATTACGATTCAACTTCTATATTATCTACCGGCTAGGATCGGCAAACGCGATGCCGGATACACTAAGCCGTAAGCTAGAACATATACTACAGGGCGTAGAGGATAACCGACTCTAGAACCGTAAGAGGCTACTAATCGACCCCGACCGGTTCGATCCAGAGACATTTAAACTACTAAGACTATATGACAAGGCGATTACAGTTAACCAGTTAGACCTGTTAAGATATATCGACAATCTACTAAACGAAATGTATATAAGCTCGGATCTACTAAACGTAACGCTTAGGGCGCTAGCAGACCCTAGGACTAGAGCTTAGCCAAAGGACATTAAAACAAGGCTTAAAGTGCTATACGCAGAGTACTATACTATCGCAGGTAAGGTATATTACCGTAGGAGGATACTTATCGACCTAGACGACGACGAGATACAACTACAACTGATTCACCGAACCTACGTATCGGGACCTAGGGGCTACCTAGGAAGAACCAAGACCATCGACCTGATAAATTGGAAATACTAGTAGACCGGGATAACTAGTACCATTCGTAATTACTATAACGCCTGCTTACTATATAATAAGACGAAAACGCTAAGGGCGCTACCGACAGGCTTTCTAAAGCCGCTACTAGTACTACTCTCGCTATAGCGGGATATATCGGTAGATTACATTACACTACTGCCGCTATACACAAGGAGAAACCGAACCTTTGACTATATCGTAGTAGTAGTAGACTAACTAACGAAAATACGCCACTTTATTCCAATAGAGACCTTAGAAGTAGATAAGTTAACGGACCGATTTGTAGAACGGGTCTATAGCCTTTATAGCCTACCTAAGACGATTATATTAAATAGAGGTATATAGTTCGTTTCGACATTCTAGAGAACGTTGTTATTATAATTAGCGGTAACCCTAAAGCTATTATCGGCGTTCTACCTACAAACGAACAGCTAGACTAAACGGATTAACGTAGAGTTAGAACAGTATTTGCGCCTTTTTATTAACTAGGTATAGGATAACTAGGTAGATTAGGTACTGCTTATAGAGTTTATAGGGAATAATATATCGTTAGAGACAATAGGAGTGTTACCCTTCTTCGCGAACTATAGTTTCTACCTACAAATAGGCGTAGAGCTAAGTAGGCTATATCTACTAGAACTCTTAGAAGCTTAGAAGAGGGAGTTTTTCTAGGCGATAGAGATATCTATACGCTTTAAAGTAGTACTAGATATAGCGAAGGCACTAGCGAGGCAAGCGTAGGACCGTTACAAGATCAACGCGAACGCCAAACGTAGCGACGCCCTAGTCTATAGAATCGGCGACAAGGTAATGCTTAATATATAGTATTATAAGATAGGGCGCCTAACGAAGAAGCTCGAACTACGCTAGAAGGGACTATTCGAAGTTACTAAAGCGGCGTTATACGCGGTAACGCTACGCCTCCTAGCGAATATAAAGATATTCGATACGTTCTACGTATTACTAGTTCGGCTATAGCAGGGCAAGCAGGGAATCCTAGGGCAAGCTAACGCGTAAAGAGATATACAAGCGAACTGTAGCAGGGAGGTAAGGCGCTAAGATAATAGCGTCGAAGTAGTTAAATAGAGGTTTGAAGAGATTCGAGACTTTAGGAAAGTAGAGAATAGGAGGTAGTAATACCTAGTTAAGTAGGAGGGCTACGCCTAGCCAACTTAGTAGCTAGCAACGGATCTACGTAGCTACGATAATGCTATTTGGAAGTTCTACGATGCTAATCCGAACAAGCTAGGGCCCCTAGCGTAGGTACCGAGAAGGAACTGAAGCTACGATTCGAGCGTTCGAACCGTAGGCTTGATTTGAAGAGGAGGCTTGTTTTAAGGGAGGGTAGTGTCACGGGTCTAGCCGTAACATATGGCCGTATAGCTATTGTAGAGCGGTTGTACGATATAGGGCCTGCAGAGCCTGCAGCGTATGTAGAGCCCGCCACAGGGCATATCCCTGGCGGGCTACACCCACTATCTTGAGTTCCTCGTACAACCACATCGAATATATACGTACCCTAACATTGGGCATTTACCACCCGTGATAACACCGTAGTGCGCTTACTATAAGAGCTTCTAGTCTAGCTAGACTCTAAGAAACCTAGCGGACTTAACTAGTTTAATATCTATATACCTACCTCCGTCCGGGAGGGCGAGCTTAGCTAGGTTTAGCTACTACCTTCGGTTCTTATTAAAGTAGATTAGTTTATACTTCTACGCTATAAACGCTATTCCCTACGTTCCCGCCTACTTTAGGTAGGTTCCCTACGCTCGCTCGAGTTAGCGGACGTTTACCTTAGCCGACTTTCTAAACACTAGTAGGTTCGTATCGTCGGCGAAGCCCGCTATACTAAGGTATAGGTACTCTCTCCTTAGGTCCTTATATAGTAATACAATATATAAGATGAACAGGACGGGTAATAGAGGGGACCCCTAGGGTACCCCTGCTATAACTAGGATATTGTCTATTACCTTCCTGTCGAAGTAGAGGATCGCAACCCTGTCCGTTAGCTATTCCTACACCTAGAGTACTATCTACTTTAGGTAGCCGAGCTCCTAGAGCGTAGCTAATAGTCTAACGTAGTTAACTATATCGAAGGCTCTAGCGATATCTAGTTATAGGAGAGATGCTAAGGCGCCTTAGCGCTATACCTCCTAGACCTAGGCTATAACTAGTCGGACCGCTAGCTTAGTCGATCTACTTGCCTAGTTGTCTATCTACTTAGTAGGGAGTAGCCTATAGACCTCCGCTACTACTATAATCCTTCTTGCTACTACTACCTTAATTACCTTCCCTATAGTTAGGAGTAGAGTAATAGGGTAGTAACCTCCTAGGGTACGGTATATATCGGGTGTCTTTCCTAGCTTCTATAGGACTACTGTCTTAGCTCTCTTAAACGCGGCTAGGAACTACGCTAGCTATAGGCACCTTGTGGTTAGGGCCGTAAGGATCTGGCTTAGCGGTTAGCCGTACGCCTTTAGGAATCCTATTAGGAGTATATCCTCCCCTAGGGCCTTCTATAGGCTCGCTTTATCCTATACTGCTTCTATTGCTAGGAAGCTTACAAGCTCCTGGACCTTAAACCCCTGTTTATACTTCTCCTTAAGGTCTAGGTCCTAGATATCGCTAAGGTCTACCCCCGGGCTTAGGAAGAACTTCTTCGCAAGCGCTTCTACCTTGTTCTAGTATATCGTTAGATCTAGGCTACCGTCTAGGCCCTTTAGGGCTAGGAGTTTCGGTAGCTTAGAGGGGAGGAAGCTCCTAAGCCTTACCTATCGCTCGAGCTACTATAGGGTCTCCTCTCTAGCTTCCTTGCTCGTCTTCCGCTAGGAGCGCCTCTTTTCTTCCGCCATTTCCATTACTAGCTCTCTTTGCTTCTCGTTAAGCTTCTCCTTATAAAACTACGTAGAGGTCCTCTAGAGCTCCCTCTCCGCCTCCTTTACTACCTTCGACGCCTCCTCTACCTTACCTATCTACTATAGGGAGCTCCTCCCCCTTAACCCCTTCCTCCTAGGGGCTATCGCGTAGGCGATAGCTATTAGCTCTATAGCTAGCTCTTTAAACACCTCCTCTAGCCCCTTTCTTATTTTAATCTTTACCTTTAGCCCCTCTAGTCCTCTATTATTAAGCTATATCCTTAGTAGCAAGTACGCTACCTCTACCTTTATTAGCTTCTCTAAGACCTTCTTCTAGTTCTACCCTTCTAGCGCCTTCCCCTTTAGGAATAGGCTATCGAGCTTTACTTCAAGCACCTATAGGTAGTAGTCTAACCCTCCCTTAATCTTCTTCCCTAAATACGTTATTATTAGGTCTATTAAAGCCTAGATATAGTCGATCGTTAATGTCTTACCCCTTTGCTCTCCTATAGAGGTTCTTATAACTATACCCTATAGGGTTTATAGGCTTAGGTCCTACTTATAAGCTAACTCGAGGAGCTTCTTAGACTTCCTCTTATATTGCCTAAACTTATCCTAGACTAGGTTCTAGAGGTTAAAGTCTCCCGCTAGGATTATAGCGTAGGCTAGGCCCCAATAGGCTAGGAGGCTCTTTAGAATAGTCTTATCTACTATATAGTTATTATATACTAACTAGAGCTCTAGACCCCTTCTCCCTAGCTCTAGGAACTATACCCTACACTACTACGCGCTCGCCTTATATTCCTACTATCCGATATTAAACTTCTTATATATATATATCGCCGCTTTTCCCTATTACGTATAAACTAGGTAGTACTATAAGCTCTAGGGGCAGTAGGCTACCCTCTACTTACTAAGCTATAGTTCCTAGACTATAATTATATTAAACTCCGCCTCCTCTAGTAGAATCTCTATATTCTGCTTTACGCCTCTAGTGTTCTAGAGTATAGTTTTAAAGATCATCCTCTCCGCTAGCTATACCTTCGTCCTCTAGCTCGTTTTAGGTTCGGGGGATAGTTGCTACTACTAGTAGGCCCTAGGGCTAGGTATTCTATATACTTAGGATACTAGTAGCCTATATATTAGGTACTTCCTAGGCGCTTAGGGGTTTCGCCTAGGATCTTTAGGATCCCTAGCGCTATTGCTATAGTAGCGGCGGTCCTAACGCGAATAGGGCTATAGCTAGGCCGAACTATAGTCGGCTCTACGATATATCCTTGCTTACTACGGTAGGGTAGCCTTTTAGTGTTAGGAACCTAGGTCTCTTCGCTCTGACCCTCTAGTACCCCTCCCTATCCTCCTCCTCTATACCTTAGTGTATAAACGCGAACAGTAGCTTCGCGGGCTCCGGTCTAGTAGGTTCGAATGTTCTAGGCCTATACTAGTACGCTTCCTTAGCCCCCTCCTACGCTCTTACCCTCTCCCTATACTCCTTCGACCACCTAGTGTACTTTCTGCCGTACGCTAGGTACCTTAGCGGGAGGTAGCCCTTGTAGGTAGAGTACTAGGCCTCCCTTTCCTTTCCTCCTACTCCGTAGGCCCTTGCCTTGTATCTTCTATATAAGGGTTCCTTTAGGTAGTACGTCTAGATATATCCCTACTTCTAGTACTTAAAGTATTGCTTTAGCTCGAGCGCTACCTAGTATAGTTCGTAGTCTAGTACTCGGGCGTCCTAGATAACTCCGAAGTCGTACGCTACTCTCGCTTTATCTTAGCTTGTAAAGGTTACTAGTACCGTTGCTCTTATAAGCTCTAGCTTACTAGGGATCCTAAACTTAACTATGTTTACAATATAGAAATCTAGTCCCTAGGCGAACTCCGCTTTAGTAACTCCCTAGATCTCTAACCTTGTTAGACCCTTTAGGAGCATTACAAAGGTCCTATAGGCTTCCTTCGCCTGCTCCTCGAACGCTTAGTAGATCTACTAGTTATTCTTAGTATACTATTCCTTCGCTGCTTTATCCCTAAAGGTAATAATAGTGTCCTTGCTAGGGAGCTTCCTTATAGCGACTACTCCCTTCTATATAGACTAGTTATTAATCGCCTAGATAATCTCTAGGGGGGTTCTCTTTATAAGGTTAGCTAGTAGGCTGTTACCTCGGACAAGGATTTCCTTAGTGATACTTCGGGGGATTGCCTTTGTAGGTTGCGCTTAGGGCGCTAGGGCACCTGCTGCGATCGTTACCTAGGAGCGGTTAGGACCCTATCCTACGCTCGTAGTAGCTAGGGCGCTCGTAAGCGCGGCCCGTACCTCCTTAGCGACGATCTTCCTTATAGTTATATAGTTAAGGCCTTCTAGGCCTCCTTTAGCGCTCTATAGCTAGTTAATAGCACTCTATACCTAAGCTAGGATCTCTCTTGCTACTCCCTAGGCGATGTTCTTCTTGTTTAGGCTAACTAGGGCGACTATACTATTAAGTATAGCCTTAATATCGCCTAATCCGCGTTGTTCCTAGTAGGGGGGGGGTTAGTGCTACTACTATTAGTATTAACGAGGGGGTTAGCGGTAGGTCTGCTAGTAGTTACAGGGGCCGCTTAGGGGCGCTCCGTAGGGGGGTTCGGGTCCGTTGTACCAGGACTTAGATAGGCCTCTTAGGGCGGGTAGGGTACTCCTAGTAGCAGGGGCAGGGGGGGGGAGGTCGCTATTAACCTCTATACTAGGTCCGGTATAAGCTATTAGGGCTAGCGCTAGGTAGATCCGCTATAGATCTAGGTTATAGGTCTAGGCGGTATAGAAGAAGATTTCTAGAAGCTATACGTAGCTCGTTTTCCCTATCTTCCTACGCCTGCAGTACCTACGTAGCGTCTCGCGTGTAGATGCACCTAGTATAGTTAGATAGAGCTCGTTAGGAGCTTTCTAGCGATGTAGGTTTCGGCCGTTTTGGCGCGCTGCTGCACTAGTTAGTGCGGGCCTGTTTGCGAAAAAAGTATGTAAAGTATATAGTACTTATAGACTTAGGTTATAAGACCGTGCACCCATCAATCGGTCAGCCCAGCAATCGATCAATTTGCCCTACACTAACACTCTATATAAGTCATCCTTCCAAACCCCTATCATCAACCACTAGGTTAAAAATAGACTATTCTACTAGCATGTTGTTAAAATTGAGGGTATTCGTAACCTATAGGGCCATCATTATCTTCCTAACTGCTTCCTTCGTCTTAATAACCTGCTTAATGCTTGCAAAACGGTCGTTGGGATCTATCTGGACCTTCCTCCTTCTTACAGGCCGCAACCTTTTAACCTTGGCTTCTAGCGCTTGGATCTTTTGCTTATATTGAACGATTTCGAGTGTTTTGACATCCAAGCTCTTCGCAATCTTCGAAAAGGTCACCTAGGTAATAGGGTTAGCGCGGTAAAGTTGCTGCAAATCCCCGACTTGCCCCCCTAGAAGTCTATGGACCTCCTGGCTTCGTTAGGGGGTCTAGATGTTCCGAAAATCAGTCCTGGATAACAGAGGTTGTTGAATCGTAGGATCTGGCTACGTAGGTTAGCTTGCAAGCCGTTTTTCAGCCTCCTGGTCGGCCTTCAAAACCAGGCTGTTACTTAGGGGCTTGGCTATATTGATTAGCTATAGACTAGTAGTTAACTAGCCCGCCTGTATAACCCGACTAGTTCTAGCGATAGTCCTGGCTTGGTTATATACCATTAAGAAGTCCCGTTTAGTAAATGGAACTAGGCTATGGAGTAGAACAAGGTCCGCTAAGGCCTTCCGGTAGGCCGTTTTTAGGGGGCTGAAAAAGGAAAGATCTAATAGTTAGAGGACGTAGAAGGCGTAGGGAGGTAAATAGACGATATAGATATTGTTAACGAAGCAATACTATATAAACTCGTCAGTAGTATAGCTACTGTAGCCGTCGACAATCAACAACCGCTTCTTGCTATAGGGGGGGAAAGGAATATAGATCTTGAGCAACTAGTGTAGGGTAAGGTCGTTGCTAGTCTATTCGTTCTCGCTTGTTATAAACTTCCAATCGCCTAGAGACTCTAAGAACGTTCGATTCTCTAGGAACTACTGTTATTAAAGGTCGTTCCCCTTGAAAATAACATATAGTGGTAGAAGTCTTCCTATAGCTATAACCGCTTTAATAATAGTAGTCTAGATACGTAATTCCGGGTGTTTTACGAGGGTAAACTTAGTATTAGAACTCCCAAGGCATAGCCCATTAATGCCTATACCTTCTATAATCCCATTCTCATCTATATTAACACGGTCGTTAGGTAGGATATCCTTAATCGCTAGGTTAAGCAGCCGGTGCTACTATCGTATAATATTCTCGGTAGAAGCTCCCTTAAGTCGTTTGACGTCGATTCGCTTGGCCCTTTTAGTCTTAATAGCTAGGTGTCGACGCAGGAACTTCGAAAGCTAGTGTTTCCATACCTGGCTAGGCGATCCGGATACAAGAAGTAGTCGATCTACAAAGAGCCGCATTTACATATAGGAGATAGAGACTCCTAAGACCTCTTGCGCAACAACCTAGTTAGCCAACTGTTATTCTTAACTAGGGCTTAACTTCTAGAGGGCAAGAGCTTCGAATTCGCCTTTAGGCTGGTGCCCTGACTTAATGCGGCCTTGTAAAGTGGAAAAAGGGATAGAGAACTATATAGCTGCCTAGCGGATGGCCAGCCTAGCTTCCACTATAGATATTACAGCCTGTAGATTATCCTTAGTATATCTGGGCATTGTAGTAAAAAGAGCTGTATCTAAGCATTGCAGAGAGATCAGAATAGTTGCATTTGGGCCAGTATTGGTAAAGAAGTGATATTTTGTTAGGTAGGGTTAGGTATGTAGGCAGAGGCGGGGTGACTGACCGATTGGTGGGCTGACCGATTGATAGGTGCACGGTCTTATAGGTTTAGCGTTTATAGATTTTAGCTTTGTAGTTACAAATAGACTACTACTAGAGAGGCTAGCGGTATAGTAGCTGCTATTTCTAGCTAATAGAGGGTTCTTACGCTAGATCGAGCACTTAGTAGCGCTTACGCTAGTTGTTAGCAACTACTAGGAGACCTTAGTGTACTTTGTTATAACGCTTGTAAAAGAGACCCTAGTGATCTTAGGCCTCCTGTAGCTACGGAAGTATAACCCGCGGATCGACTAGGAGACCCTATAGCTCGAATTTATAGAGAACTACTATAGGAGGTACCTTCTAGAGTAAATCGGAAGCTAGGTCGCTCGGCAGGTAGGCTAGCTAGAGGCGGTACCCCTACCCCTAGAGAGTAGCGAGCGGTACTATATAATAGTAGAGGATATACCCGAAGACGACGACTCTAGTACCTCCGGTAACGACAACGAAGTCGCTATCGCTACAAGCAAGCTATCCGACTATAAAAGGGCTAGGCGGTCTAATAGGCGGAGACGGGCCTATAGACAGTAGAGATCCGCGTCCTAGGGAGACGTATAGGCTAACCTATAGGGGACGCTTGTACCGCTAGGAGCGATAGGCGTTCCGGTTAAAGCGCTGCCCTCTATATTACTAAGGCTAGTCTCTATATATGATACTACAGCTAGGTTTGAAAATGCGCGGTTGCTACGATGGTCTTTTTTGCAGGTATATCGATCTTTTCTTAACAATTTGGTAGTGCTACCTGCTTATTTGGCCGTTAATACTAACATTACAAGGTATATAGCTGTTAGTGATTTATGGTTAGCTGTTAATTTTTCGCTAAGCCTGCCACGCTCTCCTACTACGCTCTCGCACAAATATGTAAATTCTTCCGCTGCGAATTTCTCTCCTAGGAATTTCCTTCTATATATTATTTACCGGCCCTACTGTTACATTTACCTATATCCTATGTACTATATATAGTAGTATACTTCCTATTATATTGCTTGATTTCACCGAGCTTATAAGAGATTGTAAGTGTTCCTACTATCCTGTTCCTACTATTCTACTAAAGTGTAGGGATTAACCCTTTTTTAGATACTACGCTAAAGAGCACGCCTACGCTAGGGAGCCGAATTACAAGCTGTCCTGCCTTCTTCTAATATAGCCTTTTATAGCAGATGCCGCTATTATCTTCCTCTTGATAGTTTTACACTCCGTTCGAATAGTAGCTACTATATTTTATATAAACGTTGTATAGTTATAGAGGCATGTAATCGCCTTGTACGCCGCTAGGCTGCTATAGCTATAGCTACTATATAAGATAAGGTTCTATTACCTCTATAGGAAGAAATTAATAGGTAAGACCCGCTTAGTTAGCTGCTGTTCAATGGTATTGAGACTATTATAGTACTAGATCTTAGCCTATATACTATAGAGTGCGATTACTATAGTATATTGTACTAGATAGATGAGCGTTTAGTAGTAAGTTCTATATTATTTATTTTAACGCTTTGTTACTAATTTTGTTAGGCTTTCTCTAATAAGTCCCTAGTCTTTAGCAAATGCTATTTAAAAGGCGATATCCGCCTTAAGCTCTAGTACACTCTCCCCGATTTTCTCTTTAGGCTTTTAACAGACAATAACCCTCGCTTCTCCTAGTTCTGTAAGAAACTATAGGAGTATAACAACCTGTTTGCCTTTACTTCTATTAAGGTGAACGAAACTTAGTATAGACTTAGTAGAGGGGGGGTTATAGACTTCTAGATCTATAGTGCGCTATACTACCTATAGGGACCTTTAGATAGTATCCTAGGCTAGGCTCCTTCTTTTATATAACTATACTTCTATAACCCTGATGTTACAACGGAGATTCGCTACTAGCGTAGCAACTATACTATACACCCTGCGCTACCTGCCCCGCTTGCCGGCCCTGCCCCGCCTGCCGACCCCGCTGACCCTGCCAACCCTGCCCGCCTTGACGGCCCTGCCGACCCCGCTGACCCTACCGACCCTGCCGACCCTGCCTGCCTTAACGGCCCTGCTGACCCTGCCAACCCTGCCGAACCTGCCCGCCTTAACGGCCCTGACCGCCTTGCCGGCCCTGCCCCGCCTGCCGACCCCGCCGACCCTGCCGACCCTGCCCCGCTTGCCGGCCCTGCCGGCCCTTACTCTCGCGCCTTATATAACATTAATACACTTGATAGGCCTTTCCTCGCATCGTTTACTAAGTATATATAGAATCACAACCCCTTTGCCTAGATATACTATACAGTATATAAACGCTTTATATAGTCGGCAGGCTAGATAGGCAGGCTACGCGTCCTTATTAACCCCTAGATAAAGCTTATTATAGAGCATAGTGCTAACTACCGCTAGGAGAATCTCCCTGTTACTAACGAGATTGCTGCTCTTATCCTATACGAGTATACTAATAAGGGCTTCCGGGATATAGTGCTTGCTAAGAGGCGTGCCGATAGTTCTATTTAGGGTTAGTATACAATCAATTCCCTATCTCCAGCCTACCTTCCTTTATCTTACCTATTAATGTTTCCTTATAGTAACGTTAGCTTTTACTAGGGTTTACCTTTAGTAGGTAAGGGCTGTGCTAAAGATATAGTAGATTAGAATTAATATGTTCGTTTTATATTATATCCCTGTCGGTAGTAGAGGCAGATCCCGTTTCTTTTCCGTTATCTCTTTCAATAGCTAGTTATTGATCTTTAGGCTTCGAACGACTAGGTAAAGCTCTATTAGCTAAACAAGCACCAAGAAAATCTACAGTCGGATCTATACTAGGGTATATACGATTAGCTACAAAAGGGAGATAGTAATGCCCAGGAGCTTAGCTAGCGTATTATTTTACCTACTACCTATATTAGCGGCCCCCGGTTCATTTAGCAATGTTATTAGGACTTAATAGCTATCGTTCGTAAGCTTAGCTACCTAGCCTTCTTTATTACTGTTATTACTAATCCTAAGTAGCCTGAGATTCAACGGGAGCTACTACCTAGCTAGAGCCTATCGGATCGCCCAGACATTATTAGCTAGGTCTTTAAGCTTAAGTACAACTACCTAGTAGCGGAACTAAAGAAGGGCCTGTTTAGGCCGTTTGCTAGTATTGTTTGGACTATTAAGTACTAGAAGCGTAGTCTACTATACTGTTATATCCTTCTCTTCCTACGCCCTAAGGCAACACGCCTTTATTCCGACCTGTCTATAATCGACCGGATAGTCCGCGTGGAGATCCTAACTAAGGCCGAGGATCCTAACGGTATTCTTTAATCTATTATTACTAGCAATATAGTTTATAGCCCCTATAGGCCTACCTACCTAAACAACCCTTATATAGTTAACAACCCTTGGACTAGCCTTTCCTACTTGAAGCGATTCCTAAAGGACTTTATAGAGGTAACAACAGTATTAGAGGATAGCTATCCTACCTACCGGCGGCGCAACAATAGCTAGTTTATAACGAAGAGGGTTAGTAGCGTGAACATTCGACTTAACAACCGCTAGGTAGTTCCGTATAACCCCTACCTAAGCCGCAAGTACGTTGCTTATATTAACGTAGAGATCTACACCTCTATTAAGGCGGTTAAGTATATATATAAGTACGTATATAAGGGTATAGATCAAGCTACTATAAGTCTATAGGGGAGTGGTGTAATTGGAGTGTGTTGCACCTAGAAGCCGCAAGGCTGTCGGTTCGAATCCGGCCTCCCTCACCCTCTTTTCGGTTTTTCAGGATTAGTCCCCTGCAAATTCCGACGAGAGTTACACTAACCAAAGAAGGAAAACCCGAGGAATAGCCGTCGTCTCGGAGACTAGGATCTAGGCCCCTACGTTATACACCGATCGGCAAGAACCCTATGTTGCTCGCCGTAGGATAAAAACAATCTAGCCGTAGTAGCTAGGGACCGGTAAACTACCTAGGGTAGAAGCTGAACTGCCTAACAAAATACTACTAGGGGCCCCCCCTAGAAGAAACTAGACTTAAAGGAAGGAAGAGTAGAAGAAGGAGGAGATTATTAGCTACCCTAGAACTAATCACATCTAACAAAGGGGGTAGGTAGGGTTGGAGAAGGCTAGGGCATCACGTAGTATAAAGGAAACAGAAGCGGGGAGATTAAATCGAAGAGTGGAGGTTTTTATCCGGCCTAGCGAGGGTATGGTTTCCTGTACTAAACAAACCAGTAGAAGGACCGGCGCGCCGTAAGGCATATCGGTGTACGAATAAATAATACTATAAGTCTATAGTTAGCTCGGGGGTAGAACGTAGCTCGGGGGTAGAACGTAGCTCGGGGGTAGAACGTAGCTTGGGGCCAGGATATAGCTCTAGAGCACGACAAGGTTAGTACCTATCTCCAATGCCGTTATATTAGTCCTACTAAGGCAATTGTTTAGCTGTTCGAATTCTATACCTACGAAGAGTACCCGAATGTCATTCGTTTACTAGTCTACTTAGAGAACTAACAAGCAGTCTTCTTCCCTATAAATATTACCCCTAACAATTTAGAGGCTCGGATAGAGGAGAAGCAGTTGATATTAATAGCATTTTTCGAGTATAACGCTACTTTCGCAGATGCTCGCCACCTACTTTATATCGACTTCCTAACTAACTACCGTTAGTATAAAAGCCAATAGATTAAGCGGCAGAGGAGCAAGGGCGTATCTATTAGGCGTATATAGTATATCCCTCCTACTACTAACGAGCGCTACTACCTACGGCTATTGCTTTGTAATGTTACTAGCCTATAGTCCTTCGAGCATCTTCGAACTATTGACAGGCAGGTGTTCCTAAACTTCCGACAAGCGTATATAGTAGCTAGGTTATTAGAGTCTGACTAACGCTAGGTGGACTACTTCGAAGAGGCCTCTGTTTAGTAGACCGGTAGAGCACTTTGTAGTCTCTTTGCTCTATCTATCTAGATAGGGGATATATTAGACCCGCTAAGCCTCTGGCTACAGTTTAGAGACTAAATCTGCGATAACCTCCTATAGCGTATCGCCCGGATCCCTGGTGTACTAGCTAAGCTAGAAGACCCTTACTTCGACTATAGCCTGTACCTCCTGGCTAGGATCCTAGTAGAGTCTAGTAAAACTCTACAAGACTATTACCTACCTGCTATTCAGTATAACTAGGAGGCTATAGATAGGAATCCGTTACTTCGAAACGAGCTCGACTATAGTCTAGAGGAGCAAGACGCTCTCTTCTAGCAGACTCGCCAGTAGCTAAACGAGGGGTAAGTAGCTATCTTCGAAGAGATTACTACTTAAGTTAAGGCAAATCCTAAGTCCGTCTATTTCTTTCTCTAGGGCCCTGGCGGTACTAGCAAGACCTTCCTCTACCGCTACCTCTCTTCGTTCTACCGGTCCTAGGGTTCTATTATACTCTATATTATATCTTCTAGTATTATAGCACTACTTCTTAACGGAGGACTGACCTTTTACTCTTGGTTTAAGATACCTATTAAGGATATAATAGATTCGTTAGTCTATATAGTTAAGAAGGGTACGTAGTTAGTACGCTTGCTCCTACGGACAAAGCTGATTATTTAGGATAAGGTTCTAATGTAGAACCGCTTTTGTTTCGAAGTAGTTAATAGAACTCTTTAAGATATTTGCGGCTAGGAAGCCCTCTTTAGCGGGATCCTAGTAATCCTAGGAGGTGACTTTGCCTAGATTCTACTAGTTATCCTAAAAGGGAATAGGGCAAAGATTGTACAAGCCTGTTTATAGTCGTTTTATATCTAGCTATAGCTACAAGTCTAGAAGCTAGTATAGAATATACAGGTTTAGGGGGCGGACCTATAGAACCGGCAGTTTGTTTAGTAGCTACAAGAGATTTCCTATCGACTAGCTTTTTACGAAGCTATTAATCCCTTACTAGCCTTTACTCTCTATTACTCCTAGGCCGATCCTATTTAGGAGGTATACCCGCCTGTTCTGTTAGCTTAGGCGATTAATAAGGACTTACTCTTTATAGACAGGGCTATTCTCTACCCTTATAATGTAGTTATAGCTGAGATTAACAAGGCTATTCTTACGCTTTTCCCTAGGGAGTTAAAGCGTTACTTTTCTACTAATAAGGTAGACGATGCCCCTAGGGAGGGGGATCTTAACGCTACTATTATATCCCCTAAGTTTTTGTTTCCTTGAAGTTTGCTTCTATTCCTTTAGCTATATTAGAGTTAAAGGTTAGAGTTCCTATTATTCTAATACGGAATCTATACCCCTAAGAGGGGATATGTAATAGCACTCGATTAGTCGTTACCTAGCTAGGCCGCTAGACTATCGAGGGCTATATTCTTACTAGCTCTTTTAAGGGGTAGTTAAGAATAATCCCTTGCGTTAAGATCAGCTCGAATCAGTCGGACTTTTCTTATATTATAACGTAGCTTCAGTTTCCTATTCGTTTATACTTTGCTATAATAATTAACAAGTCTTAAGGGTAGTCCTTTTCTTATATTAGGGTGGATTTATAGGAGCCGGTCTTCTATTATAGCTAGTTGTATATAGCAATATCTTGGGTTATAACTATAGGAAATGTCTGTATTTGTTTACTAACCCTAAGACAGGGGTAGTAGTAGGGATAGTAGTAGGTACAATAGCCTTAGTAGGGCTAGAGGCTAATTAATATTGTATATCCTAAGGTACTAATCTATTAAATACTAAACTACAAAAGCTTTCCTACTATTGTAAATATACTACTACCCCCTAACCATCCATTATAAAGCAAACTACCCCTAATATAGTACTAAACTCTAAAAACGCTATTAAATCAAACAAACTACTATACCTTAACACCTCTGCTCACTTATTATCTATCTGCTTATACTCGCTCTCTAACTAATCTATTAGCCCTTGTATAAACCGGCGTAATATACGGTTCTCCTTCTTTCCTAGGCCGGTATAGCCTATTATATAGCCGAAAATAGGCGCGATAGTAGGTATAGCAGGCGTAGTAGGCGCAGGAGTAGGCGTAGGAATAGGAGAGGGCGCTATACTAGCAGTCGAATACTACTGGAATTAGCCAGGTACCCTAAGTCAAGCAGTTATCTTTGGATTAGTTTCACTGACCGGCTAGCTACGAAAAAGGTCAACACTTACCTAGGTCTTTAGAGCAGGATTCCTAGCCTTAACTTTCTTAGTAGAAGATCTACTAAGATCATTACTATCGTCGTTTCCTAGCCTACGCTTGCTATAGCGCGTCCTTTTAATAGGCGATCTAGTCGACTCTATAGCATCGTCCCTTATAGCGTACTAGCTTGTACGCTTCTTACTACTACTAGTAGTCTTACTAACTCTATTAGCGGTCTTAGTAGGTTTAGCGGGCGTCTAGGGCGGCTATAGGGGGAGTTATACCGGGATATCGTCGTCGTCGCTATCGTTGTTGCTATTCTAGGCGGTTGCCCGGTTAACGTAGAAGGTACACCGTTTTCCCTCTAAGTTATAGTAGCAACTAGGATATTCGCTTTTACTATAGAACTTAGAGACAATACACCTATTAAAAGGACCGGCTCCCTTTTTGTAGATATTGTAGTTCTAGTCCGCGATCTTACCGGTAATAAATATAAGCGCTACCTTAGTGTTACTCGGCCGATCCTACTTTATAGTATAGCCGTTATATAACTTAAGGTTACGTAGAAGCTAAGAGTTTGTTAGAATAGCTAGTAAATATATATTTAGGGTAACTTACTAGTAGTGTAAGTAGGGCCTTTATATTTTTAGTTACAAACTTCTTCGGCTCGGAGCCGTTATAGTATTATAACGTAGCGATAAGGACATCCGCGGGCCAAAAACTACCAAGGATACTATATCCTATAGCAAGCGCCGCCTGGCCGTATATAATGTCAGTAGCCGAAAGCTTAGCTACTAGGCGTACCAAAACATTGGCCGGTCTAGCCGTAGTAGTAGTAGCTACCGCTAAGCTTGCTATAGGGTTGCTAATGTTAGGGGTACTAGCATTGGCAATACCCTAGTCTTCGTCGCTCAAAAAAGGTATAATTGTAGCTAGAATAGTAGGGTAGTAGCTAAGGTAGTAGCTAGGTAGATTAGTAGGGTTAGTTAGTAGCTAGGTCGGTCAGTTAGTCGCAAATTAGCAAAATTGCTTGCTATAGGCGCGTAACTGTTAAAATAGCTTCAAAGAAATTACTAATTGTTCAATATCAATATATCAACATACCTAATTGCTTCAATACTTTAAAAACACGTTGTGGCGATATAGTAATAGCTTCAACTGCGGCGACTTGGCAGTGGCGTAGTTGTGTAGTTGTGTGGGGAAAAGAGTGTGGCTTCGCTAAGCCCTCGAAATAAGTTAAACTACGCGAGCCCGCGACAGCGGGCTCCAAGCCCCTAGT
>MU853447.1:0-21858 GCA_033297235.1 Trichocladium antarcticum | reverse complement strand
AATATCTATATACCTACCTCTATCCAGGAGGGCGAGCTTAGCTAGGTCTAGCTACTACCTTCGGTTCTTGTTAAAGTGGATTAGTTTGTACTTCTGCGCTACGAACGCCATTCCCTACGTTCCCGCCCACTTCAGGCAGGTTCCCTACGCTCGCTCGAGTTAGCGGACGTTCACCTCGGCCGACTTTCCAAATACTAGCAGGTTCGTGTCGTCGGCGAAGCCCGCTATACTAAGGTGTAGGTGCTCTCTCCTTAGGTCCTTGTATAGTGATGCGATGTATAAGATGAACAGGACGGGTGATAGGGGGGACCCCTAGGGTACCCCCGCCGTAACTAGGATGTCGTCTGTTGCCTTTAGAGGTTGTTATATAGGTAGATAGTTAAGCTAGAATTGAGGATAGACAAGTTAACTAGAAGGTATATAAGCTGCCCTACTTAGAAGGCCGCTAGTATAGTAAAGAAGCTTGCGGTATACCTTCTAACCGTACGTCCGCACCTAGCTAGCTGCTATACCTACTTCTTGAAGTAAGGCGTTAGAAAATTCTCTAATATCTTAGTAGCTTCCTAGCTAGGTGCCGATGTTATCTCTAAAGAGGTGTTCGTCTAAACAGGGGGGGCCTTAGCTATTTAATTAGCTTTCTAGCACTCTTAGGGGGCTACTGCTAGTTTTGTAGAGTTTTAGCGCTCTTCTTCTACTAAATTTATAGTAGATATCTTATAGGCCTTTTGGCACTTTTCTTCTACTAGTTTTAAAGTAGTAGGTCTCTCTTCTACTGTTTTTAAGGCAGTAGGTCTCTCTTCTACTATTTTTAAAGTAGCAGGTCTCTTATCTACTAGTAGCAAAGCAGCGGGTATCTAGTATTTAGCTACCTCTAGTTACAAAGCAAGGCGGTACTCTAGGGAAGCACGTTGTTATTATATGCTCCTACTAGGGGCTAACGCTATAGGGAGTTAATCCCGATCTTAGAATAACTCTTTTAGGTTAGTTCTCTATCTTTTTAGCTTCATCCGCCCTATCTTAGCTTTAATCAAGGGGTTAGCCTTAAGGTTTCTCTCTATTCTCTAGAGGATATAGTCTCTAGGTATAAAGCCCTAGGGGGCTCTAGATAGGTATAGATAGTAGCATCTCTCTATATCGTAGGTTCTATAATACGCCTTATATAGCGCAATCTCCTCCTTGTCCTACTAGGAACTTGTATCGCCTCTCTTTCTCTTGTCTCCGCCGCCGAACGTCGGGAACGCCCTGTAGGTAACCCTAGGCTTCGATTTCAGCAGGAGGTCTTAGGCGCCGATCCGCAGTTAGTAGGTTATATCCTCGATCGTATAGTCTTAGAAGTTAGTAGTAACTACTCTCTGTTTTTCTGATCGAGTAACAAAGGCAAGGGGTATCTAGTTTATAGCTTTGCTTAGGTTAGCAATCTATACAATCGGGAGACTTCCCTCCTAGATATCTCTTATAATAGCTTCCTCTATTAATATCTCCTACTTCTTAATCTATAGCTCGAAGTCCTCTCGTACTATAGTCGCGAATCTCGATTGTTTAAGGATAGCGTAGTATACTCGGATCTTCTTACAGAGGGCTATAGCAGCCTCGATATCGTTAGCCTCGAATCCCTTACAAATATAGTACTACTTATCGACGCCTTAGTCTACGCGAAGTCGGGTTGTTCGTAGCTAGACCTAGACCGTATCTATAATAAAGTCCTAGAGCTTCTAGACTTCCTTCCGTTGTTAGGCCGCCTTTCGGGCCTTCTCTCGGTAGTTGTTCTCTAAAATAGAGAGCATCTGGTTCTACACCGTCAATAGGTATGCTTACTTAGCCGCTTAGGCGGCTACGGCGGTGGCTACGTTGTCGTTATTGTTGTTACCGCTGCTAGCTCCGGCGTAAGCGCTAGCGTAGCCGCTAGCGTGTGCCTAGGCGGGGGCGTAAGCCGTACTGCTTCGGGTAACTTGTAAGATAGGTGTGTCTACGCTATCGTAGTCGATATCTCGTGCCGGGGTTAAGGCTAGGTTCAAGCGATCGAACTTAGCTATAGTCTTAGCTTCGTATATAGCCTAGGCTATATCAGGATCGAACTTGCTAGGGTACTTAAGTAGGGCCTCTTTGCCTAGGACGTAGTCGAGCAGTTTGTATAAGGCTACTTTCAAGGTAAACTAGACGTTCTAAGCGTACTAGTTAGCTAGCTTCTTAAGTATAGTAAGGTTAGTAGTCGACTTAGTAGTAGATATCTTAACTACTAGCTAGCTCGAAGGTTCGGGCTAAGGCGGTCGAAGGATTAGTGCTTTTAGCGTTGCTCAAAGGTAATTTAAGTAATAAGACTCTTAATTGTCGAACCTAAAATATAGGATCGGAATCTGATTGGTCTGAACAGACGGAGGAATCAACAGTAATGATAGCTTCAATTGTATCAATCTATGTAACTGTGAAAAAGCTCTGTGTGGCTCAAAAGCCCATTTCCTCGGGGGAGCCCACGGATACCCAATGCCATACCAAGACCCCAGTCTACCCCTGAACCCCTGAGTGGGTTCATCCAATATTCGCCACAGTGGTCCCATTTGCCACAGTGGGTTTAACAATAGCGCTAATTATTCTATTACATCGCGATGGCAAGGATGTGCTGCTGCCGACGCCTGCATACTCGTCGTCCAGTTATATCAACTCCTGTAGTTGTTTGATTTCGTACTCTTCACTCGAAGAGATGCCTCGCTGTTGCCTCCCCCGAATCTGCGACTTTGCTCGGTCCAGTCCGAGGAGCAACACGGCCGCATCCATGATTCCGCTACTGCTGGACTCACACTCCACCTCGACCAACTACTCCTCCACGGTCCCGATACAGGTGTCACGCGCGAGTACTGCTCTCAGCCGAGCACACCGCCTGCGCACCCGACGGCGCCAACCCCACGTGCATGACCTTCCATGGCGCAATTCTTGCCTTCTACTTACATGTCCACGACTTCGGTGTCTTGGAATATCACAGAATTGGATGTAGGTATTCAATAAAGGTTGAAGGATGGATCTGAGAAACGACTAATCTTCGACTGTCCAATGTAGGGCCGCCGAAAACGCATATGGCAATTGGTATTGTTGTGACGTCTGTGGATATTTTGAGTCGAGATTATTTGGCGACAAATGTGTCAAGAAACAGCCCGTTGCAATTTACATGTTGGAGTACCTAGTCGGGTTGCAAAATGGGTTCCAACCGGAGTATCCGTCATCGGAAAGGAAAACAAGTTCATCCCAAAACTAGGCCGAACCCTGAGACCCACATGCCGGCTGCCTGCCGCTGCCACCTGCCAGCCCCCACACCAGCTGGCTGAATGGCGACTCCTCCGAACTTGTCCGGACTTGCTCCTGAACGGACGTGCAACTCCAAGCTCGGATCCGTCACACCGCACTTCCGCACTTCCGCGCGCCAGACAGCCGCAACGCCCAAGATGGGCCGAATCCCAACAGCCGAGCTCGGCAGATACCTGCTGACCGGACAGCTCGGCCGCCAGGGCTGTCTGCGTGGTGCGGGCGGCCGCCGATTCCCGACGCGCCACTTCGCGAGCCAGATCGAGACCTCGACCTCGACCTCGACCTCGACCTCGACCTCGACCGCCCTTCCCCCCAACGCGGACCCTGCCCCCCCCCCGACGCCGCTCCGCAAACAGCTCAAGGAGCAGGCCAGATCGCTCAAGGCGTCGGGCAAGACAAAGACGAAGAATGCCGACAACCAGACGGTGGCCGGCTGGGAGCTGACGGTGGGCATCGAGATCCACGCGCAGCTCAACACGGCGCGCAAGCTCTTCTCGGCCGCCGCCACGTCCGTCAACGACGCGGCCAACAGCCACGTGGCGCTCTTCGACGCGGCCATGCCCGGCGCGCAGCCGCTCTTCCAGCCGGCGACGCTGATCCCCGCGGTGCGCGCGGCGCTCGCGCTCGGCTGCACGGTGCAGCGCGTCAGCCGCTTCGACCGCAAGCACTACTTCCACTGGGACCAGCCGGCGGGGTACCAGATCACGCAGTACCACGCGCCGCTGGCGCGGGGCGGGCGGGTGGTGCTGCGGGCGCGCGACGGCATCGCGGGCGAGGACGGCGCGGCGGTCGCGGTGGCGATCCGGCAGCTGCAGCTGGAGCAGGACACGGCCAAGACGACGGCGCAGCCGGGCGGCGCGCACTGGCTGGACCTGAACCGCGTGGGCCTGCCGCTGGTGGAGATCATCACGGCGCCCGAGATCCGGCACCCGGCGACGGCGGCGGCGCTGGTGCGCAAGGTGCAGATGCTGCTGCGGTCGGTCGACGCGTGCGTGCTGGGCATGGAGGCCGGCGGGCTGCGCGCCGACGTGAATGTGTCGGTGCGGCGGGCCGGGGAGGGCGGGCTGGGCACGCGGACCGAGATCAAGAACCTGAGCAGCTTCCGGGCGGTCGAGGACGCCGTCATCGCCGAGCGCGACCGGCAGATTGCCGTCCTGGAGGCCGGCGGGACGGTGGCGGGCGAGACGCGCGGCTGGTCGCTCGGGAGCACCGAGACGCGCCGGCTGCGCGGCAAGGAGGGCGAGGTCGACTACCGGTACATGCCGGATCCGGACCTGGGCCCCGTCGTGGTCGGGGACGATCTCGTGCGCCACCTGGGCGCGTCGATGGGCGCGCTGCCCGACGCCGAGCTCGACCAGCTGGTGGACGGGCACGGGCTGAGCGCCAAGGACGCGCTCTCGCTGATGCTGCTGGACGACGGCGCCCGGATCCAGTACTTCTACAAGGTCCTCGACGCGGTCGAGGCGCGCCTTGGCTGCGCCGGCGACGGCACGGGGGGGTGCCAGACGCAAGCCGGCCAGCGACACGCGCTCCTCGCGGCCAACTGGTGTCTCCACGAGCTGGGCAAGCTCACCGAGATTTCGTCGGACCTCGGCATGACCCCCGACGGCGAGTGCCATGTCCCGTCGGGCGACCTGGCGGCCATCCTGGGCCACCTGCACCAGCGCGAGATCACGGCCAAGGTGGCCAAGGACCTGCTGTGGGGCGTCTTCCGCGGCGACGTTGCGGCCGGCGGCGTCACGCAGGCCATCGAGACCGGCGGCTTGTGGTTCCGGGAGCTCTCGGAGCAGGAATACGCGGCGCTGGCCGACCGGGTGGCGCACGGCGAGGCCAAGGTCCTGGGCGACTTCCTGCGCTTCAAGCAGGGCCGGACCAAGGCCTATCCGCAGGGGAAGCTCATGTTCCTCGTCGGCAAGATGATGCGCGCGGGGCCGGAGCAGCAGATGGATCCCGCCTCGGCGGAGAAGGTCATGCGGTCGCGGATCGAGCAGGTCTATGTGCCGGGGCTGGAGGCCGAGGCGTGATGGAGTGCAAGTATCCGACGCAGACACCTGTTGATTCACCCCACACCCTGGGCATAAGATGCATGCCCTATAATCTACATACCCCCCAGCCCAAGTCTGTCTCCATACAATTTACAAGTCCATGCTGATCAACGTGTCAAGCCTCGGCCTCCCCCCCCTTCCCTCTAACGGCCTTGCTTCTTCAAGTATGACCGGCGTGACTCGCAGCCTTTCTCCGAATGGCGCGTCATAAAGTGCTGCAGGGACAAAGTTGGTCAATGCTGGTTTCACGGGCTGCGTATGTAGAGAGAGGGCCCGGACTTACGCGGGAGATGTGCTTGTACGACAGGTTGTACCGGCGCAGCAGCAGCAGGAGATCGTCCTCGTCCGAGAACCACGTGTTGGGTCTGTTGATTGGGTGCTGCTGTTGGTTGATGGCGTCTCGGAGGCGGTTGATCTCGTCCGTGTCGGCCGGTGTGATTGCGAACAGGTTGAAGGCGGTGCTCCAGTTGTGGTCGGCCGCGGCGTCATCGGCGGCTTCGGCAATGGCAGCTTCGGCGTCGTCGGCGTCGTCGTCGTCGTCGTCGTCGTCAGCGTCGTCGTCGGCGGCTTCGTCGGCAGCGGCGTCGGCGGCGGCAGCGGCGTCGGCGGCGGCAGCGTCATCGTCGACGGTGTCGTCGGCAGCGTCATCGTCGGCGGCGTCATTGTCGGCGACGGCAACGACAGCGTCGTCGGCGGCGGCAGCGGCAGCGTCGTCGGCGGCGGCAGCGGCAGCGTCGTCGGCAACGGCCACGACAGCGTCAGCAGATCCCTCCTCGAGCGGACCATCAACGTCGTCGTACTCGTCGTACTCCTCATCGCCCTCTTTTTCCGAGTCAGGTGTCTCTTCATCAGAGGAGCTGATTTCCATTATGACTAGCAAGAGCATTAGCCGACCGACTTTGGGGGAAACATGAGCGCAGAGAAACCAGGTCATGGCACGTACGCAGATCGGCATCGTCCATTGGCGCCTGCCCGCCGGCGCGCTGGGTCTGGACAATCTTGCGGGTCTTGCTTTCCACAAAGGCGATCTGCTTGGGCGAGTAGGTGCATTGCCGGTCGCTGTTGGGGCAGGTCCAGCCGGCGAACTGCGACGTCTTCATTTGGCGCTCGAGCCGGACCAGCCCCGAGCAGGGCTTGCGGCGGCAGCGACGCGTTTCCGCATGGCCCGAGGATCCCTTGCAGGCAGGGCATTTGTATCGGATGCGGACGCACATGCTGGCGGTGAGGGTACGGTCTGGAGATGTTGACTGTGTCGGGGTAATGTTTGTGTTGAGAGCAAAAATCAAAAGCGCGAGAACAGCACGGAAATACGGTCTGAACGCAGCACGAGGTCGGATGAGACGCCGGACTGGCGCGGTGGTCACGAGTTGGTGGAGGGGGGGGCGGTGTGTGATGGCGGTTCGGGTTGTGCTGTGATGTGTGAAGCGTGTGTATACAGTGCCGGCGCTCACGGCAAATGGGCACATGAGAGGAGAGTATAATACCAGAGGGCCCGAGAAGAGCTGCAAAGGCTAAGCTGTCTATCTGTGTGCCGAGAACAAGGACAGACGGCAGCTGTCTAGACTCGGAAGATCTACAGGGAAAAGAACGAGGGTCACCAAGTTGCAGGCACATCAATGCCGGTGACTAGACGCAGGTTGTAGAAGCCGTCGTTGAAAGTAGTGCTCTCCTACGCTATCCACCCTACTAGCCGGCCCCCTTTTTCACCACCCATCACCTACCCCCCCGGCACCCACCCTCCCACCGCAGCCTGGGCCAGCCCAGCCCGATGCAACCGATGAAGCAATTTACCAACCCCAGCAACACCACAGTCGACCCAAGCACCCCCCCCCCCCAAAGGCGTAGAGAAAACAAAACAGAAACCGGCCCTAGCAACGCCGAAAACAGGCCGGCACGGCCATGTATATGTATCGAGCGGCGCCACAGGAGACAGGCCCCGACTGTTTCCCCACACATCTGGCGAGACGGCTCAGAGCCCCATTGTGCTGCTAGGCCAGGCGAACTGATTCATGGACTGCACGGGGCTGGGCTGGCCCAGGCTGCGGTGGATTGGCGGGATGGCCCCGACCTATAACCCTTCCCCCACCCACTCACTTGTCCGCGCCCATCTCCTCCGGCCGGTGCTTCTTTTTCGAATGAGCCGACTCACTTGTGCTCGGTGAGCGGCAGGTGTCTGCAGTTGCAAGACGGTTAGACGCTGGGACTGCCGAGTGTGTGTGTGTGTGTTGGGGAGAGGGTGGATGAGAACTGACCTGGAGGTGTGGCAACTTGCCAATGGACTGCAGCAGCGCGAGCGGCTTGTCGGCTTGTCGTCTTGGCCGAGCCGCCGGTGAGGGCGCCCTCCAGCGCTCTGCTGTGGATGGTGTGTCTCGTCTGCGAGGGACATGTGTCAGTGATGCTTGACGGAAGATTGGGGGACGCGTGTGTTGGTGGTGGAGGGAGGAGCTTGACGAGGTCTTGGTACAGTCAACCCGACTTACCACGGTCGCTGCTCTCAGCCTTGGGCCAGTGGCGGGCGTGCTGTGCCTCCATGTGGTGTCGGGGATGTGACCGACACAGCGATCGTGGTCACACCCCTTGTAATTGTATAGCCGGCGATGGTGAGGTCGATAGGCTGTGGCAGACGGGGAGGTGAGTCTGGGTGAGAGGGGAGTGGTTTGGGAGAGGAGAAGGCAGGCACTCTTTGAAAACAAAGAAGAATATTTGAAAGCGACCACTCTGAAAATTTCAACCAGAAGCTTAAGAAGAGAACAAGAAACACGCACAGTGCTGGGGGGTATATACACGGTGGGGTGAAGCACGGTCGGAAGTGGTGGTGGTCCATTCCTACATCTCCTCGTCTATCATCTATCCCGCGTGGTGAAACTACACTATATCTTCGCCTCTCTCTCCCCCTTCCACCCCGCCACCTCCCGCTTCCACCGCTCCCCCACCTCAATCATCTCCCGGCGGCCCGTCCCGCGCCGCGCCGCCACAAACGCCGCAACCTCCGTCTTCCACCGCGCAACCTCCCGCTCCAGCCAGCCGCCCATCGCGTCGGCGCACCCGCCCACGCGCTCCATGGCCACCAGGTGGCCGCAGTCGAGCACGGCCTCGCGGACCCGGCCGGCGCGCGCCCCGCCGCTGCCGCCCACCCCGGCGCCCGTCCGCTCCATCTTGGCCCGCCGCGCATCGGGCCCCGACAGGTCCGACGCCGCGCCAAAGACGTACAGCACGCTCGGCCGCAGCTCCGGCAGCCGCCGGAACGCCTGCGACGGCTCCGGGCGGTAGAACGGGTAGGCCTCGCCGGCCGGGGCGGCGGAGGGGTCGTAGTCCGGGAGGGGGACGCCGGCGCGGTAGGTCGGTCGCAGGAAGGTGAAGACCTCCTGGTGCTTGGAGGTGGTGAGGGTGACGCGCTCGTCGGTGGCGGCGGACGCGGACGCGGAGGCGGAGGCGGACGCGGACGGGTGCAGCTCGGTGGGCAGGGCGCGCAGGCCGTGGGCGACCCAGCGGTCGAGGACGCGCGGGTCCCAGGTCTGGTAGAAGCGGCTCTGGGCGAACTTGGCGGCGGCGGCGGCGCGCGAGTCCCAGACGTCGCGGCGGTTGGTGGAGGCGGCGGCGGGCGCCATGTCGGCGTTGGCGCTCTGGATGACGGGGTCGAGGAGGACCAGGGAGTGCAGGAGCCGCGGGTGGGCGAGGGCGAGCAGGGTGCTGCGCGCGGGTGTGAGTGTGGACCGCGTGGGTCGGAGACGGATACTCACAGTTGGCAGGCGCCCATGCTGTGGCCGACGCCGACCAGCGGGTGCGGCATCTCGTCCTGCTTCTGGTTGATCAGGTGCATCAGGTCCCGCGCGTGGTCCGACCACGAGGCTGCACAGGGTCGGCGTCAGCATCGCGTCCGGCGGGCATCATCGGGCCGGCTCACGGTCGTTGGCCAGCATCTTCTCGTTCAGCACGCCCGACTGGCCCTGGTTCCACATGTCGGCGATCCAGATGGACCGGATGCGCACGCCGCCCCGGGCGAGGCGGGCGTGCAGGTCGTCCCACAGCGGCTCGTACAGCTCCTTGGGGAAGCCGTTGGCATGGGCGGCGATGATGGTGACATCGCCCGGCTGCGGGTTCGCGTTGTCGCGCGGGATGTACTGCTTGACGGCGAGCCGCGGCCGGTCCGTGTCGCCGTTGGCCGTGGCCGTGATGTATTCCCGCGAGTGGTGGCCGTGGACCGTGTGCTGCACGACGCGGTAGGGGCTGGGATGCGCCATGGTCGCGGCTGCAGTTGCGCGATGGTGGTGAAGCGACGACCGAGATGGGACACGAATGCAGGCAGGTACGGTACGGACTACCTGCCTGCTGGCCGGTTGCGGAGTGGGTCTTCCAGGCCATCGTGCCTCGGCCCCGGCGGATGTCCCACTGTCGGCTAACTTTCTCCGCACTGGACGGTGGGGACACCAACTGTATTTCAACGCCAACACTGGTCGAGCAGTTGGCCGACTCTCGAACTGGCCATGGAGGGTGGAAGGTTTGATCTCAGACTTGCGTGACATATGACATATGGCAGCCGTCGAGGAGCATCCTGGGCCCAATGCGCTGAGGCGGGGCCTGCGTCGTTCCCGCTCAGCACCCAGAATTCCCGGTGCTTCTGCCTGCAGCATCCGCTCCGCGCCACCCCACCACCCCACCACCCGACCCCCCGACATCCAGACGTGGATGGCCGAAACGCCACAGGGCCGGCCGGCTCCGCGCCGCGCCGTGCGACCGCTGCTCCTGCTCGTCGCGCTCGTCAACCTCGCATGGAGTCTGTACCAGCTCCCGGCGACGCGCGTGCTCGAGGGACGCCTGTGCCGCGACCACTATGCCGCCCACGACCCGTCCGCCCTGCGCCCCGACGGGACGGTCCCCGAAGAGCGCTGCAAGCTGGACGGGATCCAGCAGCGCCTCGGCCGCATCCAGGGGGCCATGGAGACGCTGTGGGTTGCTGGCGGTGAGCACCCCCAGTCCTTATCCTCGTCCCCCGCCGCAAGAGACGATGCCAAGTACAAGTGGTAGACTTTCTCGCGACCATCCCGCTGGTCGTCGTGGCCGAACACCGTGGGCACCGCTTCGTCCTGTGTCTCAACCTTGTCCCGCGCGCGGCGCTGCTCGCGTGGACATTTGCCGTCGGCTACTTCGACCGCGCGCTGCCCGTGAACGCCATCCTCGCCGCCCCGGCCCTCTCTCTCCTGGGCGGGGACTGCGTGTTCAACTCGATCGTGTACGCCCTGGTGTCGGAGCTCACAGATGACCATGTGCTGCGGTACGCTGGCCGCGGGACCGCCCCCCCATGTCCTCCCCAGTACCCTGACGCGCGCAGGGCCACCCTCTTCGGCTACGTGAATGCCATCTCCTCGATCTTCTCGCTCCAGCTCGGCCCCGCACTCGCCTCGGCCACCATGACCGCCCTGCTCTGGCTGCCGCTCTGGATCGGCACCGGCCTGCTCCTCCTCGCCATCCCCGTCATCGTCTCCCTCCCATCCCCATCCTGCGCCGACGACGACGAGCACGACCCCCTGATCCCGCGGCCCCTACCCCCCGCCAAACCCACCCTCCAGTCCGCCACCGCGGCCCGCTTCCGCGCCGTCCGCGCCATCCTCACCAGCCCCTCCCGCAACCTCGCCCTCCTCCTCACCACCCTCTTCCTCGCCGCCCTCGCCAGCACCGACACCAAGCTCCTCCCGCTCTACATCTCCAAGCGCTACGCCTGGCGCCTCGCGTCGGTCGGCTACCTCCTCGCCGTCAAAGCCCTCCTCAACTTCCTGCTCCTCGCGCTCCTCCTCCCGACGCTCCTGCGCTGGCGGCGCCCGCCAGCAACCCCCCTCCGCTCCGACGCAGACGCAGACGCAGACGCAGAAACAGCCGGCGACCAGACCAGCCTCGCCGGCGCGCACGCCAGCCTCGCCCTGTCCGTGCTCGGCGCGCTGGCCATCGCGCTCGCCCCGACCGTCGCCGCCCTGGTCCCGGCCCTGCTGCTGTACGCGCTGGGCATCGCCCTGCCCGTCTTCACGTACTCGCTGCTGCGGTCGCCGCGCGTCATGGCGACTGGGGGGGCCGGGGCGGGGACCGGGACGCGGCTGTTCGCGGTCGCGATGCTGGTGCGTGCCGTGGGCGCGCTGCTGGGCGCCGTGCTGATGCCGGCGCTGTGGGTGGCGGGCCTGCGCGTGGGCGGGTGGGCGCTGGGGGTGCCGTTTCTGGCGAGCGCGGGGTGCTATGCCGTGGCGGCGGCGGTGGTAAGGCGGATTGCGGTTGGGTGAGTGGGGGGGGGGGGGGGGGGGGGGGGGGGGGGGGGGGGGGGGGGGGGGGGGGGGGGGGGGGGGGGGGGGGGGGGGGGGGGGGGGTTCAAAGGGGGTTAGAGAGAGTGGTTTGCTGCTTTGTAATTATGATGCTCGCTTTCCTTCCCGAATTAATACCACACAACAACGCCACTGTTATACACCACCGCCATGCTGGCCATTGCGAGACATGCGTACATGCGTGTCTCGTAAACCAACCCGCCAGGTTCGGCCCGGCCCGAGAATGATACCCTGATAGTACAATTACTTGTTCAAACCAACACCAGCCGCGCCCGACAAATGCACCCAACCACAAACCCGCCAGCCCGCCTATCGTTTCCGCGTATCCCGGCCCCTCTTCCTCCCCTTCTTCTTGTCCCGCGGCAGGTCCAGCGGCGTGCCCTCCAGCGCCGCCGCCATCGCCTGCAGCATGTACCCATCGACCGTGCCCATCCGCGCCCCAAACGCATTCCGCTCCACCTCCACCTCCACCTCCACCACAGTCCCTTCCGCCGACTCCGCCAACAGCCCCAACCCCGACAGCTGCACCCCCGCCGCTGCCGCCGCCGCCGGCTCCGTCGTCCCCTCCCGCGGCGTGCCCAGACCGCCCGCGCTCGACACCCCGCCCGACGGCGTCGGCTGCAGCTCCATAAAATCCGCATCGTCCTGCCGGATCTCGCGCTCCGCGACCCGCGCGGCCGCCACATCCTCCCGGTCCTCGGCCTGCTCCAGCACGCGGCCCACGCTCCGGGCGCCGCCGCCGGTGCCGCCGCCGGTGCCGCTGCCGCCGGTGCCGGTGTCGGCCCCGCCGAGGACGCGGTCCATGGCGGCGTTGGCGGCGACGTCGTCCTCGTTGGCCAGGATCTGCCCGTTCGTGCCCATGACGTCGCGGATCGACAGCTTGTCAAAGTAGTCGGTCGTGAAGGCGCCCTCCTGGATCACCACGTCGTCCAGCATCTGCTTCTGGCTGGCCTTGCGCAGGATGTTGGCCTCGATCGTGTGCTCCGACACGAGCCGGTAGATGTGCACGTCGCGCGTCTGCCCGATGCGGTGGCACCGGTCCTGGCACTGCTTGTCCATGGCCGGGTTCCAGTCCTGGTCGTAGAAGATGACCGTGTCCGCCCCCGTCAGGTTGATCCCGAGCCCGCCCGAGCGCGTCGACAGGATGAAGACGAGGATGCGCGGGTCGTGGTTGAAGCGGTCCGTCAGGATCTGCCGCTGCTCCACCTTGGTCGCCCCGTCCAGCCGCAGGTACTTGTGCCCGTGGATGTTGAGGAACTGCTCCAGTATGTCCAGCACCTTGGTCATCTGCGTAAAGATCAGCGCCCGGTGGCCCCCGCCCTGGAGCCTGCGCAGGAGCTTGTCCAGCGCCTGCAGCTTGCCGCAGTCGTACTGGAGGAGACGCCTGTCGGGGAACTGGATCGTTGTCCGCATGCGCGCCTCGTGCCACGGGTCCGCCGGCCGCTCCTTGGGCATGTACGGCGCGTGCTTGACCGGCGCCGAGAGCTTGAGGTCCTCCGCCTCAAACGCACCGACCCCCCGTGCGCCGAGGAAGAGTCGCGTCATGTCGCCCGTCACGACGGCGGGGGTGACGCACGCGAACTTGGTGATGGTCGTCTCCATCGAGTCGGCCCGCTGCTGGAGCGTCGGGATTGCGTTGCGCAGCAGATACGAGTCCTCTTCAAACCAGCTCATCATCTTCTGCGGCACCCTGGGCCGTTGCTTGAACGGCCGGCGCTGTGTGTCGAGACTCAGGAGCTCGACGACGCGCTTCCCGTAGATGGGCCGCTGCTGGCGACGGAGGGCGTTGAGGTACACGCAGTGCTGGAGCTCCTCGAACCGGCCCCAGCGCGCGGCGCTCTCGAGATAGACGAGATTGGACTTTACGCTCGCCGGATCCAGCGCGTGGTAGGCGTTGTTGGCCCGCGTCTTTTGCGCCTCGCGGAGATCAAGCAGGATCCGATGGGTGCTCAGCTGCGAGATGCGATCGGCGTCGGTGCTCGACATGCCCTCGTACTGCGTCGGGACCATGTTGAGGAAGCCGAGGCTGACAAGCCCCATGGGCTTCTGGGCCAGCAGCGTCTTCCTGATGACATGCTCCTCGACCTCGTAGTCCGCCGGGACAGACCGCTGCATGCGGAAAGACGTCATGATCGGACGGTCGACAAAGAGGTCCGGGTGGTTGCACACCTTCCGGAGCTGCATCAGGCAGTTGATGATGGACATGTAGTTCCCCGAATTGAGTGTGGCCCGCGTGTCGGCCCGCGACAAGAAGCCGTCGTACAACTCGCGCTGCCGTTTGGACAGCCGGCAGAACTCGATGTGCTCGTACTTGGCCGGCATCTGCTTCTCGACATCGGCCTTCAGACGCCGGAGCAGGTACGGCCGCAGGACCTTGTGCAGCTTGGAGATGATGGCGCGCGCTTCGTCGTCCAGCTGCTCCCGCCCGCTCTCGAGAATCTGCGACTCGGGTCTGGAAAACCAGTTGTGGAACTCTTGGAGGTCGACGAAGCCGCCCTCGCCGTTGTCCGGCGGCGCCAAAAAGTACAGCAGGGACCACAGTTCCGTCAGATTGTTCTGCAACGGCGTGCCGGTAAGGAGAAGCCGAGAGTGTGTGTTGAATCCCAGCAGGGTCTGCCAGCGCTGCGACTTGAAGTTCTTGATATTGTGCGCCTCGTCAAGAATCATGTAATGCCACCGCCTCCGTCGGAACACCTGCTGGTCTTGCAGGACCATCTGGTACGAGGTGATGCACACGTTCCAGATATCGTCGTTTGTCCATCCCTGGCGTTTCCGCTTACGCTCCTCCTGGTTGCCGTAGTACGTGAGAATCTTGAATCCGGGACACCATTTCTTGAACTCCATTTCCCAGTTGAGCATGACGCTGGTCGGCACGATGATGAGGTGGGGGCCCCAGACCTCGTGGTGGCAGGCGAGATGTGCCAGCAGCGCGATGGTCTGGATGGTTTTGCCCAAGCCCATTTCATCGGCGAGGATGCCATTCGTGTTGTTGGCGTACAGGGCCGCAAGCCAGTCGAGGCCAAGATGCTGGTACTCGCGCAGGGTTCCGCGCAAGAGAAACGGTATCTCCGTCCTTGGCGTGGCGGGCTGTGGCGAGATGGACCTGCTGTCGTCGGTCTTGGGCGCAGTGAGCAGTGATGCCGACGTAGGCGTTTCGACATCCGTGGGCTTGGTGTCATCCGACGGCCGCGGAGATTGGCTCCTGGATGGACTGTGCACAATGGTAATGGGTTCCGTCTCCGGGCTGTGGCGTTGGGTTGTTGGAGCGGGGGAAATCTCAACCCCGGTGGCGTTGGCGTCCTGTGAAGCAGCTCCGATTTCCCCGCGAGTGCGTGCAGACGGTATCGGCGGGCCGTTTAGGTTGGGAGTCGGGGTGGGAGACAGCAGAAGAGCCATCTCCGCCCCGGCAGTTTCCACGGGTGCTCCTTCAACATGTCCGTTGCTGGATATTAGTTGAGGAGATACAGGCGCCGGCTGGTTGTTTGTAGGCGCTTGAACAAGCTGTTGCCCCGCTGGCTTCGCTGCTGCAAGACCACATGTCGGTTGTTGCTGTCGTTCTTCGAGAGCGGAGCCATTGGGAATGGCCTTGGGGCCAGGAGAAGCCCCGGGGTCGTCGGCCATGTCCACATCCTCCTCTGGCACCGCAGAATCCCCAGCGGCAGCTTCAGAGTTCAGCTTCTTGAGCTCCGATCTCTGGAAGAAAAGACCAAGCAGTCCGGCAGGTTCGTCCTCGGACTCGTCGGCATCGTCGCTGTCCTGGCCACCATCGCCACCCCCGTTGTCCGATTCATCCTCGGTTGACCCAAGGTCGTCGTCCATGTCAATCGACTCATCGCTGGTATCATCGTCGTCGGGGTTGGCGTCCTCGGTCGTCTCAGCAGGCCCCTCGGAATCCGCATTGCCGCCAGGTGGGGTGTCGAGGTCGGGGAGATTGGCGTATTTCGCCAGTAGTTGCTCTTGTGTAAGCTCCTCATCAGATAATACGGATTCCTTATCGTCCTCATCGCCCGACGAAGACATGTTGTCCTCGTCTGCCTCTAAGGCGCCTTCAGAGCCTTCGATGTCGCCGTCTGAGCCACCTTCGTCGCCCAGGTCAGAGAGCATGTCGTCGTCATCTAGATCCTCTTCCGATAGATCCTCTGTGTCGAGACGCGCCTGTCTTGCCTGGAGCTTTTGCTCCGAGAGGTTGACAGCTTGGTTCAGCGCGGCCTTCACCCGGCGCTGTTCCTCTGCCTCCCAGTCCGCCAGCCGCCGGCGATTGACCTCTGCTTTGACATTTTCCCAGGTGCCCGCAACAACTCGGGTGACTTGACGCCACCTGGCCTTGCTCCTTTCAATCTCTTCAAGCTCAATCTCCTCGGCGGTTTTCGGCTGCGGATTCCGGCGCCTCCACTCGGCCTCGCAGGCGATGGCGATACGTTTTGCTGCAGCACGGTGCCTCTGCTGCTCCAAAAGCATCAGCTTCCGGAAGTTGACCACCGCCTTTGTGAGATGATCCGCATGCGCCCATTGCTGCGGAGGCTCTTCCTCCGGCTCGGGCTCGAAAACGGAGCATCTCGTCTGGGCCAGGATGCCATCCGGTCCCACCTCGTTTTCGACGCGCAGGATAAGCTGCGCATCTTCTCTGGCCATCTCGTCTGTGTACGGGGGCCCATCTTCCGAGGGCAGGAAGAGGCCACCCTCGTCAACAGGGATAGTGGCGGCTCGCTCGATGAACTCTTCAAAACTTGGCCCGAGTTTGGGGCGCACATTGGCTTGGTCGTGATGCACGAGCGGTATGACCGTCAACGGCGGTCGGGCTCGTAGGTCGATGCGCGTGGCGCCGTATGCTGTATCGTCCACATCGTCGTCGGGTTCCCGAAGACGACGCGTGGAACGACGCGTGCCAAGGGACTGTTTGGCAGGTGTGGAGACTCGTCTGGGTGACGCGGACCGCCGACGGCTACGGGTGCTTGACCTTGAATCTAGTGCTGTAGACTTCCGCGCGGGCGGCTTCGTCGCTGGCGTCTTCGCCGGCGTCGGTTTGCTCGAAGACGCTGGGCGCCTCGGAGCGGCCGCAGCGGCCGCAGCGGGTGTCGAAACATGGCTCGGGCCATGGCCGTTCGTCGACGCACGGCGGTTCTTCGGCGGGCTGGACACTTGACCGTGCGGCTTTCTTCTCGTCATACGCTTTTCGCCGCTCTGCAGCTCCAAGGGCACGGTATTGATGCGTCCCGACTTGCGGCGGCCATCGTCCGCGGTGAATGTCGATGGGCCTTCGGCCTCAATCTTCTTCCACGGCGGCGACTCGGGTTTCGGTCGGCGCACGGCGTTATTCGGAGTCGTGTCGCGGACTCGGCGTCGTTTGGCGGGGGGGCCGTCGTCTAGGATGGCTGCTTCACGCGCGTTGCGGACACCATTGCTCTGTGGGGCTTCGGTTTGGGTCTGGCTCGACTGCCCGGCCGGCTCTTCAGTACCTGGCACATGCCTATCGAGTCCATTGAGAGGTCCGTTTATGGCCTGGGAGGAAGGGGAAGGTGTTGTTTTGACGGAATCGGCGGGTTCAGGATCCGATGTGGATGATGGTTGTTTGTGGTGTTGGCCATTGTCGTCGGCATTTGGAGGCGGATTTGCGGGTGTTGGGCTGGGCGACGCGATCGCTGTCATAGTAGCGAGGGACACCGCGAGGCAGAGACGGCCGAGATCTCGACGAATATTGCATCTGGCAGGATGAAAAATGGGTCAGACGAATGCTCGGGTCTCAAGGTATCTTGTGCTAGGTTCTGAGCATGACCAGCGGTCTGTGGGACTGGCTGCAGCGTGTTTTGTGTTGAAAATGCCTGTCGTCAGCAAATCTTTGCCAACCGACAAAAAATTCCGACCGTATCGTCAGCCTGAAGGCGAATGCCGCGGCGGGGAGCGCGCTGCTGCTGCCTGAGGTGTCCACCTGGCTCCCTTCCATGGCAGCTCACCCAGCACATGCAATAAAGCGAGGTGTCCCAGCCAATCAGAGCGACCAACAGCGACCACCGACGACCTTGAACCCTCCAAGCTAGCGAGCTGCACATCAATCGACATCATCAGACTTCCACAACAATTGGCAATTGCGGTACCCCCGACTGACGCCAAGGCATGTGTCATGGACCAGCAGCAGTCGCAGTCAATCTAAACCGTAACTAACGACTCCATAGATGTTGTCACGCCAGATCGTGCGGGCGGCGCCCATCCGCATGGTTCCGCTCCCCGCCGCGCGCCGACTCCCGATGATCCAGCAACGAACCTTCCTACCCGAGTCCATTGTTGGCAAGAACAAGATCGAAGAGAAATATCCCGAGTCGGATTATGCCGCCCTCTCTCCCGAGGAGGACCCGGAGATGGTGTGTTGAGCTGCAGGCGAAGGATGCGAACGTTGTCGTTGCCGGGGCTGACAATCTCGCGCAGAACGGCGGCTACATCAACCCTCCCCGCATCAAGCGCCAGTTCCGCGATCCCCATGCCGACTGGTGGGACAAGCAGGAGCGGAGGAACTTTGGCGAGCCGGTGCACGAGGACCACGATATCATGGGCATGTTCTCCACGTATGAGTACACATGGATTACCCCCGGCAAGGGATTGGCGCAGATCGGCGCTTTTGTGGCCGTCTTCCTCAGTGTGTGCTACGCTGTAAAGTTGACGTACCCCGACAGGGTCAGCTACCCGCGGGAGTTTGAGGGCGGCTTGGAGAGGGAGCTGGGCGGAGCTGGTGGTATCAGGGCAAGTCATACTCCCACCTACTTCGAGAGCGAACTACTAACGGTGCAGTCCAGGCCAGGATGGAGGGCGACGCGGATCCGTAGAGTCAACTTTGGAGGAACTCTGTATATCCACGCAACATGCGAACCATGTCCAATGAAGTCCCTTTGTTCTCCGATCAGCTTCAAGCATGGTGACGCCTGGACTGAAGGCTTCCGCTGCACACTTGTATTGGTTGTAGCAAGTGCAATCCTCCCTCCCCCTCGGTCCGCTTCGACTTCAAATCAGCAGTCTGTGCACGCACTGGGAATGGACCCGACCCGTTTATCGGCGCGAAATGTTGGCCATGCACTGACAGGGAAAGCAGTCACCATCAAAGTGGGTCGGCTCAGTTTTGCCTCCCTTTCTCGGCCTCGGCGACTGCCTAACAGCCCAACGCCTATCTCATCCACGTCCAAACCATGTCTTCTTAGCAGGCAAGGAACACACACCGGCCAATGGATAACGCGCTACCGATTTGCATTCGCTACCGGCCAGGGCCGAATCGGAGCAACGCCCCCAAATACAGCAGTTGCCAGTCTTTCGATGAGAAAGAACAACCTTCGATGGGCATGTTTCAACGCCGGGATGCCAAACTCAGACCCGTCCCCTCCGCCATGTGGAGGTTACGGTAGCTGTGTGACGTCGGAGGCATCTTCCGATTCCTGCCTTTGCAACCACGAGCGGGCTGATCATTTTTGGGTGTCTTGCTTGATTTTGTTTCCCTTTGCCTCTTGTTACTCTTCTTCTCTTCTCTCCTGGTGCAGTCCCCCATTCTCATCGAGCACTTATTAGCAGCGCTCTCCCAGCTCCGCAAGCACCTCTCCCCTCTCCACCGCCATTCGGAATCCGAGAGCATGCGCTACGACGACTGGGACATTATCCTCTTCCCTACTGGCCGTGACTCCAAGATACCCTTCAAGGAGTTCAAGGTTGCCTGCAATGTCGTGCCGGACCTCGAACTGTCCCATATCCATGGGCCTGTCGGCATACCGGTCATGACATGCTTCGTGCCGAGTCTGTTGGCCGGCACCGCGTTCCAGGTCTCCATCCACTCGTGGCGCAAGCCCGATGTCAGCCAATTTACCCGCACGTACAGCAAAAATGCAGAGCAGGTCAAGTTCGAAGCTCGAGTCATGCTTGACGGGCGCGTGGTTGCGTGCGTTGCCCTCTCTACTGGCGGCGCAATGGAAACGCTGACCGAATTCAGGTCCACCGTCCTTGATCGAGAAGTCAACGGCCCACATCTGGTTACCAGCTCGTTCGGTAAGCTTCATGTGTCGATTTGGCGGTGTCCGGATGACGCTTACTCTTTTTTGAACAGACTTCACAAAGACGGGCGAGCTGGAGCGCTTGAAGTTCCCCCATTTCCGCCACGAGCTCCTTCAGCAGAACCACTGGCACCCTGGCGATGATTTGGGCCGCGTCAAGATCATCATCAGCGAGGGCTTTCCGCGCGACTTGATCGCGGCTCCAGTCGAACGAGTCAAGAATGTTGTGGTCTTCTCCTTTCAACATGCACCACTGGGTAAGCGCGTTCGGATTCTGCGAATTTCCCCACCAGGCGCACCCGCTAATAGTCTATTGGCAGAGATGCTCGAGAACAATCGCATTGCGTGGCCAAACCCGTCCATGTGGCGCCGGCAAGCTCTCAATCCGACCCTGCCAGTACCGACGTATCATCCCGATAACGGCGCAGAATCGCATACGCATTCACCAGGAAGAAGGTCTCTGCTCGTGAGAAACATCCCGAACCAGTGCTTTCCGGGCGCGACCATGGACAGCAACCTGTTCCAATCCCAGGCCGGCGCTGGTACCACCGGGCCGCTCGGCACTCAATCCCTGCAGGTGCCGTATCTCGGCCGCAGCAACACCGGGTCCGGCAATGCGTTGTCTCATGCAGATCCGTTCTCCGAGTCCGCGTACCGCGAGTGGGTTAGCTCGATGACGAGTGGACATCCTACTGGTATGGACTTTTGGGATGGGAGGACGAGTTGGCAGATGAACCCCCGGAACTCCGCCAAGCATCCCGGCGACGCTATCATGTCGGACTACATCTCGCCGCAGACGTCGGATCCAATGCAAATATCAGGAGGCAGCCTGGAAGACGACCCCATGAGCCTAAAGGTCCCGACCAACACGCCCACCGGAGAGGCTAGAGATGACCCACAGAACCCCCAATTCCAGCAAACGGCTGCATTGAATTGCGACTTTGCATCGTCCCTTACCCAGTCTCTTCTGAACCAGCCGTTTCCGCTGCCGATGCCGCAGCGCCAGCTCTCGTTCCCATCGTCAGAACTCTACTACCGGAAAGAAAATCGGCATGCATCACTCGCCCACGCCAATGCTGCCCTTCTGCAACCCGCGTCCCTCAGTGACGGCACGCAAACCCGCAAGCCCTCGCTGTCAGTATTTGGCATTGGGGGTCTCGAAACCTCGACCCCAGTTCCTACTGATGGATCGGAGGAAATGACTTCGATCACGCTACAACATATGTTTGCTACCAGCTCACGCAACCCCTTGGCTGACTTCGGATCCAGCATGATGAACAGCACCGGCAGTACGGTCGGAACCCCCATGGGGGTGACCGGTGTCGTTGACCAAGCCGACTCGACCCCAGTGAGCAATGTCAAGAGCCTGGCTGCACCTGCCAGCGGCAGTGGCGGTAGCAGCACCAGTGGCAATACGGCCGTAAAGCGCACGAGGAACTTCACGCCGGCATCAGCAAAGGCTATCGATGAAGAGGACGAGCCACGTCGACTGAGCCCGCATGTACGGATTGCTGGGTTTTGCGGGGTCGATATCTCTAGTGACAGCGCTCACTGACACTGAGTCGACCAGATGGACAATTATCACCATGGTCGTCATAGGCAGGGGTTGGTCATTATTGCATCTTGGTACACTCGTTTGCGAGCAGCTTCTATCCATTGCTTTGGTTGTTTCGGTTAGTATACGGATCGAGCCTGTCTGGCCACTCTGGAAGGGCCGAGAGGGGGTTCTTCCCAGGTATCCTTAGGAGTTGTACGAACCACTGTTATCGCGTCAATGAGACAGCCGGTATGATTCATACGGGCAATATTGCAAGGCTAGTAGCAACGATTCCGAGACTGGGTGCAGTGAGTCACTGAAGCATGATATTAGGTGTATGTTGCACGGCTACGGGGGTCTCGAGCTTACACTCACCGGAAACAAAAATTTGCCAAAGGTTTTCCCAATGCGGTCAATGCACCCACCCCCAGGGTAACCTATGCTATCTACTATACTTGCATGCTATTTACTATACGTGCATGCTACTTACTATACGTGCATACTATTTACTATACTTATATATTATCCACTATGATTGTATACTATATACTATAGTTACATAATATATACTATAGTTACATAATATATACTATAGTTGCATAATATATACTATACTTGTATAATATGTACTATAATTGCATATTATACATTAT
>MU853446.1:87804-135416 GCA_033297235.1 Trichocladium antarcticum | reverse complement strand
TACAATAGGTAAACTAGAGAGAGCGGTAGAAGCTAAGAAGAGAGACTATATACTAGTTCTACCTAAGTAGTTCTTTAAGGACCTACTAAGTTAAGAGAGTATACTAGAGTATACGAAGTCAATGCTCCTAGCAAGGTTCTATAGCTTTATCGACGCGCTCGCCAAAGGGGATAAGAAGCTTAATAAGATTATAGAGGAGGATTCTAAGAAGTTCTTTAATAAAGCAGATAGACTAGCGCCTACTCTAGACAAGATTAAGGCGCGCCTACCAAAGGAATACTAAGACTTAGTAGCCGCTTTTATCCTATAAGACGCTAATATTTATTATTTATTTATTCGTACTCCGATATGCCTTACGGCGCGCCGGTCCTGCTACTAGTTTATATACAAAGGAAACCGTACCCCCTGAACAGGGGGCCGGGTAAAAACCCCTGCCTACGCTTCTACTTTAGCGCTTTGAATCTATTATGCTACGTGTTAAAGGTAGCCCCTGTCTCCTTAGCGGCTCGATTCGGCACTTCCTGCACCCTCTCCGCTGCTCTTAGCCGCTTTCGCGGCTATCGTAGCTTCTAGTTGTAGCCTACGAGCCACGCTATACTCCGTCAGGCGCCCCGAATCCATCAACTAGCTGATAACCACCTTTGCTAAGCTCTTGTACGGCTATATAGCTCGTTGTAAGACAAGCTATAGATCCCGTCGTAACCGTATTTGTAACTCCTCCTAGGTTCTGTACTTCGGTAGATCTTTGCACTACACTACTAGGTGTTCGATCGTTTCTTTGCCCTCGCTACACTCGTAGTATAGCGTAGTAATCTCTAGGACGTTCACCCTGTTTAGGTACTCCCGGAGGCCAATGTCCCCGCTACGCGCCTAGGCGAGCAGGGAGCTCTAAGCCTTGCTTAGACCCTCGTGTCTCTTAAGGGCAAGGTCTATAAATAGTTATATCGGGGGGTCCTTGTCTGCCGAGCGGTATATAGGTCTTCTTGCTCTCGTTACGAGCGTAGCGCGCCTCTCCCGGGCCGCTATCTCGCGCTCCTGCTAGGCGAGTTCCACTACTCTATCCGTATCGAGGGTCTTGTTCTTCAGCTTCCCTATCTTCTACTTTTACTTAGCCTACTCGTTTGCTATAGCTACTACTCTCTCGACTGCTATTAGCCCCTATAGGCCTAGCCTAGGCTTCCTCCCTCGCGTCCTCCCGCTCCTTTTCTAGAACCTCCTAAATAGCTTAGTACATGCCTCCTAGATTAAGCTCGCTGCTACGACCAGAGGGTACCCTAGTCCCTCCCCTAACTAGAGGAGTAGTTTATATATTCTAGCTTCGAAGTTAGCTAGCCGCTTGTTCAGGTAGAGGTCTACCGGTAGGACCTAGGCCTCCGTCTCTAGGTACCTAATTAGCGTAGTTCTATAGCCTCTCGCTACTACGCGGAGGCCCCTACTCTAGTCCTTTGCTAGCTTCTTAGCTATCCCCTTTAGCTCGCTCCCCTTACCGACCGTAGTTAGGACGTAGTAGCTCGCCGCTCCGTATACTACTACGCTCTTTATACACTTCGTATATACCTCCCGGGCCTTCGCGAGGCTCGGGCCCTACGTCTTCGCCGCGATCCTCGTTAGCGCGAACTCCTAGGTGGCGAGCTTCTTCTTAACTGCGCCGTAGTGCGCTTACTATAAGAGCTTCTAGTCTAGCTAGACCCTAAGGAACCTAGCGGACTTGACTAGTTTAATATCTATATACCTACCTCTATCCGGGAGGGCGAGCTTAGCTAGGTCTAGCTACTGCCTTCGGTTCTTATTAAAGTGGATTAGTTCGTACTTCTACGCTACAAACGCTATTCCCTACGTTCCTGCCCACTTTAAGCAGGTTCTTTACGCTCGCTCGAGCTAGCGGATGTTCACCTCGGCCGACTTTCCAAACACTAGCAGGTTCGTGTCGTCGGCGAAGCCCGCTATACTAAGGTGTAGGTGCTCTCTCCTTAGGTCCTTATATAGTAATACAATGTATAAGATAAACAGGACGGGCGATAGGGGGGACCCCTAGGGCACCCCTACCGTAACTAGGATATCGTCTGTTACCTTCCCGTTAAAGTAGAGGATCGTAACCCTGTCCGTTAGCTACTCCCGTACCTAGAGTACTATCCACTTTAGGTAGCCGAGCTCCTAGAGTGTAGCTAGTAGTCTGACGTAGTTGACTATATCGAAGGCTCCGGCAATATCTAGTTGTAGGAGGGATACCGAGGCGCCTTGGCACTATGCCTCCTAGACCTAGGCCACAACTAGTTAGACCGCTAGCTCGGTCGATCTACTCGCCCGGTTACCTATCTACTTAGTAGGGAGCAGCCCGTAGACCTCCGCCGCCGCTATAATCCTTCTTGCTACTACTGCCTCGATCACCTTCCCTATAGTCGGGAGTAGCGTAATAGGGCGGTAACCTCCTAGGGTACGGTATATGTTAGGTATCTTTCCTAGCTTCCGCAGGACTACTGTCTTAGCTCTTTTAAACGCGGCTAGGAACTATACTAGCTGCAGGCACCTTGTGGTCAGGGCCGCGAGGATCTAGCTTAGCGGTCGGCCGTACGCCTTCAGGAATTCTATTAGGAGTATGTCCTCCCCTAAGGCCTTCTATAGGCTCGCTTTATCCTATGCCGCTTCTATCGCTAGGAAGCTTACGAGCTCCTAGACCTCGAACCCCTGTTCCTACTCCTCCTTAAGGTCTAGGTCCTAGATATCGCTAAGGTCCGCCCCTAGGCTTAGGAAGAACTTCTTCGCAAGCGCCTCCGCCTTGTTCTAGTACGTCGTTAGATCTAGGCCGCCGTCTAGGCCCTTTAGGGCCAGGAGTTTCGGTAGCTCGGGGGGGAGGAAGCTCCTAAGCCTTACCTATCGCTCGAGCTACTATAGGGTCTCCTCCCTAGCTTCCTCGATCGTCTTCCTCTAGGAGCGCCTCTTTTCTTCCGCTATTTCTGTTACTAGCTCTCTTTACTTCTCGTTAAGCTTCTCCTTATAGAACTACGTAGGGGTCCTCCAGAGCTCCCTCTCCGCCTCCTTCGCCGCCTTCGACGCCTCCTCCACCTTTCCTGTCTACTATAGGGAGCTCCTCCCCCTTAATTCCTTCCTCCTAGGGGCTATCGCGTAGGCGATAGCTATTAGCTCTATAGCTAGCTCTTCGAACACCTCCTCTAGCCCCTTTCTCGTCTTGATCCTTGCTTTTAGCCCCTCCGGTCCTCCGTCGTCAAGCCGTATCCTTAGCGGCAAGTGCGCTGCCTCTACCTTTATTAGCTTCTCCAAGACCTTCTTCTAGTTCTACCTTTCTAGCGCCTTCCCCCTTAGGAATAGGCTATTAAGCTTCGCTTCAAGCACCTACAGGTAGTGGTCCAACCCTCCCCTGATCTTCTTCCCTAAATACGTTATCGTTAGGTCTATTAAGGCCTAGATATAGTCGATCGTTAACGTCTTACCCCTTTGCTCTCCTATAGGGGTTCTTGTAACTATACCCTATAGGGTTTGTAGGCTTAGGTCCTACTTGTAAGCTAGCTTGAGGAGCTCCTTAGACTTCCTCTTGTATCGCCCGAACTTGTCCTAGACTAGGTTCTAGAGGTTAAAGTCTCCCGCTAGGATTGTAGCGTAGGCCGGGCCCCGATAGGCTAGGAGGCTCTTTAGGATGGTCTTATCTACCGTATAGTTATTATATACTAACTAGAGCTCTAGACCCCTCCTCCCTAGCTCCAGGAACTACACCCTACACTACCACGCGCTCGCCTTATATTCCTACTATCCGATATTGAACTTCTTATACATATATATCGCCGCTTTTCCCCATTATATATGAACCAGGTAGTACCGTAAGCTCCGGGGGTAGTGGGCTACCCCCTATTTGCTAAGCTATAGTTCCTAGACCGCGATTATATCGAACTCCGCCTCCTCTAGTAGAATCTCTATATTCTGCTTCACGCCTCTAGTGTTCTAGAGTATAGTTTTAAAGATTATCCTCTCCGCTAGCTATACCTTCGTCCTCCGGCTCGTTTTAGGTTGGGGGGATAGTTACTGCTGCTAGTAGACCCTAGGGCTAGGTATTCTATATACTTAGGACACTAGTAGCCTATATGTCAGGCACTTCCTAGGCGCTTAGGGGTTCCGCCTAGGATCCTTAGGATCCCTAGCGCTATTGCTATAGTAGCGGCGGTCCCGACGCGAATAGGGCTATAGCCAGGCCAAACTATAGTCGGCTCTACGATATATCCTTGCTTACTACAGTAGGGCGACCTTTTAGTGTTAGGAACCTAGGCCTCTTCGCTCCGACCCTCTAGTATCCCTCCCTATCCTCCTCCTCTACGCCTTAGCGTATAAACGCGAACAGTAGCTTCGCGGGCTCTAGTCTAGTAGGTTCGAATGTTCTAGGCCTATGTTAGTACGCTTCTTTAGCCCCCTCCCGCGCTCTTACCCTCTCCCTACACTCCTTCGACCACCTAGTGTACTTTCCGCCGTACGCCAGGCACCTTAGCGGGAGGTAGCCCTTGTAGGTAGGGTACTAGGCCTCTCCTTCCTTTCCTCCTACTCCGTAGGCCCTCGCCCTGCATCTTCCGTATAGGGGTTCCTTCGGGCAGTACCTCTAGATATATCCCTACTTCTAGCACTTGAAGCACTGCTTCGGCTCGAGCGCTACCTAGTACGGTTCGTAGTCCAGTACTCGGGCGTCCTAGATAACTCCGAAGTCGTACGCCACTCTCGCCTTGTCTTAGCTCTCGAAAGTTACTAGTACCGTCGCTCTTGTAAGCTCTAGCTTACTAGGGATCCTAAACTTAACTGTATTCACCGTATAGAAATCTAGTCCCTAGGCGAACTCCGCTTCGGTAACTCCCTAGATCTCTAACCTCGTCAGACCCTTTAGGAGCACCGCGAAGGTCCTACAGGCTTCCTTCGCTTGCTCCCTAAACGCTTAGTGGATCTACTAGTTGTTCTTAGTATACTATTCCTTCGCTGCTTTATCCCTGAAGGTAATGATAGTGTCCCCGCTAGGGAGCTTCCTCGTAGCGACTGCTCCCTTCTATATAGACTAGTTATTAATCGCCTAGATGATCTCCAGGGGGGTTCTCTTCGCGAGGTTAGCCGGCAGGCCGTTGCCTCGGACAAGGATTTCCTTGGCGATCCTTCGGGGGACCGCCTTTGCGGGTTGCGCTTAAGGCGCTAGGGCTCCTGCCGCGATCGTTGCCCAGGAGCGGTTAGGACCCTGTCCTACGCTCGTGGCAGCTGGGGCGCTCGTGAGCGCGGCCCGCACTTCCTCGGCGACGATCTTCCTCATGGTCGTGTAGAAGACGCTAATATCTTACCCCCCTACTATATATATAACTATAGGATCGAGCTACTCCTAGGGAGCGTAGTCCTATATTCGAGGAATCGCCCGATATCGCTAATAGAGCTGCGTGTACTAAAGCGCTAGCTTGATAACAACCTTACGAAGGGGTTTATCCGGCCTTTACGATCGAGCGCCTTGTTGCCTATCCTAATAGCGTAGAAGCTAGGCGGAGGTATTAGAATCTACGTTAACTACCGCGGTATTAACAACGCGACGCTAAAGAGCCGGTACCCTATCCCGCTAATCCAGGAGACCCTAGACTCTATCTATAAGGTAAAGATCTTTACGAAGCTCGACGTAATTACGGCGTTCAACCAAGTGCGTATAGCGCCAGGCTACAAGTGGCTTATAGCGTTTATTACGAGATTCAGCCTATATAAAACACTAGTTACGCTGTTCGGCCTATAGGGCGCGCCCGCTACCTTCTAGTATTACGTTAACGATATCCTCTATAACGCTCTAGATAACTATATAATAGCGTACCTAGACGATATCCTAGTCTACTTAGGTACGCTTAAGGAGTATATTAAGTAGGTTAGGGAGGTGCTAAAGTGTATAATTAATATAGGTCTATAGGTAGATATTGACAAGTGCGAATTCTACACGAAGCGGACGAAGTACCTAGGGCTTATTATTACGCCTGGGGGCATTAAGATAGACCTAGATAAGGTTAAAGCGGTACGTAATTAGGAGGCTCTAGAGACAAGGAGGTACCTCTAGCGGTTCTTAGGGTTTACGAACTTTTACCGCCGATTTATATAAGGTTTTTCGAGCTACGTATAGCCGCTATATAAGCTTATAAAGAAGACAGTAGACTAGGAGTAGTCCGAGTAGTACGAAGCGGCTTTCTAGCGCCTAAAGGTATGCTTTGTTACGGCACCGGCACTACGGATATATAACTAGGAGAAGCGCGCTATAGTAGAAGTTAATACGTTAGACTAGTTAGTGGGTAGAGCGCTATTATAGGAAGGGGATAATAGCAAGTTATATCTAGTTGCTTATTTCTTAGTAAAGTATACTATAGCCAAGTGTAACTATAATATCTATAATAAGGAGCTCCTTACGATCGTTAAGGCGCTCGAAGAATAGCGCCCTAAGCTCGAAGGCGTAGCCGAGAGGTTCGATATTATTATAGACTATAAGAACCTATAGACCTTCGGTATAACGAAGTAGCTATCGCTACGCTATATACGCTAGTTGGAGTTCTTATTACGTTTCGACTTCTAGATTATCTACCGCCTAGGTACGGCAAACGGCCGCCCTAACGCGCTAAGCAGGAAGCTAGAGTTTATGCCGAAGGACGTTAAAGATAATAGGCTATAGAATAGGCGGCGCCCCCTGATCGACCCGAGTAAGTTTAACCTAGAGACCTTTAGTAGCAAATACAACTCTAAGCTACTAGGCGAGACACTAGAGCTCTTTAGCCTTAACGTTTCGCGCTATACTAACGACCTTATTGTAGAGAGCTATACGAGCTTGCTATTTATAGCAGATATAGTAGAGGCGTTTAGCGACTAGAAGGTACGTACCTAGCTAAGTAAGATTAAGCGGGAGCTAAAAGTGCCGTTCGCTAAGTGTAAGTTAGTCTCGGGTAGGGCGTTCTACCGCGGTAGGCTAATAATCGACCTGGGTAATACGGAGCTCTATTTATAGCTTATCTACTAGATATACGCGTTAGGGCCTAGTAGGTACCTAGGGAGGACAAAGACACTTAACCTAATAAATAGGGTCTACTAGTAGCTAGGGATAAGCGTGTTAGTAAGGACGTTCGTTAAAGCCTATATTCTATACTTTAAGACGAAGAACCCTCGCTCGAAGCCCGTAGGGTTCCTTAAGCCGCTCCCGCTACCGTTAGCGCCGTAGCGAGATATATTAGTAGACTATATTATACCGCTCCCGCTATATAACTAGAGGGGGTAGGAGTTTAGGTACGTAGTAATAGTAGTTAACCGGCTTATAAAGATTCGCTACTTTATTATAACGGCGATACTAGAGGCTAACGAGCTAGCTAACTAGTTTATTAAACGCGTGTACTTGCTTTATAGCGTACTAGAGACGATCGTATCGGATAGAGGTACGTAGTTCGTTTTAGGGTTCTAGAGGGCGCTATTAGCGCGCCTTACAATTACCCTAAGACCCTCGTTAGCGTTCTACCCCTAGACAAACGGCTAGACAGAGCGGATTAACACGGAACTAGAGCAGTACCTATAGCTATATATCAACTAGGCGTAGGATAACTAGGTTAACTAGCTCCCCCTAGCGGAGTTTATAGGGAATAATATAGTCTCTAAGACAATAGGCGTGTTACTGTTCTTCGCGAATTACAGCTTTAACCTAAGGATAGGCGTAGAGCTATCGAAGCTATACCTACCGAATATCTTAGAGTAGTAGAAGCGGGAGTTTTTCTAGGTATCGGAGCTTACGGACCGCTTCGGGGCGATCCTTAGGAAGGTTACGGCGCTAGCAAAGTAGTTACAGGACCGTTATAAGTAGAACGCGAACCGCTATAGGGAGGACGCGCTATAGTACCGCGTTAGCAATATAGCGATACTCGATATATAGAACTATAAGACTAGTAGGCTAACTGCGAAGCTCGCGCCGCGGTAGGAGGGCCCGTTCAAGGTTACAAAGGCCTCGTTACACGCAGTAACTCTAAAGCTCCTAGCGAATATAACGATCTTCCCTACGTTCTACGTCTTAAGAGTAAGGCGCTACCTAGGGTAGGGGCTAGCTAGCTAAAAGAGGGTCGACGATAACGTAAGCGCTAACTGTAGGCGTATAGTTACGCGGACTAACAAGGGCGAAGATATAGTAAAGTAAAGGTTCAAGAAGATCGTAGGGTTCGGTAAGGCGGCAAACGGCCGCTAGTAGTACCAAGTTAAGTAGGAAGGTTACAACAACCCGACTTAGTAACCTATAACGGATCTACAGGGCTATAATAACGCTATCTAGGAGTTCCACGACGTGTACCCCGAGCTCCTAGGGCCGCTATCGTAGACGCGAAGAAAGAGGGCGTAGCGGCAGGAGGCAAGGCGCTAAGCAAAAGGAACGGGCTATAGATACAAGCATCTAAAATCGAGCGTATAGAATAGGATAGGCTCTAGATACGAGCATCTAAAATCGGGTGTTTTAGGAGCGTTTGAGATGGCTCTAGAGGCGAGTATCTAGAATTGAACGGTTAGGATAGCTCTAGATACAAGTATCTAAGATTAAGTAAGCGGTTAGGATAGCTCTAGATACAAGCATCCAAAGTAGGGGCTATTTTTATATAGGGGGGCTTGTTTAGAGAGGGAGGGTAGTGTTACAGGTATAGCCTATATCATGTGCCATGTCATATGCTATGCCATATGGTTGGCTGAGCACCCTGTAGCTAGAGGAGCGTAGCTCTACACTAGGTGGAGCTCGCCGCGCAGAGCCTTTAGCCCTCGCGAGCTCCTACGAAGGTTGCACTGTTGTGCAACCTTGTTGTATACGACCGTTACACCTTCGCGGTTTAGTATCCGCTTATAAAAGTTGTCTAATAGGGCGTAGAGCGTAGCCCTCTCCTTATCCTTCTTCTCGTTTAGTATTGCTTATTCTAGTTAGTCGACTATTATATATATTACTATTATACCCTTCTAGTAGTAGAAAAGTATAAAGTTTAGTATATTTAGTATCTTAATGTCGTTTTTGTTAATCGCCTTGTTATATAGTAGTAGCTTCGGGAGTCGTTTCGGTAGTAGCGGCGCCTATAGGTACCTATACCCGTTTACCTTCTTCGCTAGTTATAGCCTCCTTATAAGCTTATTCGGAATAACTACTACTCTCGATCCTAGTAGGGATAAGGTCTACTACGGTCCGTTCTCAAGCGCTCTCTAATAGCGTTACAACAGGGATAACCTCCTTTTCCTCTTCTTCTATAGGTTCTCTAGACCCTAGTTATACTCCCTATCCTCTAGTTCTCCCTTATCCAGGACTTCCTTGACTAATGCTTAGTATTTTATAGTATTTTTTACAGTTATAGGTTCTACAGTTGTAGGTTCTATAGTTATAGGCTTCGCTTATAGTACCATTAGCTTGGTTATATATTCTAGTAAGTAACGTTACTCTTAGCAACGCTCCCTAAACGTAAGCTTCAGGTCCGCCTAGTTAATTGTTAGGTTATATCTTCTTAGCTATAGGAGGCCTAGAATAATCGGATTGTCTTTCGCTAGTATAGTAATAAAGAACTAAAGCTTCTCCCTATACTAGCCAATCCTTAGTTCTAGTACTATACTCTATTCGATCTATAACTTTAGTATACTATTAGCTAAGTAAAGTAGCTTCCTCGTTTCTAGTCTACTTAGCGGTATATCGTTATATACTACGAAACTAAAGTCTATAAAGGCAAGACCTATATAGCCTAAATCTACAAGCGCTATATACGCTATCTTACGCTTGCTTATTACAATATAGGAGGATAATAGGATTGAATTAGCTATCTAACCGATAGCGCTAATAACTAAATCGCTATTACCTCCCCTATAATAGCCTCTATACCCCTACGCACGTCTTCGCGTAGAGGCTAGGCATTTCTCTAGTACTGTTATTGCTATTCTAGGTCTTCCGTGCTCTATTCAGGTTCGTAGTGCTTGGTATCGTTGTAACCGACTTCTCCTAGAACGTAGCCTTAGTCTATAAATCGTATATAGTATACGCTATAGCCTCTGCTATTATTGCCGAAGTTCTAGTTGTTATTGCTGAAGTTCTAGTTGTTATTGTTCTGTCAATATAGGTATCCGCCGCCGCCGTAGCCTCCGCTACCTCCGAATCCGCCGTTATAGTTATTCTAGTTCGGGCCGCTATTATTGTTCTAGTTCAGGCTACTGTTATTGCCGAATCCGCCGTTATTACCGAATCCGCCGTTGTTGCCGAATCTACCGTAGTTACTACGGCCGCCCTGCTACCCTCTACCTCTAGCGCCTAGGTTGTTCTAAGCTTGCTTACCTTTCTCTATATATTTCGCTATAATATAGCCCCTTATACTATAGAGGAAATAGAGACCTATAGCTATATATTACTCCCTCTTTAAGTTAAAGAGTTATAAGATAGTTACCTTGTCCTTAGTAGTAGTTACCTAGTTAATGTCTATAGCGTTTAGGTCCTTACCTTCCTTCTTAGTATTATAGCCGTTATAGTAGTTTAGCTTGTTAGCCTTCTTTAAGTGTTCCTCTATTTTAAGGTTATTAGCCTAGGCTTAGGCTATAGTAACCTATCCCTGGAAGTTATCCTAGGCTAGGAGGTTCGTCTATAGTAGGATCAGGTCCTATATTAGCTTCGAAAGCTTCTCTCTTAGCGTGTGTACGTAGGTAGCGTTATCCTAGTTGCTTAGGTTGTAGAGGTTTGAGAACTCTGTAATAAAGTCTATAAACTTTACGTACTTATCCTTCTATACTGTCTTATATAGCTTATTCTCTACGTTAGCTACTAGATCTATCGTTACGTACTTCTTAGAAAGGAACTTAATAAACTTGTCGGTAGTTATCTATACCTAGGCTTACTTATCGCCTAGATTCGCGACAATAGTATTAATATAGTTACTAATTCCTATAGCCGCGATTCCCTCTAGTAGCGAAGCTATATAAAGGATCTTCGCTTTCTTAGTCGCGTATTCTAGCGGCCTTACAGCCTATTACACTGTAATTAGCGTCTTCTATATTCTAAATTATATAGTGAACTAGAGTAAACCACAAACCAACCTACTCCATAGTGGTAGGCAAGACCATAGTAGGGATGGACAAGTCGGCAAGCGTCCAAGGTTGCCAACGCATCTTCGGACTTTAATTGTGACCGATCCGATTAAGATATCGCCCTCTAGACATATGTCTCCCCCTATTTAGAGGAATACGAACAAGATTACTATAAAAACATATGCCTAGAGGTAGCGGGAAGGCTTAGAGCTAAAAGTGTCAAATTTAGGGGGGGAGTTTTATATCCTAAGAGTATTGTCGTCTCCCTAAGTAGGTACTCTAACTAGCTATATATATAACTATAAAGCAACGCGTAGCGCTGCAAGTAGCTAAAAACAAAAAATCCACTATACACGTACCCCTGTTCTAGCTAAGAACTGTCTGCCCTGGTTTATACTTCCCTTTCGAGTTTGCTAAGGCTCCTACCCTAGAACTCGTATAAAACTAAGCTCTATCTATCTCTATTAACGTCCCTGTTCTCAACAGCGAGCTCTCTTAGTACGGCTTAGCCGCTAATCCTGTACTTACGTACCTTGCTAACGGCGCTAAAGCTCCTTAGCTTATCTGTTAATATTATCCTATCTAGCAAACTACAGTATATAGTACAGTAGTATCTAGAACCTATATAGGTACAAGTCCCGAAAGGTAGAAGGGCGGATAATCACCTAGGGAGTAGGCTCCTCTTAGATAGGGGGTAACGGCGGCGGTGCTAGAAGATTGACACCTTCTACGGGAATACTAGCTAGACAATATAAGCGTCTAGTCGGTATCTAAGATATAGCCAGTTTCTTTAACCTAGGCGTTTTAGGCGTTACCGTTTTGTTAGAGGGCTTTACTTGCCTAAGGACTTCGGGCTAGGGCGCCGATTATCTCGGGCTATCCTCTAGTTGTCCCTGAACAGGCGAAGATAGGATCCCGATAATAGCTAGGGACGATAATAAGTATAGTAAGCTAGGTCTAAGGAGGTTCGATATCTATTGTAAAAGGAAGCCGATTGTAGAACCCCTAGAGGTTGTCCTTGTAAGTCCAAGGCTAGGTAGCTATAATAACGATTAACGGTCGGCCGATAGGATTGTCCCTAGATAGGTAGCTAGCGTTGTTTGCTACGAAGGTATATAGAGCCTAGAGGCGAAACTAACTTAGTCGTTATCTTAAAGCAACTTATCTTGCGTGGGCTTACAGTGGCACTGGAAGAGCATGTAGGAGAGATACGTTGCATTGATTGTCATGTATCGAAGGAAGAGACAGAGGAAAGAGAGTATGTGAGAACATAGCTATATATATAACAGGAAATGAGAAACGGGGCGCTGAGTGGGTGCGAAGCAGCTAATCAGAGCGGACTGCAGAGATAGGGCTAGATAGGTCGTGACACACCCCCCAGCTACGAAGCAGCTGAAAGAGAACACCTAGCTGGCTGGCTGGCTGGCTGGCGGCGAGATGCTGAAAATAGGAGGTCGAAGGCTCGAATTGCTAGAGTAGGGTTGATGGCTAAAAACGAAAATCCTTATTGTTAACATGTGACCTGGCGTCGCGTTTATGTAATCGAAGATATACTAATGTAGATCCTGGCCAATTAGAACGCGGTCGTATCGGTCGGTCGTATACGATCTTTAGTCGCCTATTTTACGAAGTTAAATCCGAACTATCCTACAATAATAAAAATCAATCGTGCCGCTAACCCCTCCAACTATAACTATAACAATAACAAAAACAACAATAGCTCCGAATACTCGAGGTATAGCTGCCTCCGTCGCCCGCGTAGCGTTATTAGAAAAAGCCCGCGTGACTAGGCTTACGAATCTACACGCGGCGCGCGAAGAAGAGGAAGAAGAAGAGGTTGTCGCCGTTAGCGACGACGATGCCGCTCCTGTTAAAAAGAGCGAGGCTAGGGTTTCGAAGACCCTAAACAAAAGAAAGAGGGATATAGTTCCTGCTACGCCTAGGTATATTAATTGCGTTTCTATTAATTAAAGCGTTTTTATTGATTGACGCGCTAACTTTTGGATACCTAGTTATAATAGTAACAAGGATGTTGCTACCTTTACGTCCTACGCTATAGTTTGCCGCCGTTGCCTACGTTTGGCCCTATATAGGTTGTTAAGTAGCGCTTGCTTAGCTCGCCTAGATACTAAGGACAAGGACGAAGCCTACGTTCGGTGCTCGCGTACCGGATATCCGTGTAAGAAGTTGCTGGAACTTATAGTCGAGACGGCTATAGAGTTCCTCTCTACAAAGTAGGGTAGCGAGGCTACGGCTAGCGTAAGTTCCTTCTCTATTCCTATTGATCGCTACGTATTGATAATAGTATAGCAATTACAACGGGTTCGCCTTGTAGCGAAGTACTTGATAGAACGGGAGGAGAAGAAGGAGAAGGTAGCGGCGGATACAGCTACTAAGGTCCGGGCCGAGGCGATTACTAAGTCTTAGGCCGAGGTGGCTGCTAAGGCGGTTGCTGTATTGAGGGCTAAGGCTAAGGAGAGGCGTGCCGCTGCTGTAGCTGCCGCCGATGTAGCTGCCTCGGATAATAGGTTGGTAGTGGTTGGCTCCCGCGAGGTTGCTAACCAGGGAGAGGCTCCTGCTCCGGTTAGGCTAGTTACTAGTAGCGTTTCGGCCGTTCCGGCTACCAAGTTGGCTAGATTAGCGAAGGAGGCTTAGGAGTCGGATAACGTAGGGGCGTTATTAGCTTTGAGGTTATCGATAGCTGTGATTGGTAGTTTGTACTACGTATTAGCTACGATGGATACCTATTGTACGGAGTTAAAGAGGAGGAAGGCGGGCTAGTGAGCCCAGGAGTATATATGTATATGGCCGTGTTTACATTTGGTGATTTTCTTATATACTGTTTTGCTCTTTTAGGCTAGATACCCAGTGTTAGATACCTACTTAATTGCAAAGATCCGTTTTACTCTGTTCAATGATATGGCGAGCGTCTTGGAGGTTTAATATAGCGTAGAAGTGCTCGAACTTCTAGCGTAGTAGCCGTTTTGTAAGACCGTCTGCTAGTATGTTGGCCGTAGGTAGGTACTTAACCTTGAATAACCCGTTGGTATACTCCTGACGTACCTATATGTTATAGATGTCTATATAGCGAAGCTTAGTAACTACGCGCTGGTTGTCTCCTGTAATGAGGCGGATGGTTTGCTGATTGTTATAGAAGATATGGTATAGTTCGCTAAGATCGAACCGAATGTTAGCGAAGAAGCGCTTTAACGCTATGGTCTTACGCGCGGTAAGAGAAATAGTAAGTAACTTAGCTTCTGTTGAAGAAGTCGTAACGGTCTTTTAGCAGTAGGCTTTCTAGTTAATAACCCTACCGTATAGTATTATAATGTACCCCTAGGATAAGCGGCGCGTCTTCTCGATATCTGCGAACGAGGCGTCGCTAGCGATAAGTAGGATGTATATCCTAAAGGCGATGCTATACTAAATAGCTAAAAACCAGGTACCGAAGAGGTAAACGATAACGTGTTCCGTAGCCTCGATGTATATAGGGCTAGGATTCTTTAAGAACTAAGAGAGCTACGATATGGCGAAGGCTACATCGGGGCGGATTATAATAGCTATATATAGAATAAAGCCAACGAGTTCCTAGAACCGCTTAATGTCCTTGAATAGAGTAAGACCCTCGAATAGGTAAAGGTCGTGTTCTAGGGGGATATATAGGAAGTAAGTCTCCTTGTTAAGATTAAAGCGCTTGGCGATCTGCTCGATATACTAATTGTAGACTAGATGGACTGTACGATCCTTGCGGTTTCTTAAGACGCGGATACTAAGGAACTATAAGACGTTGCCTTAACTATGTACTTTGTACTTTGTAGCTAGCGTATCTATGATCTAGTTTACCTTATTAGCGTGGTCCTTATAGTAGAATATAAGGTAGTTGTCTATATAAAATAGAACTACTACGTAGCGGTATTAGTTGTAAAACAAGCATAGTTCCTTACCCGATGCTATTAGACTAAGTTCGCGGAGCGAAGAGGAGAACTCTTTATACTATAGAAGGGGGGATTCGCGTAAGCTATATAACGCTCGTTCAAGTTCGACGAAGGTATCGCCTTGCTTAAAGCTGGCCGGGAGGTGATAATCCTCCCTAAACCCCTAAGGGAGCTTATAGACGATTCCTTTGTCTATTTTGGCGTTTAGGAATGCCTAGGCGATGTTAAACTACTTGACTTCTATGTCCGCGTCGGCGGCGATGGCTATTATAGCCTGGAAGGAACGGGATACGAGTGTTGCGGCGTATGTGTTTTATAACGAATTAGCGCTCTAAAGATCACCTCTTATGTAGATACGCGCCTTGTATTTCTCTAAGAATCTATCCTTGTCCTATTTATAGGCGAATACCTACTTTAGGGGTAGGGGCTTCTCCTTAGAGAGTTTGGATATAAAGGACCGAGTAATGTATCTCTAGGTTTTGCGATTCACGAGATTCCGAATCTCTAATTTAGTAGCTCTAACGAACTCTTTGCCTATTAGATACTTAGTAAGTTGCTTCTAAGACTTTAGAGCTTTAAGAAGGGTATCTTGGTAAACGCGGGGAGGGGCCGGGGTAGCGTTAAGTCTAGCCGCGTGCTGGGGTATAATCGCGGCGGCGATAACTATGTATAGAGTATAGTATGCCCGATCTCCCTTATCGAGTACCTCCTTATAGTACGGTATATACGTTTTGTAAAACGCTTACTATATTCTGAGTTTAGGGACGTAGATATAGTCTGGAGTGTATATTTCCAAAGTAAATCTAACAATCCTAGCGGTAGATATAGAAGGACCGTCGTTAGTAGGGTCTTCTAGGTCTATTCCCCTAAGCCGCTAGCTTGTACAAGATACTAGGGCGAACACCCGCTTAGTATACTTGCGTTTTGTACGTTCGTAGGCGGGGGACTTAGGTTTGTTAGTATCGTCTAAGTTATCCGAGCTAGAGGAGTAGTAGCTAGGGTTTGAAGATTCTAGGCTATAATTCTTAGGAAGTAGGTCGTCCGAGTATATAGAGTGCTTAGGATAGTGATCGACCGAGTCCTCGAAAATAGTGCTTGTATTAGAGGCAATGCTTTATATACTTCTAAGGCTATCTCTAGAAGTGTATATATAATCCCTATTGTTATCTGGGCTCGTAGGCCCGGTAGGGGTAGAGGCTGAACTTTGAAATGACTGATCTGGTATTAGGAGTCCTTTATACGCGTAGTCTCTAGAAACTAAAGGTAGCTTGCTTATATTACGCTAGGCTACCGTTCTAGATATAGTTACCCCTAAGTCCTAACCGGGATTTGGAGTTTCTATACCCCTAAGCTCGTCTTTAGAATACTCGGGGGATATAGACGCGGGAGTCGTCGCTTCTAGATTGTCCATCTCGCTATCCTTAACGCCGCTTAGTACTATGCCTATAGTAGGCAAGTGTAGCTAAAGCTCTAGAGAGTCTACTAGATTCCGCTTCTTAGCGATAGTCTATAGATCGAACCTCCCTTCGCCCTTCTCGAAGAACTAGTTCTCGTTAAAGGTAACGTTGTAAGTTATAACGACTTTATAGAGTGCTAGAACCTAGATTCGGTAGATGTTTGATACCTTATAACTAACAAGGTAACCGATATACGCTCTAGGCTTCGACTTGTATATACGTTTCTACTTATCCCTCTCTCTCTCTTTATATAGAGGATATACGCGGTAACTATATACGTAGATGCCGCTCTAGTTAGGCTATAGATCCGCTATAAGGGAGACGATCGCGTCTGGCTAAAAGAACCGGAAGTAGGTTTAGAACTAAGTAAGGAGGACGTCATTTAGTGACTTTATTAAAGGATACGTTTGACTTAGGCTTATACTAATAGGCTACGTAGATACCTCCTCTCCTTCTAGCTAGAGGTTGCCTAGGAGACTAGCTCTAGCTATTATCTTAATAGAGCGGGTAATAACTTCTTGACTAGCGCGTTCGATAGCGCTAGTTAGTTTATATATATTAGACAGAGGGAGTTTAAGCTCGATACCTAGTTCTACGTACCATTTCTGGTACCAGGTACAGCCACGATCCCTAGTTTTAACAAAGGAGCCTTCGTTATTATACTTGAACTTGTAGATCGCTACGCCAAATTAGCGTTGCACCTAGGCCTTAAAGCATTGAAGAATCGGGAGAAGGAGGTCCTAGGTCTTGTCTTTAAGACGGAAGACAAAGGGTTTGCTAGAGAACTTGTCTTTAAGAATCAGAGAGTAAATAGATCTATTATACCTACGCGTATAATAGAAAAGGTCCTAAAATACTCGCTAGAACGGCCGTACTAACTTAGTTGTAGGAGGCCTATAGGAGACGACTTTTCCCTAGTATACAATAGAGCAAGCCTCGTAGTCAATGCGTTTGGTTCCGTTAATTCGAACGTTCTAGCCTCTCCAGACGAGAGCCTTGAGCGTATCCTGGCCAAGATGACCGGCGCGGATGTGCCAAAGGTGTTTGGAATCCTCGCGGGGTAGGAGAGGGTACCTCGATCCTAGTCCTTAACGAACTTGTTTTATAGTATCGCTTATTATAGCTAACATTACAAGCGTAGTAGAACTAACAGCGAAGTCGTCTAGACAGCTAGGTTAGATGTTGTAGATTATAGCAAGGGACTGCTCCGAAGGTATAGTAGGAGGATCCTTGTAGATCTTGGCGAGAGCTCGTTCTTTATTGTAAGAAACGGCAAGGGAAGAGTCACAATTATAAGGATATAGTAGGTAGGCAGAGAGAGGCTTATATTCTAAAAACACTAGCTTATACCTACGAAGGAGAGACGCGATAACAATATTACTCTCTATCGAACCGAAACGTAGTATATAGTCTAAACTATAGTACTAGATGTTAGCCTTATAGAGGGCTATCTCCGAGATAATGTTAGAGTAGAATCCCTTAATAACTACAACGTTGTTAAGAACTAGATCCTTAGATCGTAGGCTATTAACGCTGTTAAGTGCTCCCTTAATACGCCATTTGCCCCTTCTAGAGATAGGGAAACGGGTAGTGCCCGCCTTAATATAGTTATCCTTCCTTGCCTTAACGAGGGACCCTTCTTCTAAAAGTGTAGGGTCGTTAACAAGGTAGGTTGCTCTATAGTTATTAACCAGGATACTATCCGACAGGATATATTTGCTAGAATCGACAGTTACAAAGATACCGAAGCTATTGCTAAGGCCGGTTTCTTTACCAAGGGCCGAGAGTTCCGTAGGATCAATGATCGCGGCCATTACCGCGCCAGGAAAGCCCGGTTTAGCAGACGAAGTGGAGCTAGACAGGGATACGGGCTAGGGTTTGATTGCCTAACCTTCCTTTTTAAGCTAGGCGCAGAGGTTATCCTACTTTTTCTCGGCGAACCGTTTATAGATCTACAAAACGAACTTAGGACTAACCGGGCCTTTCGGATATTTAAACCTAGTTAACGTAGATTTGAGCGTATTATAGTCGATTAGCTTCTAAACGTAATTAGAGATTATATACGGGCAGGGGTGCTTAGGCTTAGTAGACGAAGATTTTTCACCTCCCTTACCCCGATCGTAGCGTTTGCTAGAACTAGTAGATTTAGTAGTAGCGAAGCTGCCGTTAAAGTCCGGCTTGCTATAGCTAACGACGGTCTTAGCGGCTTAGATTAGGTCCTTAAGGCTCTTAAGAGGTTTTCCGACGTAGTTATCGATAATTGCAGCGTCGTATTCGCGGCGGCCCTATTCTAGGATAAGACGATCCTTAATTACGCGAAGGAAGTCTAGAACGGGTAGAGTGCTACGAATATACTCGAGACCGGCTACCTTAGCGCGTTAGTAAGCCTAGCGGTAGTTGGCGATCTAGGTCCGTAGGTCTATGTTAGATTGCTTAGCCTCTTTAAGATAAGCGAGATACCGTTAGTGGGTTATATTAGTAATTATATTATCCGAGATTCCAACTTAGCGTTCTAGAGTACGGAGGAGCGCGCGTACGCTAAGTTGCTACACCGCAAGGTTGGTCTCGTTAGTAGCGTTGTAACGCTTACGATCGATAGTAACGATAATAACTTTATATAGCGTATCCAGGTTCTTCTTATTAACGCTTATACCTAGAGTAAGTTGCTAAGCGGCGTACCTAGTCTAGTTAGCTTAGTGCTAGACAAGGATCCTCTCTAGACTCGGGCGTTAAAGAGGGATAGGCTCTAGACCATAAGTAGTAACTAGCTTCTTGTTCTAGGCGGTCACCTCGGCGAGCTATTCCGCTTAGTCTTATGCTATTAGCGTAGCAACAGCCTCTGTAATAGAGGGCGGCTAAAAACCACCAAGCATCGCCTCCTTAGTGACATCGTTCTGATCGAAACGAACGATATTATAAACGTAGAGGGTAATAGCGGCGCTTTCGATATAACGCTTCTAGATCGGCTAATCCGTAGGACCCTTAAGTAGGATGTCCGTTAGGATAGTGATGTTCCCGATTGTGTCTATAGTAGTAGAAGTCTCTATTGTAGAAGAACGATAGATAGAGGCAGACGGAGATCTGGAAGGCACGGCGGTATAGCGGAACAGGTAGAGAGAGTAGCGCTAAAGAGCGGCTTGACTTATACGCGGGCGGGGCGACTTTGAAGGACTTTGCGGAACGGCTATATAAGAGCGGTTTAAGCGGAAAACAAGGGAAGCCGTGTAAGGGCTTTAGCAATAGCGATTGTAAAGAACAAGGCGGCGGGACTTGTAAGAATAGTAAAACGAGTTATAAGGATTATAGAATAACAATGCTTCTAAGCTATAACGGGTTTAGCTACTATACAAAGGGAAACGAGCACCGGGCTTATAACTCTTACGTGGGCTTATAGTGGCACTGGAAGAGCATGTGGGAGAGATGCGTTGCATTGATTGTTATATATTAAAGGAAGAGACAGAGGAAAGAGAGTGTGTAAGAACATAGCTATATATATAACAGGAAATGAGAAACGGGGCGCTGAGTGGGTGCGAAGCAGCCAATCAGAGCGGACTGCAGAGACAGGGCTGGATGGGTCGTGACAACTTAGTGAATTCGTTAATTGTATTACGGAGTTTGTCGTCTCCTATTATAGCCGCCGGTTCTAAGGAAGGGGCTCTTAGTACTAGGGTACTAGAGGTAGAAGGGTATAAGGAAGGACTAAATCTAACTTTTCCTTCGTTATAAGCTATAAGCTTTATCTCCTTAGGGCGGACAGGTATACTTCCCTTAGAGCCTAGGGTATATCGAACATACACTAACTATCTAGTGATTATATATAACTTCTTGATTTTAGCCGGTATATCGATGCTATTAAAGACTTGGCTCTATATCTATATTAGAGGGGTATAGTAACTACTAGATTACAGTCCTTCTTAGAAGAACAGGCGGGTATGCTCCAAAACCTACACGCTATACTCCTAGTTCTTGGCTTAGACTACCCTACAGGTATATAGGAGTGCCTTAACGTTGTTAGGGAAGAGGCTAGACTTACAGATCCAGGTAATAACCTTCCGCTAGTACCAGGATATATTTGTTAGCGGCTTTAGCGAGTTGAAATAGAATGCCTGACTACAGGCTTAGTCGTAAATTGTCAGGACCTAGTAACTATAGTTCAGGGTACCTACAATAACCTAGAATCTCTTTAATACTATCCTCCTCTAAGTGTCTCTATCGGATTCTACTAGTTGGACTGATTTGCTATCGTTAATCTAAGTATTATAGACGTAAACTTAGTCCTTATATCCGCTCAGGAAGTAACATAGGGCGATAATAAGGTCGTAGCCTTAGATCTATTCCTTATTGTCTATTATACCCTCGAGATCGTAGAGTATATATACGACGGTCGGCTAGGTAGTCGTAAAGAAGTTACCGCCCTCTGTTCTAGGGTAGGTAAGTCTAGGGAAGAGACTTGCTACGATTCTTTCCTCCTTGTAGGTTCCGGTAGCCTATAGCTAGTATAGCTATCTACTCTAAACCTAAGGAGGAAAACGCACTCTCCTGTCGATAGGGTTCTAGAACTCCGCTCCGAGGATACCTAGCCTATTCTAGCCTGTAAACACGCCTGTTCTCTAGGAGTCAAGCGACTAGCGATGAACTACGGTACTACTTAATAGGATAGGGGAGTTGGCCGATATATCGAGAAGATAGCTAGAAGAATCTAGTTAATAATTATAGGGAGGGAGCTGAAAAAATTAAATAGTTCTACGTTGTCTTAAGTAGAATAGGGAGAGGGATAGCGGATTAAGGTCGATGTTATTTGTAGAGGGGAGGAAGAAGCGAAAAAGAGAGCTAGTAAGGAAGACTTTTATAGGCAAGAAAGTAGCCGCGGAGTCGAAAAATTCTTATAACTTATCTTAGGATGAACTAGCAGGGCGGTAGTATCGGAAGGAGGGTCTAGCTACTTATTCGCTTACTTATAGTTTTCTCTTCCTTTTCGAATTTAACTACGCTCCTACGTTAGAATTCGCAATACTATAGCTCCTTCTAGCGCTTCCGTATAATCAAAGTAAGATTAGCCGTCTAACTAGAGTAAGGGGGGGGCCCCTATAGCTCTTTCCGTTACGCTAGAAGCTCGACTTAGGATAAACTAGCCCTCTGCTCTAGGGCAGTAGTATAAGAAGGGGGGGTCAGTCGCCTATTTACTTATAGTTTCTCTTCCTTTTCGAACTCAACTACGCTTCTACGTTTCGAATTCGCAATACTATAGCTCCCTCTTAGCAGGATCTTAAGCTCTCCTAGGCGGATATCCGGGTCGATACCTCTCTCCCTCCTTTACTTCCTCGGATTACAAGCCGACCGGTAGACTTAACGCTATCTTCTAATAGGAGATTCGTTACGCCCTGTTAGTTTGTCTAGGTAGTCCAACCTACTTATAATAATAACCAGGCTCAGCCTTCTAACTCTATATAACCTACTACTCTTCTAGTCTTCTAGTTCTTAGTCGTCTAACTGCTCTAGGTCTCGAAGGTACTAGACGCGAATAAAGGGGAGATGCTATTCCTCTAGTAGCAATTGCTAAGTGATTAGCAGGCCCTGTCTAAGCTTTAGGGGTAGATTTAGCTTAACGATAGGTATTAGGCGCTCTTTAAACGAAGGGGGTTCTTTAGGCGACTCTAGCTAGTATTTGTCGAATAGTACAATAGTCTGTATCTTAGGCGCTAGCTCTTCGACTTTAGCAGTCGGCTAAATCGCTATAAAGGGTTCTTCGTCTAGTTCTTTAGGTACAAGTAAGTAACTCTCCCTCTATTCTAGTTAAGCCGGTACTAATCCTAGATATAGTAATTTAATTCCATGTTACTACTATCAAGAGGCGTACTAACGTACTGTAACGACCGGTCCGTATCCTAGAACTAGCAAGCAAGTAGAGTTCTAGACGATATAGCCCTTCTTTAGCTATATATCGGTGCCTAAAGTCCTTAATAGCAAGTGTAGCAACTGTCTATAGTCTAGGAAAGGGTATAGCTAGGAATCTGTTAACGCGGGCTATCCGGCTTATCCCCTTAAGGCTAGTGTTACTAAGAAGCTAACTCCCTGTTCTCTAGTGAAATATCAAGTCGGGGAAATCTTAGAGCTTAATCTCGAGGCTATAGTCCGTCGATAATAGAGGGCGTACTAGAATAGAGATCGGCTTATAGTAACGGGCTACCGTTCTTGACGGACGACGTTATATCCTTAAAACGGGGTAGGAGAGATAGGAAATTAGGCAGTAAAGGAGGGACTCGATAGAATATAGAGGGAAGCGAAGATTTTTCAAGGAAACAAGGATATAGAGGAAGTATATAAGAAAAGAACAAGAAGAGGGGGGGGGTAAATACAAGGACTTTAATAAAATAGGAAAGGATACCTAAACTTCTTAAAACCCTAGTGGTTTTCCGCGCTTTAACTTTATAACGAGCATATTGTCGTCTTTCTTCCCTTTCGACTACGACCTAGTCTCTAGCTAAGTAGTCGCCTCCCTGTTCATATAGTAAGTCGTTTCTTCCGTAATAGGATTTTCCTCTATCTCTTTGACTTTAGTCCTATATAAATCGCCGGGCTATAGGACTAGTTCCTATATAGGGTCCGCTTCAAGGTAGACGCCCTTAAACTTAATGAACTTCTTAACGTAGTTTACTATAAAGGGTGTCCGAATAGGGACGCCGTCGAGCGTACTTAGGAAGTAGGAGTAGCAGTTAGGAATCTTCCGGACAGTATAGGGACCGTCCTATTGGAACTATAGCTTACGTACTACGCTTATATCGATCTAGCGAACTACGTTATATATAAGGACAAGGTTATCTATAGCAATAACTATATCTTCTATATAGAGCTTGTATCGAATAGCGTAGTTCCGGCACTTAGCTATCTTCTCTCGAGCAATCGCTACTTTTTCTACGGTAACCTCCCTGTTGTTTTTAGTATCCTAAAGAAGGTTGATCCTAAGCTATAGCAAGCGTTCTTAGGCCTCGCGATTGTCTCCTCCGTTAGTTCTAACGGCGATAGCGGATTCCTAGTTAATAATACACTAGGAGGGGACCTCTTTCTTAACGGGGGTAATCGGCTTATAGTTATAAGCGAGGAAGAAGGGGGAGTATCCGGACGCTTAACGGATAGCTGTCCGGTCCGCGAAGAGGATATAGGGGAGTAAGGACTTCTATTTCCTCCCTGTTCTATAGGTCGCCTTAGCTAACAAGGTAACGATAGGGAAATAGCCCTGCTTATTAACCCTATTTGCTTACGAGTTATATAGAGAGATAACTATACAATTAATATTAAGGCGATTCAGGATCTCCTTAGCCTCGCCTTTGAACTTAGAGCTACCGTCTATAACGACTTTAACTAGATAGCCCTAGCGGAGGAGGATATCCCTACGGATAAACCCCTCTACTGCTACTATAGTCTTGTTCTTAAGGATCGCCGCTTTAGGGTAGCCTATTAGATTATCCCGGGCCTTAAGCAGGTAGTAGGTCTTGCTACTGTCTAAGCCGGGTATATACTGAATGTCTAAGTGCTACTTAGCGAACGGAATAGGGGTAGGAGTAGTAAAGGAAGCCGATTCCTTAAAACGGCGGGGATCCTACCGCTAATAATCTTTATAAGACTTAACCTATTTGTTAACGGTAGCGTATATACCCTTCTAGTAATAGTAGTTAGTTACGCGGCGGTACGTTCCTTCCTAGCCGCGATAACCTATCTCGCTATAGTATACCTTAAAAACTTAGCGCCGTTCCTCCTCTATATCCAACACCCTTTTTAGCTACTATAAGGGGGTTATAGGCTATAAGAATAGGTAGCTACTTTTAACGAAGTGCTTAAGGGCGTTTAACTTGAAGGTACGGCGCTTCTAAATCGGGGTAATGTTAAGAGGTTCCGATAGGGTTATAAGGTACCTTGCGATACGTTGCGACTAAGCTAAGTATCTAGGATAAAGCTTGTCCGCCTATTTAGGTAGAGGCGAGGCCGGTTCTAGTAAAAGTTCTTCGATTTCCTGGTTGTAAATTTGTACGTTAACCTAGTTATCGAGGTCACCTTTAACCTCTTTTTCGGCTAAGTCCGACGGACCAAGCGGCTTCCGTAAGAGGGCGTTAGCTACTACGTTCTTAGAACTAGGAATATACCTAATCTCGAAGTTAAAGAGCTAGATCTACGCGATCTACCGTATAATCAGGGCGCTAGGGACGTTGCTAGCGGCTCCGTAGAGCTAGTGGACTAGGACTTAAGCGTCGGTCTCGACTACGAACTTTACCCTAAATAGGTAGCAGCGGAAGCGTTTAAGCAGGAAGATAAGACCTTTTAATTCTCTCTTAGTAGCATCGTAACGGCGTTTAGCGTTTAACTAGATACCGCTCTCGAAGCGATAGGGGTACCGTTTGCCGTTAGGACCTATCTGCTCGATAACTCCGCCCTAGCCGTTAAGGCTAGCGTCTATTATAAGGAAAACTATACTATACCTTAGGTTATTGTAGATTAGGGGGGCGAGGATAGGGGTATTAGTAATCTAGTACTAGAGATACTTAATGTACTATTGCTATACCTTAGTCTACTCCTACTTGGCGTCCTTCTTCATTAGCTTATAGAGCGGCTAAGCGATAATAGCGAAATAGCGAATCTAGATCCGATAGTAGCCTACGAGGCTAAGGAAAGACTATACGTCTTTAAGTTCGTAGTATAGGCCCTATTCGACGATTTTCTTAATCTTTACGTCGTCTAGGCGGCGGCTATCAGGGGTATAGAGATACCTAAGCAGTATAGCCTCAATCTAGCACTATTGCGATTTAACTGCCGCGATAGTTGCTCCGGCTAACTCAGCTTGTAACAGGACCTAGTCAATGTTATAAAGATAGTTAGTAACAAACTAGTATACTCCTAGGGAGAACAGGCGGCTATCGAGGTTACTATATAGTCCTTTAATATATATATCGTCCAAGTAGGGCCGGCAGATATAAGGGATAAGGTCCTAGAAGATATAGGTTATAGCGCGCTAGAACTATACTACCGAGTTAGTACCTCCTATAGGGAGCGTATATATCCGAAAGAGGCCGATAGGGGTCTAGAAGGTAGTAATATCCCGGCTCTTCTTATTAAGGCTAATCTAGTTATATCCTAAGAACAAGTCAAGGAGGGAGATCATTTTGTATCCGCCGAAGTCTTCGCTGAATTCTTCCGTAGTAGGGGGGATAAAGGTATCGCATAGTGTAACGGCGTTATACTTCTACGTATCGTTGATCAGGCGGAGACTACTATCCTTTTTAAGGACTAGGAACTAGTTGTTACAGTAGCTACTGTAACTTTCCTCGATAATACCTTACTATAGGCGCTCCTTAAGCAGGTCGATAACCTTTAGGACTATTAGCTTTAGGATTAGGATGCTCTTCCCCTACTATACTTTGTAAGGCACTGTCTTAACGTATTAGGGGGGGAATACCTTAGGGTCGATCCGGCTATACTCTATAAAATCCTACGCTAGGGCCGCTTCCTAGTTTAAGAGGATTTTAACGAAGATTGCCACCTCCTATTTAGTAAGGGTTATCTCGACCTTGCTAATTATAGCCTCTAGTTACTCTACTATTAGTCTCGCCCCTCTAGCTAACTCTATAAACCGTAGCGTAACAAGGTCGCCTAATCTAGTCCCTACCTGTATTTTCTCTTTAGCCTTATTCTTCTACTTCTCGAGCTAATATAGGTTACCTTCTAGGACTAAACCGTCGGATAGGGCGTTGTCTATAGGGCGTACCTTATTAGCTATAGTCTTCTTTAACGTAAAGGTAGCTACTTGCTCCTTTAGACGTCTAAACGTATTCTTCTACTTCCTATTAATATAAGAGATCCTTCTTTGTAACGACTAGGGCAATCCTAACAAGCTAGTATTCCTCGTCTCGCTTGTATAAACAAGGGGAGGGGGTAGTACAAATAGTATAGGGGGGTCTATAGTATCCGAAGCTAAGGTAAACAAGGTATTAAGAAGGGGTAAAGAAGATAAACGTAAAATAAAATTAAAAATCTCGTCACCTGGATCTCGATCTAGGTAACCTAGTAGTATCTCTCCCTCTATAAGATCTACCTAATTAGGGACTATCTCCTCCTATTCTCGTCGCACTAGTCTATAGAATATAGACGCGCTCTCGCGGAGTCAATTCGCTATCTCCTTGCTACTCGGCTTAGGGCGCTTCGCTAGCTCTTTAGAGACTATATAGGCCTTAATAATAAGACCGTCTATTATAACATTCGTAGTAACTAGGCGGCTATCCTTAAAGTTAAATGTCAGGTTAGTATCCTTAAAGAATAGTATACTAAGGAGTATATTATACCCTCCTATATTATCTAAAAGTATAAAGAAATAGACTAGAACGCTCCTTCCTACTAAGAATATATAGGCCTAGGTCTCTCCCTCGAATCTTTTAGACTAATAGAGACCTTTAGAGACTATATTAGTATCTTAGACAGCTAGACTATATTTCTATACTATCCGAAGCGATAGAGCGTTATACTTAGAGCTAGAATCTAATAACGCGAATTCCTTATCTAAGAGCCTATTCTCGAAATTGCAGTATAACGAAGGTAGGGTATACGTTCGTGTAACGACCTTAAGTTCTACCTTTTGCTTTAGTGATAGCAGGTAGATAGGTGTCTTTATTAACTTGACCGCCTGTTCTTACGGAGAAGTAGGTAGCTTATTAAGAAGGAAGCGCTCCTAGAATCTACTAGTAGCGACACTATACTCCCTATCGCTAGTAACTCTAAATATAGCGGGGATAGTTTTACGCCCTTTATTCTAGGAGCTTAGGACTATATTAAGATTCGTACAAACGGAACAGGGAGCGGTGTTACCTTCCTTAGGCGCAGTACGAGCTATATCTTTGCTCGGGGTGCTAGATCCTTTATAATCGATAACGTCTAGGCTGCTAGTTAGCTAGGTAATATAGGCGATAAGGGCTTCGTAGTACTTAAGGGAGACGCAAACAAGGTCCTCTATAGTAATAGGGGCTTTAACGCCTATAGATTTCTCGATAAGGTAGCGGAGTTCCAAGACAGTAGTGTACTTAGACTTAGGCTCTAGGGTCTTTAGATCGCTTAAAGGCTTCTAAAGGGCGGTAATCTTAGAGGTCTAGGGTGCCGCGGCCGACTATTTAGGGGAGGGTCTCTTTAGGAGGGTTAGCTAGAGGATATAACGGTCGTCTAGGCAAGGTATAAAGCCGCTACTTATAGCCTAGTCGCTATCTTTAATAGGTTATTTAGCTTTAAAGCGGACGCGCTTTCTAAGTACTTCCTAGGTAAGTATAGAGGCAGCTTCCTTATTAGCTATCTATTTAGGGGTCTTCTAAGACAAGCGCTAAACGTAACTCTCTATATTACGTTAGTCTATAAAGAAGTTAAGATCCCTAGCCTCGGTATAGTTATATACTAACCGCTTGGTATCCGCGGTCCGGACGCTAAGACGATTAACGGAAGTACGTACGGTCTCGTTCTAGTATTAACCAAAGATAGAGACGTCTTTAATCAAGCTAAGGTCTAGCTTATAGGTTACGCCGGTACGCTGCTCGTAGGCGCGGGCCTAGTTAAGGTACGCCTTGTAGCACTTATAGCCTGGTATTATAGAGGCGTAAGCGCGGATTAAGTCACCTATCCGGCTAGCATTCTAAGCTACAACTAGATCCAATCGACTAATAGTGAAGTAAGGGGGGGGACTCTCCTTATAGCCTATATACTATTTATTCTTAACCTACTAGAACAGGCTGGCTTAGTAGTCTATCTTGTTAGAAGGATAGTCGAATAACACGTAGCTATCGCGCTAGCCGTAGTAGTAGTACTACGAGAAGTTGTTCGGGTTGCTATAGGCGTCCTTGTCGAAGGTAACTCGACCGGGGTTGCTACTGTAGCCGCGGCGCTAACCGCTAGCGTTACTAAAGCTATTGGCGCCGTAGGTCTAGAGGTAAGTGTAAACCTCCTCGAGCTCCTAGGAGTTTAAGCGTATAGAACGACCTAACTTAAGGCTCTTAAACTTCTAGTAGATAGGCTTATAAAGAGCCTACTTCTTGATCGTAAGCTCGGCCATCTATTTAATAAGGTTAGAGAGGTTATCTATAGTCTCCTTACTATTATCTTAGTTAGTGTCTCTATCCTTGTCGTTATAGATAATCTTGTTATTGTAAATAGCGACGATGTTAGAAGCCTTAGCCTTCTAGACCTTACTATAGATAATAAAGCCCTCCTTGCAGATAGAGAGGAGCTACTTACGGAAGTCGTTATACGCTATGTTCTTAGCGAGGACCTTCTTGAACTACTAGTACTAGAGTTTAACTTAGAGCGGCTTAGGAAACTTACCCTAGAAGTTATAGGGGGTAGCATCCTAGTAGGACTTGTAATTAGTAGCTAGGAGGCGGGCAATAAGGTACTCTATACGGCTAAAGGCCTCTAGGATAGCGACTATAGTATACTTGATCTTGTTATAGTAGAAGTTCTATAACTCCGTTTTAATAGTCTTATCCTAGTAGGGGTTAAGATACTTCTACTACTTATAACACTTCTTCTAGAAGGCGTCCTAAGACTTACAGTTACTAGCTAGGAAGCTCTTAATAATCTAGTAGGTAGGGTTATTGCACTAACGCTAGAAGCGACGAATCTAGTTATTAATGACAGTAACGTCTTCCTTAAGGTAGGCGTTATAGAAGGCCTTGGTATAGAGGGAGACGTTACGTCCTATAAAGGTACTAGGGAGGCTAAAGTCCTTAGGACCTAGGAAAGGGACGTATCTTCTAGTAGCTATCTTAAGCAGAGGTTCGACGATAGTCTCTATATATTCAGACAGAGGCGTAAGGCTAGCTAAGGTGTCTAAAGATATGTCAGGGTATAGAGAGGTTAGAAAAGATAATGACGAAGGGGGAGAAGGTAAGGTTAGAGGCTTTTTAAGACTTTTCGAGCGTTTACCTAATATTGGTTCTTCGTGCTGTTTTTCTAATTGTATAAGCGGATATGTTTAGGGTAATAAACTGACTTTCGTCCCCCTATATTTAGATAAAGCCCTAGCTATTCTCTAGGTTCTAATTCCTTCTAAGTACGCCTTCCGGACAACGTAGTTAGTAGCCCTGATCCGATCGGCTACCCTTACCTACGTCTAGACTACTCCAAATGCGCCTGCCCTAATAATGGCCGTAGTAGTAAAGGCGAATGTTCTAATAAACTATATTAAATCAATATTAGTAACCCCCTGTTCTTACAAAGCCTAGGCGCTTATAGCAAACAAGGGGAGTCTAGCGCCTATAGAGGCTAAGATCTTATTTTCTAATAGTATCGTATATCCCTAGTATATCTAAGCAGGTTACTAAGGACCCTTACCCTTGTTCCGATAAAGTCCCGGCGTATATCTAGGTATACCTACCCTAATAATAGCTATAGCGGTAAAGACAAATGTTATAACCCCCTGTTCTTACGAAGCGTAGGCGCTTGTAGCAAATAGAGGGAGTCTCGCGTCTAGGGAGATCTTATTTCCAATTGTATTATATATCTCTAGTATAGGTAAGCAAATCGCTAGGGAACCTATATAGCTAAACGCAGGAGCTCTCTAGTTCGACGGTAAGGCGGCTATAACCGTCGCTGTCTGAACAGGCAGTAAGGAGGGTTTATTGTCTATCGAATAGCGCGTACTAACGATATAAGGACCTCTTACGCCTCTAATTCTATAATGTCTTAGCGGTAGATGTTATATTCCTATATATATAAGAGCAGTGCTTGGATCTTTAAGTCTAGTTTAGACACGAAGTAGAGCTTCTCCTTGATTAAGCCCCTATTTAAACTAGAGCAAACTACAAACCAACCTACTCTATAGTAGTAGGTAAGACTATAGTAGGGATAGACAAGTCGGCAAGCGTCCAAGGTTACTAACGTATCTTCGGACTTCAATTGTAACCGATCCGATTAAGATATCGCCCTCCAGATACATATCTCCCTCTGTTCAGAGGAATGCGAACAAGATCACTATAAAAACATGTACCTAGAGGCAGCGGGAAGGCTTAGAGCTAAAAGTGTTAAATTTAAAGGGGGAGCTTTATATCCTAAGAGTGTTGTCGTCTCCCTAAGTAGGTGCTCTAACTAGCTATATATATAACTGCAAAGCAACGCGTAGCGCTGCAAGCAGCCAAAAACAAGAAATCCACCATACGCGTACCCCTGTTCTAGCTAAGAACTGTCTGCCCCGGTTCAATAGTTCGCTTCGCTAAGTCCCGCTTAGAGCCTAAGAATATAGAGGCGTATAGCATACTACCTTCCCTAGCGCCGCCGCCGCCGCCTAGCTTCCCGGACTTAATTAGCCTTGTTAAAACGTTATTCTCTACTTATAGTACTATAGCCTTCTTGTTTACCTTGTTCGCCCTAACTATCTATCTCTAGATTTCCTTAGTTATACCTCTAAGGATATATTTAGCAAGGTTCGCTATTATCCTTTCCGTTATATTGTCCTTTCTAGCTTTCTTAAGCGCTTTAAGTAGGAGGTCGTTACCTATAAACGGCCTATAGTATCCTTCGAAATAACCCTTTAGTTTTAGGTATATCTCTTCCTTTAGGGCTATAGCGGCCTTGCTATATATATCCTTAATAGGAATAGGCACTTAGGCTATAGAGCTTACGTTAACGTCTATAGTACTTGTTATCTTCTTTATTTAGGTTTCTTAGGTTTAGGTTCTTAGGTTCGAGGGTTCGGTTTCTTAGGTTCAGGGGTTTAGTTTCTTAGGTTCAGGTTCTTAGGCTTAGGTATCGGACTATCTTATCGTTTTAGGACTAACTATCTTATTAGTTTCTTAGGTTCGGGGCGGTCGAATTGTAATTTCGGTTAGTTCGCGCAACGTAAATTCGTCGTAATCAATCGACGAAGGTCTACGTATACGAACAGAAGGTACAACTAACTATTATAGGTAGTAAATGCCCAATGTTAGGGTACGTATATATTCGATGTAGTTGTACAAGGAACTTAAGATAGTAGGTGTAGCCCGCCGGGGATAAGCCCTACGTAGCGGGCTCTACATGCTGCAGGCTCTACAGGCCCTATATCGCACAACCGCTCCACAATGGCCATACGGCCCGCAATGGCTATACGGCCATATGTCACGGCTAGACCCGTGACAGGCAAGGGGTGTCTAGTTTATAGCTTTACTTAGGTTAGCAATCTATATAATCGGGAGGCTTCCCTCCTAGATATCTCTTATAATAGCTTCCTCTATTAATATCTCCTACTTTTTAATCTATAGCTCGAAGTCCTCTCGTGCTATAGTCGCGAACCTTGATTGTTTAAGGATAGCGTAGTACGCTCGGATCTTCTTACAGAAGGCTATAGCGGCCTTAATATCGTTAGCCCTAAATCCCTTGTAAATACGGTACTACTTATTAACGCCTTAGTCTATACGAAATCGGGTTGTTCGTAGCTAGACCTAGACTATATCTATAATAAAGTCCTAGAGCTTCTAGACTTCCTTCCGTTATTAGGCCGCCTCTTGGGCCTTCTCTTAGTAGTTGTTCTCTAAGATAGAAAGCATCTAGTTCTACACCGTTAATAGGTATACTTGCTTAGCCGCTTAGGCGGCTACGACGGTAGCTACGTTATCGTTGTTGCCGCCGCTAGCTCTAGCGTAGGCGCTTGCGTAGGCGCTAGCGTATACCTAGGCGGGGGCGTGAGCTATACCGCTTCGGGTAACTTATAAGACAGGCGTGTCTATACCGTTGTAGTCGATATCTCGTGCTAGGGTTAAGGCTAGGTTCAAGCGATCGAACTTAGCTATAGTCTTAGCTTCGTATACAGCCTAGGCCGTATTAGGATCGAACTCGCTAGGGTACTTAAGTAGGGCCTCTTTACCTAGGACATGGTCGAGCAGTTTGTATAAGGCTACTTTCGAGGTAAACTAGACGTTCTAAACGTACTAGTTAGCTAGCTTCTTAAGTATAGCAAGGTTAGTAGTTAACTTAGTAGTAGATATCTTAACTACTAGCTCGTTCAAAGGGTTAGTGCGTTTGCTTGCTCAAAGGTAATAGAGTAATAAGACTCTTAATTGTCGAACCTAAACTATAGGGTTAGTAATCTAATTAGTCTAAACAGACGGAGGATACAATAGTAATCATAGCTTCAATTGTATCAATCTATATAACTATGAAAAAGCTCTGTGTAGCTCCAAAGCCCATTTTCTCGGGGGAGCCTACGGATACCCAATGCTATACCAAGACCCTAGTCTACCCCTGAACCCCTGAGTGGGTTCATCCAATATTCGCCATAGTGGTCCCATTTGCCACAGTGGGTTCAACAGAACCCGGTGGCTTGTCCCAGAATGGATGCATCCAATCGGGTAGTTTCAAATGTTTTCTGCTCCATAACAGCGGAACCAAGACCCATCATCACCATGTTGAAATCACCAAAAACATCAAAAACATACAACACCAGGGATTCCCCAGTGGTCACCCACCTGAGTACTGGTCTGGCCCTCACAAGCTTATCTAAGGGAGAGCGGACGGGATCCCGAGTTCTCTTGTGGGTATGGTCGTATGTGACAGATGAGGAGGCAAAGCGAGGTTGTATCGTTCAGGATGCCGACCCGCAACATCACCGGATTGCCAGGGAGGAGACAAGATGGAAAATGTGAGAGGCCCTTGTACATCCTTCCTTGCTATCGCTGACATCTAATGGTTTCGCCTCGACGCCGGAGGTATCTTAAACTTGAACCCTGAAACTTTCGACACAATCGAAACGATACCGTCTCCGTGGCTACATTGCAAGGTTTGGGGGGGAACTATTCGCTGGTAAACGGAAACCCTGAAATTTAGATTGGTTCCTATCCAAGATATGAAATACGTGATGGATGGAACAAGCTAACAACGATTCATCCAGGAGGCCCGTAGAATATGTAATAGGGATACTAAAACCGTGTTGCTGGGATATCGCCTTTGCCCATCAGTGACACGGGGCCCATTATCTTTCGCGAATGGCATGTTTGCCATCAAGCCTCGCACAACGAATATACGGTGCAAGTGTTGCTAGAGGTATCATGTACTACTCCATCCGGCCGGCTGAGCGGCAGTGGGCGTTTAGAGCTTCCAAGAGGAGAATAATTATATTTCTTTCACGAAAGACATAACCGGCTGTATCTCCTCGAGTCCGGCACTACCATAAACTACAACTTCGTCACTCATGTAAAACCAGCAATACTTTGAGCCCCCCCTGAGTCCTTGACTGACACTGTAGACCCATCACATGCTGTAACCCGAGACCGACGGAGGAATTACATTCGCCTGGCAGCTGTCATCTTGATAGTTGTTCAAAAATGTGACATGCCGCAGGCAATGCGGACGCGTTAGAGCCAAACCATCAAATCACCCGCAGTGGCGACCCCCCGTGATCAGTACTTCAGTGTCATCAGTTGACCACGGCCCACTGTGCCGCCACCCGCACAATGCGCGCATCCCGCACAATGCGCGCATAAGACCGCCCAGCCCATCAGAAAAAGCTTTGATTCGTTGGCCCGGCCTCGCCCTGGATCGGCGGCAGTCAGGTTCCCAGCCTGGGGGAAGTCAGCGGTGGTTGGACAGTTGGTGGTGTGCGCTCGACATGCCGCTCGATAAGGGACGATAAATACCACCGCCATCCCCCCCCTCCCCCACCTCGAGCTTCCCCTCTTCCCGTCCCTCCCTCCCTCATCTACGCAACAAACAAACAAACAAACAAACAACCAAACAAGAGTCCCAAAACAACACCACACAACTCACCGACCCCACCCAGCAACCCAACCTCCACCATGTGCGGCAACGGTGCTTGCAACTGCGGTGACGACTGCAAGTGCTCCGGCTGCGCGACACACCCCAAGTGTATGTGCACGGCTTGCTCCTCGTCAGGCGAGCATCCGAGCTAACAGCCGGTTTCCGGGCAGGAACTTGACCGAGAGGAGTAGGCGCGGGCATTGGGTTGGCGGTCAACGAGCAGGTTGCGATGGCGTGTCTTGCAGAGCGGATCGGCGGTTTTGTGCTTTGTGCGGTGATAGCTGTGATAGCATCGACCTAATAGTAATCCAGCTGGCGCGCGTGTTGCGCGTTGCGGTGGCCCAGTCCTGAGCTCGTAGCCACCACACATGGTCACGTCGGGTGCCGGCCGCTTCACGCCATGACTGCATTCGTCAGCACAACCTAGATACGATCCTCCAAATACAACAAACTGCCAGCAAAACGCCCCCAGCCCACCCGGGCTCAAGCACTACGAATACAGGTGGTATCTGCGACGCCGAGTGGACCAATCTCAAGCCAGTCTCCCCAAACTGAAAAGCCCCGGGACATTATGTGTGTCCGACGCGTCCGCCCGACTGCCGTCGGTCGACCGCCGGCCAACAGGGGCAAAAGAGCAGAGGCCCGGTCCGGATCCCTCCTCATGGAAACCAACAGCCCACGCCCACGCCCACACCCGCAAACCCCGACAACGCCGCCATGCAACAGAACCAAGCAGGAAAAGAAACCATCATCCCCCTCGCTCCCGCGTCCTACCCCGTCGAGCAAAAAGACACATCCTTGCCCTGCGAAGGCCAGGGGCAACCCCCCCCCCTTACGCAATCCGATTATGCGCCTCCCTCAGCCGCTTCACCCAGTGCCTGCGCAGCGCATCCGGCATCTTGCAAAACACCATGGCCTTGTTCTCGTCCGCCAGCACCTTCTCGGCGATCTTGAGCTGCAGGTCCATGTCCTCGGCCGCGAAGTCGTGGAAGAAGATGTCCATGGCCTGTTCCTGCCACCCGTGCGTGTTGGGTGGGCCCCCGCCGCTGCCGCCCTTTCGGGGGTGGTGGCGCAGGGTTTCGGCGAGCAGGAGGATGCCTTCTTGGAGGGAGAGGGGTGGTGTGGGGGTTGCGGGGGCGGGTGCCGAGGCCGTGTTGTTGGCTTGCTGCTGTAGCTGCTGCTGCTGTTGTTGTTGTTGTTGTTGTTGTTGTTGTTGTTGTTGTTGTTGCTGCTGCTGCTGCTGCTGCTGCTGTTGGTGGTGATGCTGCTGTTGCTGTTGCGGGGTGAGGTCGAGGTAGCCTGGCGGCGCGGTGCGACGGCGCTTGTCCGCCGTGGTGGTGTTGGTCTCGGGGGCTTGCAGGCGCTTGCGGGTCTGCATGCCTGTTTCCTCTGGCGGGGTCAGCGCCGAGGCGGATGAGACGGACGAGCGCGGCGGCGGCGGCGGCGGCGGCGGCGGCATCGACGTTGCCTGCGGGCGGCCGTATTGTTGGCTCTGGGAGGTGTGCGGGTGCATCTGCGCGGATATTGCGGCGGGAGGGAGCGGCGGTGGGATGTGTGTCGGATTCGGGTTGATGTAGGTTGGGTCGGCAAGGAGCTCCATCATGACGCCTGGTTCCGGCTCGTCGGTGCCGCTCAGGCTGTCCCCCCCCTTCCTGCGCGGCTTCGTGAGACGCTTGGGGGCGCCGCCGGAACCGATGACGTCTGGGAACAGGATCTCGTAGTACTCTTCGTGCTCGAACGGGCGGGCCCGGAGCGAGCGAGCCAGAGGCTCCTTCTGCAGGCGGTGGTCAGTCTTGCCTGTTTGATCGGGGAGGATGGCGCCTACCACAAGATGCCTCTGCCAGGCGTCGTCCGTCGCCGTCACTGTTCTCGTCTGCGAGTCGTACATGAACTCGGGATCTTCCCGCAGGCCACGCCACAAGCGGTACTTCTTGCGCGCATTGTCCGTCTTGTTGATCAGGTGGCCCTTGTTGGCGAAGGCATTGTGGCGGCTGATGAGGGCCTGGGTTGCGTGTTCCCAGGCCTCGGGCTTGAAGGTGCTGCCGTCACGCAGGCCGATCGACACGGATTGGCACAGGGACTGGAAGAAGGTGGCCTCGTACTGGGGATTCCAGGTGAAGCGCGGCCCGCGGTGCTTGCCCTGGCCGGACTTGCCGCCACCGCCGGCGGTCGAGAAGTCTTCGTCCGACATGGCAGCGGGCGGGTGGAACCGACGGAGCGGCGCCCAAGACGGCAGGCCTCCCTGCGGCGCGGCGGACGGGGTGGATGTGTGCGGAGTGGCGATTGGGGTCGGTCGCTGGGTCAGGCCGAAGGGTGCGGAAACGGAGGCGATCCAAGCGCCAGGCCACGACTTTCCAGTGGAGATTTGCGCTGGGTCAGAACCAGACGCGCGACAGGACGGTGAAGAGGCAGGCCGCCCCCCGTCCAGGCATTTCTTTCGCAGCAGCCGTGTCGACGCTCTCGTTTGGGCGCGCTGAAGGGGGCACCGTTTTGTGATAGCGATCGCTGATGGCTGATCATCAGGTGGCGAGTGAGTGGTTGGGACGGTGAAGCGGGGCAGGGGCTGGTGCCGTCGGTTTGTCGGCTGTGAAACGGAAAGCTGAGTGTGCTTGGGGTCACGTGGTCCCGTGGCCGCGGGGTACACTTGTTCCATCCATGCTATGTAGGTTGTCTTGTCAAGTGCCTGACGTGCCTGCTTTTGATGTTTCTGCCAGCTTGGACCGATCAAGACGGTCGGTCGTCTTGCTGCAGGCTGTTCGTCCTTCTGCCTAAAACAGGCCCTACAGGTTACTTGCAGCCGGGCCCTTTTTCAACTTTGCCGCGCATGGCAGGTGCAGGCGCTGCACGCAATCCAATTCGATTTTTTCTTCCTGTCCGCTGCTTTCTTGGCGCCAAAGAGATGCACACTCACTTCCTGACGTGCAACCTTCTTTCACCTCCCTCCGCCGCGTTGCCTAGTCCTGGACAATGCTGATCACAGTGGGCTAGATGTGCTATCCGGTATCCTTCATGCAAGCGCATCTCGCTTTGGTTGTGGTCCAGCATGCCCTTTCCTTTCTCCTTTCTTTGCCCATTCTTTTTCTTCCCCTGTTTCCTGTCACTCGTCGCGTATCTGTTGCCGACACTGCCCCCTGCCGCCTCCCAGCATGTCGTTTGTTCCGCTGTTGATTCTCTTGCTGGGTATTCTGCCCCCGTCCCTACTGGCTGCCCCGTCCAGCATACAGAAGCGCTCCTTCAAGGTAGACCGGCTCGGCAATGCCGAGTTTAGAGGCCGCAACGGGCCAGGAGAGCTGCTGAAAACATACAGGAAGTACCGCATGCCACGAACAGCGACACCAGGCCCATGCTCAGCCAGCTTCATGCTCCTGCGCGGAATACGACTACCACGGGGTTTGGCACTGATGTCGGCGTGGTCTCTGCAACCCCTGCAAACAACGGCATCGAGTATGTTTCGCCCGTTCAGATCGGCGGCCAGACCATCAATGTGGCTCTTGACTCCGGTTCGGCCGATCTCTGGGTGTTTAGCACTCAGCTGCCTGCAGAGGCTGTGTTGATCCCGGGCGCCGCGTTTTCGATTCTGTACGGCGACGGCACCGGCGCGTCCGGCAACGTCGGAGCGGATACAGCTGCGATTGGCGGCGTCACAGTGGTCCGCCAAGCCGTCCAAATAGCAACGGCTGTCTCGTCCGCTTTCGTCAAGGACACCCACAACAACGGCCTCCTCGGCCTTGGCTTCTCCAAGCTCAACACGGTCAAGCCCGCGAGGCAGCGGACCTTCTTTGACAATGTCATGCCATGGCTTGCGGAGCCGCTCTCCACGGCTGACCTCCGCAGGGACGCGGTCGGCGCCTATGAGTTTGGCCGTATCGACAGGACCGAGTTTGCCGGAACGCTGTCCTGGATCCCAGTGGACACAGAGCAGGGGTTCTGGGAGTTTTCTACGGGGGGGTTCAGGGTCGACCAGGAGGGCAGCGACTGGGCGAAACATACAGCTGCACAGGCCATTGCAGATACCGGCACCACACTCATGCTGGTCTCAGATCTTAGAGGGGTACTACAGCCGAGTTCCCGGAGCACAGCGTACGGCCGCGGCGGGGGGCGTGACTTTCCCGTGCAACACCACTCTCCCGGACCTGCTTCTTGATGTCGGAGGGGTCTACACCGCTAGGATCAGCGGATCGGACATCAACTTTGGGACATTCAAGGGAGATGGTACGTGGTCCGGCGCGGGTTGCTGTTGGCGGCCCCCGGACCGGGGCTGACCGTGCATGCAGTGTGTTTTGGCGGCATCCAGCGCACCACATCGAAGCTCCAAATATGGGGGGACGTTTTCTTCAGGTCCCAGTTTGTCGTCTTCCACGGAGGCAACCATTCACTGGGCATGGCGCGGCATGTGTGAGGGACGTCGCAAACAGGGTGGATTCGCCGGCAGATTCCGAATGGAACCCCCCCGGCCGATTCGAGACTGCCGGTGGGATTTTGCGCGTCTTGCATGCAACGGCAACTAGGCCTGTTATCACCTAGCGCCGTGCTCGGCGTCTTGGCGGCCGTCGATCAGGAATGGCACTTCCAGAATGAAGATGGCGGATGGGAAGCCGGAAACTCGGGGAGAGACACTAGGAAGGCGCGCGCAACAGGAAGTCTCTACACGTTGTTTTCTGAATTTGCATCCGTACTCGGCTCACCCCTGTATGGAGATGCGATACGGGGACGATTGGGCCCTACGTCAAGCAGCGCGCGCGCGGACACGGGCTGCTGGTTCTGCAGTCAGCCAAATGTTTCGTATCGCAGTGCTTGGCATATCAAAGACCCGGCACGCTACCAGGCAGCATTCCATGTCGATCCAAACTCGCCGTCACTTGGCACTCCACAGGGCGGAGGGGCTGAAGAAGACAAACACCCCGACACCCTGCGCGCCCGAGTTGGCAGTTGCCTCTTCCCGGCGTCGTAGGTTTCCTGTTTGATATCTTTGTTCTCTTCTTTTGCTCGTCTCTTATCCGGCTCCCACCCCGCCTGCTATGGGCCTTCCCTCTGCTGGAGGCACAACAGCGCCACTGGCTCGTCTGATGTTTCCGCGATTCAACATATCTGCCATCATCCTCAACACCAAAGCCAGGTGCCAGTCAGCGCATTTTCGGCAGAAGGCCGTGCTCGCCGCTGTCGCCGCCGCCATCTTTATTTTCGTCTTCGGTGGCCTGCTCCGCCGCGATGCAGAGCCGGACGGACGGCCGCGCCGGGATCGCCATGACGCGCGCGACGTGATACCCAACCAGGTCCATTTCGTCTATGTGCTGCCCAAAAACACGCCCGACTTCAGCTTCGAGTTCAGCCACTTCCTGTCCATCTACGCTGCCTGGCACTACTGGCGCCCGCACACCATCTACCTGCACACCAACGTCCCGGCCACAGGCGACGAGGTGGCGCGCGCGCGCAACGGCACCGCTGGCAAGTGGAACAAGCACATCTTCTCCAAGCTGTTCGACGTCCAGATCAACACGGTCACGGTCCCCACGCACGCGGGCAACGGCAAGGAGCTCAAGAACATGGAGCACCGCTCCGACTTTGTGCGCGTCAAGGCGGTGCACGACCTTGGCGGCGTCTACATCGACTGGGACGTGCACGCGCTGCGCGACATCGCGCCGCTGCGCGAGGCGGGCTTCAAGGCCGTCGCGGGCCGCCAGCGCGGCGGCGAGGTCAACAGCGGCACCTTCCTGTCCGTCCGCGGCGGCCGCATGGTCGCGCTCTGGATGCGCCAGATGCACACGGCCTACACGGGCGCCTGGACGGCCCACAGCAACGCCGTCCTCACGCGCGTCGCCCAGCGCCTCGTCGCCGCCCCCGCCCCGGCCCGCGAGATGCTCATCATGGAGCGCGACGCCTTCGCCCCCGGCAGCTGGGTCGCCCACGACACCGACGCCCTGTTCGCCGTGCACAACACCACCGTCTCGAACCTGCAGCGCGCCGACGCTGCCGCGGTCGCGGGGGGGCCCGCCACCGCGCGCCCGGTCCTGCCGGCGTACGAGGAGGCGTTCGCCGCCCGCTGGGACACCCCCGAGCTGTTTGAGGACTGGGAGCGCGACTGGTCCGCGACCTACCTGCTGCATGCCTTCACCCCGGTTCGCTGGTCGCACGAGGTCGACGGCTTCACGCACATCACGCCGCGCTATGTGCTGGCGCGGCAGAGCAACTTTGCGCGCGCCGTGTATCCCGTCGCCAGGCTCATGCACGAGCGGGGCCTGATCGAGGTGGAGGATTCGCATACTGGCAGGTAGGGCGCGGGGGGCCCAAGTTGGGGGAGTGCGGTGGGATACGACTAATGCGCTTGGATACCTGGACGGCGCTTTTGGGATATGGGGGATAGGGGGGTTGTAGGATATTGTTTGATTTTTGCTTGTACTGGCGTTGTGGAGGGGGTATAGCGAGGGACCGTTTTGCGTGTTTGTGGCCCGCTTGGCTCCCGCGACGGAGATGGCGGCAATCTTTGTTTGCGTTGTAGTTTAGGCAGCATCCGGAGAAGACGGATTTGCGGATGACGGGGAGATGGGTTTGGGACAGGGAATGGGCCCCGAGGTTGATCCCCGCTGGCGTTGGGAGATGGCTGCTGTACCCGGACATCTCGATCCAGACGAGCTTTTCGGAGGCACCTCGAGGGAAATGGCAGGGTAGATATCCGCCATGTGGAGGAGACTGCGTTGCTCCGACAGTTCTAGAAGCACATGCTCGGGGTCGAGTGCAACATCCATGACAGCAGCACACACAGACAAGAAGACAACACATCACGAAACACAGCCTCACCGCTGCAACCAGAGTGCCATTCCTCAGAACCTACGGCGATAAACCCCAACCACCCAACGCCAAAGCAGTACGCACCCACCCACCCGGACGCCAGTCAGTCAGCCCAGTCCAGTCCAGTCCAGTCCAGTCCCACCCCCCTCCAACCAAACCGCCCAACCAACCCCGCCCTAAGCAGCAACACACTCCACCCCCCTGCCCGCACAGCGCGCGCACGCCGTCTGGCGGACACAGCTCGCCTTGGCCGTGCGGCAGGCGTCGCACGCGCGCTTGTCACTGCCGTCCGCGTGGGAGCACTTCCTGCCGGTCCGGGCGCAGGCGGCGCAGGCGAGCCGGCGGGTTCTGGTGGCGGTGGCGGTGCTGGTGCTGGTGCTGGTGGTGGCGGCGGCCGGTGCGGGGCTGGCGGCGGCGTCGGTGTCGGTGCCGGTGCCGGTGCCGGTGCCGGTGTCCGTGTCGTTGTCCGTGTCGCTGTCCGTGTCGCTGTCGCTGTCGCTGTCGCTGTCGCTGTCGCTGTCGCTGTCGCTGTTGGCGGCGGCAGCGGCTGCGGCTGCGGCGGCAGCAGCGGCGCCGGGGATGGCCTCGGGGATGACGACGCCGGTTGCGGCGAGGGCGGCCAGGGCCTTGATGGGCGCGCTGGCGGCGAGGGCGGCATTGGCGGCCGCGGTGGCTGAGGCTGGGCCACGGTACTTGGCCACTCGGCCGGTCATGATGTGGTCGATGTCGGAGCCCGAGGGGGCAGCCGATCGTCTGGTGGGCGCCATGGCTGCTTCTGGGTCGGCGACAAGTTGGTCGGGGAAGTGTCGGGCCGGAGAGAGAGTCTGGTTTGGAGGCCGACAACACCGAGTTAGAGGCTGGCAGAAACATGGAACGGAGGGGTCGGGGGCTGCTTACGACGTGGGAAACGGAGAGCCGAGCTGTCGACAGCAGGCTGATCGGGCCGGAGACCTTGGTGATGCTTTTGCTGGCCGCGACAGTGTTAGCAATATTGTCATGGGAGAAACATATCGCGGGGGCAAGCGACGAAATAGATAGTAAAGACGACGCTTACCACGTTCTTGCCGTCCAAAGTCGGTGCCGGAACGAAGACCGTTGTTAAAAGAGTTGCGACGGCAGAAGTTCGTTCCCAGCGCCGGGTGAGGGTAGAAACTGAACCTGGGGGCGGGTCACTCTAGTCAGAAAGCGAGTTTCGACGGCAGAAGGCGGGTTCCGACAATGGCCGCCGGTCAGGACCTGAATGGTACGGGCTATTCTTTCCGGAGCCGGAGCTGAGGCGGCGCAAGGTTGGTTTCAGATGAATGGCGCAAGTTGGTCTGCTGGGAGGCCAGACGGGGTGTGTGATTCCGCGGCGACAAGAAACAAAAGAATGGCGAGAACCTCAACAACTAGTTCTAGTTCTCTGACCGCGCGAAACGGCCGCTCCGGGCCAACAGTCACATGTCGGGTGACGCGCGCTGCCGGTCGTTTCTTTGCCTTCTGGCCCAAGCCCGGCCGGCACTTGCCCGGCTCCGTGTTGGTCGCCGCCGCGCCCGGCTCATTCTTGGTTCGGATGAAGCACCGGACTGCTTCTCAGGGTCCGCCAGATCTCGCCGTGTAGCCGCGCGGAAAGCAAAAGTGGTCCCGAGTTGTGATTCAAGCGCACAGTATTGTGTCGAAGCCTGACGCTGTGTTGTGCGAGACCATTGTTGTTGGCGCCTGTCTATAGAGGCTGCTCCATGCATGAAAGACAGCACGTCAATATCAGCCGAGCCGTTGTCGTGTGTCCCTCCGGATGTGAATGTTGATTCGCCCTTACCACCCTGCATTCACGGCGGCTGATTGTGATACTAGCGGTTAGCCAATAGTCTTTAGTCTTCTTTGATTTCTCAACCCCAGACAACCTACCTTGGGATGCCTCGACACTATCCTACCCCTTCTGTCACCAGGGACAACCCTTGTACTTGACCCAGCATGGACTGGAAGATCGGGCCACTGCCTGGCCAAGTGATTTACATTCTTTCAAACTGTCTTACTGTCAGCAGAAAGGGGCTCCATACTCATAGCCGGAAAGAGGACTAGAGTAGGGCACTGTTTCGGCTCCCTTGGCTTTCTGGTTACCTACGAACCGTCCACAGCTTCATGCTTTTCAAACCCGTTGCGTTGCTAGAGTCACGGACTGCACATAGAAAGCACCCATTCATCGCACCAGTCCTGCGACGAAAAGCTCACCACGGGGCAGAAAAAACAGACAATGAACAGCATATCTACCATGTCCACTTTGTCTTTGTCAATGGCCGGATAGTGTAGCCCCTGACAATACCAACAAGACATACATTGGCCTTCATCGCCTGTGTAAAGCAGCAAACTGGCCAAAGTGTGTCGTTAGTTGCCTTATCATAGATAAAAGCGGGGTCGCAGTGACAGGAGCTGCTTGGGAGAAAAGGGGGCGGGGTAAAGGGGGAGGGGTAACGGACGAAAAAGGGGCAGAAAAAAAAGAAAAGACTCCGGACAGGAAAAGGATGCATCTATTTCACCGCCGGGGCGTCACCGCCACGTCCACAGCAGGGAAGCACCATGTTGAATGCCATGCTGAAACCGCGCTTGCTTGGCGTGCCGAAGTCCCATGGGCCATGGCTGCGTCCCACCAGCCTCCCAGAGGGGGGGGAGGGTCTTTTGGGGGTAGCTCCAGTCTCCACCGACTTGTCCTCGGCTCGGAAGGTCGGCGCCACCCTCTGTCGGCCCACAGCCCGTGCCGTGACCCTCCCTGGTGGGCTGGAGAGTTGGAACGCGAAAAAAGGCGCGTGTCCGAACACGCCAAGGTGTCCGACACAGCAGTCAGAGGTTGGTATCTTGGTCAGCGCCGACACCACCGCGTCATGGGAAACCGACGACCAGCGGCTGCTGCGGCACCAGATAATCAGATAAGGGACCTCGTCCTTGGAGCGGCCGGCCCTGGCCAATAGAGCGCGGCATCGGGGCGAGTCGACACGAGAGAGTTGGCATTAGCGTGCGCCCTAGACGAGGGAGAGCCGTACCGAGAGGGGGCCAAGTCTTTTTTTCCCTCGTCCCCGCCAGTTTGCCAACTCGCGACCCTCGAGCTCGTGCTGGCCCTGGGGCCCTTGACTGGTGACCCGTGGTCGATACGGCTCCTTCGCTCGTGGTCAGCACTAACTGCCGTTTTCTGCTACCGCTCCGGCCGGTGTCCAGGTGTTGGGCTCTCCCTTCGGCCGTACCCGTGACCCGACTGCCGTTATCATCAGCGGCGAGTGTGGCAGCACAAGGTCGGAACCTGGCACGTTGCTGCCCAAAGGCGGACGCTGGACGGAGCCCGGCATGCGTTCGTGAGCTAGAGCTGATCGAGGGAAAACGCCAGCTGAGATGCCGCTAGATATTGAGCCGGCCATTTCGGCACGCCCGAGCCGCTGGTTAAGGTTCGAAGCGTTGGCGCACTGTCCTCCCTGCCTTGCCCCTTTTGGCATGTCTGCCTTTGACCTCCGTTCCATGTGGAAACTCAGGCATGGAATCCGTTCGAGAAACCGGCGGGTGCGAGTCTGGCTCCCGATACAGTATCGTGCATCAAGCTGTGCGACCCCAACTTTGCCAATAGGGCGGTCGGACGGGCACGCGCCGGGTAAGCCTCCCGTTCCCAGGCCGATGGCAAAGGACCCGAGCGTGGGGACCTTTGCCAGTCCCACGGGCCAGACAACGGGATATCGCGTGTAAGTCATCCTGGTGCCGTTTGCCCTCTGGGGCTGGCGGCACTCTGGCACGGGGGGGGGCACTCGGAGTTGGCCGTCTCTGACGAGTCCCAAGAGTCCTCTCCCGCCTAACAAGCACCAAGTGTACCCAGCCCAATGCCGAAACCCGGGCCCAGCTGCCATCAGCGCTTGGCTTGAGTCATATTCCTACCCGATAGGACGAAGCTTGGCGGGTAGAGCGTCACAGTTGGGTGGCCCCCGAAACGTCCGAAAGACGGATTTAGGGGGAACATGCTCCACTGGCATCGGCTTTTGGCGGGTGCTACCTCATGGCTTCGGACGCGATCCTGAAGTGCAGACGCCATTGCAGATCCTGGGCCGCGCGAAGAAGCCGCGTCGAAGGATTTGGCGAACACCTGGCCCCTCGACAGGCCGGGAATGACGACAAGCGCCGGTGTCCCGTCAATAGGGGCTCGCCGTGGACGCCATGCAATGCAACCACTGCTCCGCTTCGTCCAATGGCCGGCTGGGCTCATACACTCCTGGGGACGCCAGAAGGATGGTGCGGTCACGCCACCGGCAGCCAAGCTGGTGGTTCCATCTGCCAACAGCGCAACACTCTCAACAGCATTGTGTGGGCGTGCCGGTGGGGTCGAGCATGGTTGCACCCTTTTGCCCTCATGCACCCCGTGCAGGCAGCAGGTTAGCGGCCACGCCCATGGCGGCTGAGGAGGGGCATCCCGGAGCCCATCATCACTGGTACCTTTAACGGCTCAACGGCGAGCACATGGTCCCCGGGTTCCACAAGGGCGCGACAGTTGGGCTCGGCTCCCCAGCACCGGCGCGTCTCGTGCCAGGCGGTGGGGTGTACCGTTGTAGATCGCGGGGGCCGCCCTGGAGGTTAAATAGCCCATAAACCGTTCGGGTCTACCGGGTACCCTGACGATATTTGCTGACACCGATAGGACATAGAGCAACAAACACCTTCGCCTTCCTGGGACCGAGATCCGCTCGAGCTAGGTTTCGAGAGAGTCTTGATCGACTTACAGAACCAGGGACCCTAGAACCGCACTTGCTTGTCTCATCGGCTGCCAGAATGAGTGTAAGTTGTTCCGTCGCGCTCGCCGTCCGAGCGCTGCCTCGGTGCTGTCAACTGATCTGGGCCGTCTCGCAGTTCCAAGCCGGCGACCTGGTTCGAATCCGCACCTCGACGGTGGTCTACAAAGTAGTCGCCGCAAACAGTAACTTGGTTACCATTCTCGTCTCGAACCCGCAACCGGACGGCAGCTACCTTCCCTTCACCTCAACTTCGTACCAGACAGTCGATGAGTCGCGCATCGAGAAAGTGGCGGGCGACTCTTGAGTCTTGACCGAAATCTGGGCCCGGCATGTTCTCTTTCATGTTGGGTGGCATTAAGCGGCATTGATTTGATTTGTTTGGTTATCTGCGGTCTAGAAACCCGGCGTTGGTGGGTTGGCTCATTTCAAGCTGAGCGTGGCGCTGCGGGGGGGGGGTCGAGGGGGTTTGGGTCGGGCATACCTTTGCATGCAGTTATCGCGATGATACCTTAGCAACACGCGGTTCAGATCAGCCACCAGGGGGACGCCGGTTTCCCCGCATCCATTCTCCCAGAAAGTTGATAGGTTGAGTGCGGACAGGGTCGGCCGCTTGGTTGGCTGGTTCGGTGACACCAGTGTCGACGGCCGATGTGCCTCGGCATTAGCAATGTCGGATTTGTCCGGACTTTTTCGTGACTGTTGGCTTCAGTATCGGCATCTGTTATTTTTTTGAGAAAGCTAGCCCGGTTGGGAGCTGATGGCGATGCCGACATGTTCGGGTTGGGAAGTCAGGAGCGTGGAGTTTGTTCCGTCCACGGTTTCGGGGCGCGTGAGAGAGGAGTCGGGAAGTGGGAAGCTGAACGGCCGTACTTTCCTGATTGCAGCAGAGGCCGTCCAGTCTTGGAGTGGCAGCTGAATCAAGCAAGTGCTTACCGACGGCAACTGCACCCCGGACTTCACGCAAGCGGAGGAAGGTGCATGACAGGCCACAGGCGGCAGTCTGTCTCCCCCACTGGCAACTGCAGCGAAAACGGACCGGCCGTTTTCTGTTTCAACGATCTACACTGGAAGTGCATACCCGCATATCTTCAACTGCCAGCTTTACCCCCGTGTTTAGTCTTGGCCATATGACGCCCATACCCCCAACTCCTCTATCGGGCCTTGCAGACACCCAACTAATTACATGCGATTCCAGAAGCGGAGAATCGATTCGCAAAATCAACACGGGTATGCAGCAGTCAAGATGCGGCATGTCGAGAACGGCGTTCTACCATTTCAACTCGAGAGTTGGCCGAATACCATCTTCCACCGAACACCATTCTAGCAGCACGCCTGGAAGTCCAAAATAGTGCTAATCACAGGCTCCCCCCACGGCCACACTCCAGCCTAGGTGTACCTCATCATCCACCAACATCACCAGACCGTCGTTCTAGCAGACAACGGGGGACTTCTCGGACTCATCGGGCTCACGCTCCTCGAGTCCCAGTCCCTATCGCCACCCCTCCCGCGGCCCCGGCCATTCGTCCGCGTCCTGCACTGTTCCACCACATCGTGGTACTTCTTCTGCCGCAACTCAGCCAGCCCATCCAGCTCAGCAGTCCAGAAGAGGCGCTCCTCCACCCAGTTTGCTTCCTCGGGAACCAGCACAACAACATGGACGCCGCGGTCCGTGTGGCGCTTGCCCTTGGGCACATCCTTGAGTGAAACGGCCCTGACGCTCTCCCCGTCGTCCGTCTCGATCTTGTCCACCGTCGCCGCCGTGGCAGACGCCGCCTCGACAATGGACCTGCCGGCATGCAGCAGCGCCAAAAACTGCGGCAGCGTCGCCACCACCCCGTCCGCACCCGCCTGCGACTGCGGGCGCATCGCATCCTCCACCCGCAGCATACTCCTAT
>MU853446.1:61574-87604 GCA_033297235.1 Trichocladium antarcticum | reverse complement strand
GCAAATACCCATCATCACCCAACACGCGCGCATACCGCGGCAGCCCCGCCCGACTCCCCGCGTGCTGCGCCGTCCACTCGAACCGCGCGCGCCGCGCATCGTGCTGCAGCACCAGCTTGCGCAGGCCGCCGTCGGCCCGCATCTTCACCAGCACCTGCCGCGGCACGTCCTCCATCGCGGACACGGCCCGCAGGCCTGTGATGCGCGGTCTGGCGCGGTAGGTGAGGGTGGCGGGGAAGGCGCGGTGGTTTTCTCTCTGGGCCCCGCCGGCTTTGGTGCTGCGGCGCGTGGCGAGGGCGGAGGGCGCGGGCGAGGGTGGGGCCGGGGGTGGGGTGAGGTCTGCGGCGAAGAGGGTGATGGTGCCGAGGGGGTTGTCGTCGGACCAGGTCAGCACGGTGAGGTAGTTGGTCTCGTTCTCGCCCGCTGTCGTGGGGGGGTTGGTGTACTTGGCCGTGTCGAAGAGGTCGCTCTCGCGCGTCTCGAGCTCGCGCTGTGCGATTTGGATGGGGTCTCCGGCCCCCCGCCGCGCGATGCACTCGTTGCAGGCGGCTGGCGGCGCGATGGGCTGCGGGACCAGGAGGCTGCGGGGCGCGTGGGAGAAGAAGTGGCTGAGCAGCTGTGGCGAGCGGGCTTTGTTGAGGAGGGGCTTGCCCAGCTTGCCGACGCCCTGCAGGGGGAACTGGCCGGTGCGGACTTCGAGGTTGGTCAGGGCCTCCATGAAGTCCTCGCGCTTGGAGGGGAACGACATGGGCTTGCGCGGGGTGATGGGGTAGGGTTGGTAGCTGGCCCAGGCGAAGAAGCTGTTGTCGTCGGAGGGAGAGGACGGGTTGGAAGAAGAGGTGCTGGACGTGCTGCCGGGAGAAGAGGGGGAGGAGGGGGAGGAGGGGGAGGGAGGGAGGTGGCTATGCTTCCATCTCGGCACATCCGGGACTGTGCGGGCCTCTCGGGGGTGGATGGTGGTGGGAGAGACCGGCAGGTGTAAGACTGGCTCGGCGTGCCGGGGGACGGACATGCGAGGTATGGTGGGGGCGGTATGGAGGTCGAGGCTGGATGGGGAAGGGGGGTATGGGGCTCGGTGGGGGGGTTGACTCCGTGGAGAATGCGACTCGGAGATGCGCGAGACCGGCTCGTCGTCGGGGGTCCCAGGCATGTGAGGCATGGGGCGGGGAGGCGGGGGAACGGGCATTCGCAGGACGGGGGAGGAAGCGGTCTGGAGGTCGAGGCTGGACGGGGAAGGGGGATAGGGTGTACCGCTGCGGGGTTGACTCCGTGGAGAATGCGACTCGGAGATGCGCGAGACCGGCTCGGCGTCGGGGGGAACAGGCATGTCAGGCATCTGGGGGGCCCGCCGGGGAACGGGCATTCGCAGGACGGAGGGGGAAGCGGTCTGGACGCCGGAATAGAAGGTTCCGCCGGAGGTTTGGCTCAGTTCGGAGTACGAATCGGAGAAGCGGCGGGTCCCCCAAAATATCTCGGCAAAGACCTGGCTTGGGTCGGGGTTGGGGGCCGGGCCGGACATTTCGAAAGGGTCGCGGTTCACGGTGTGTGTGATGTAATCGCCGGTGAGCCCCTGGGTCTGCAACACGAGACGGGGCACAGGAGCACCCCCCTTCTCCCCCGCCGACCGCGGCCCGTCCCCGTGCCGAGGGTGGGTTGGCTCCATTGTGTGTGGTGGTTGTCGTTTTGGAATTGGTGTTTGCGGGAGGCAGAGGCAGGTGACGATGAGAGAGTGTTGCTGTTGTAGTGTCTGTTTGTCTGTGGTGGAGTGTGGACGGGGGACCACCGGAGTCGTCAGGCCATGGCGAGACTTATAGGTCTGGTCTTTGGCGCTCAGCCGGTAGCTCACGCACGACACTGCTTGGGCTGCGGTCGGAGTTGAGGCCATCCCAAGTCCACGAGTTCAGTCTGGTGTAAGTTGATTGGCTGGTTGCAGGATGGCGGCTGCTAATCGCCAAGGGCTGGGGCGTTGGGCTGGCCGCGGCCAGGGGCCGTCCGGGTGCAGTGCTGCGGGAGTGCATATGCACGAGGGGACTGGCGTTTGTGCGAGGGCGCCATGGAGGCGGTCTTGAGCCCGGCCAACATGGGGATCGGTTTCGCTGTTGCCGACGTGGTGGTGGTGTGATGTCCGTTTTCCAAGGCCGGCTCAAGGCTGAATCGTTGCTGTCAGGAAGGGGACCACGAGTTGGCAGGCGGCTATTGCTTTTGAAACAGTTGCATCCTCGGCACGTACCGAGCTTCGCATGCAGTCTGATTGCTTGCCACTCTGTCGGGAGTCGCCAAGGCACTGCATGACCAATGCGTGTGCAATGTTGCATGAAACGCACAACCAACAGGCGGCTCTTGATGCCCGACAGTCACCTCAGCCCTAGCCCCTCTGTCCGATTGCCGGAACTCAGCAGGCGGCCGCTGGTGGGATGAGCAGCGGCGTCGGAGGCGGGCCAGAGCGACGCGGCAAAGCCAAAGGGCAGAAGGGCGTGCAAGGAGAGACTCGAAGTGACGCCGACGTCGCGGTGGGATGCTTTGTACTGATAAGTATGGCTTTGAATCTTGTCCGGCACGAATTGTATCGCTTGTTCAGACTTCAGAGTGCAGAAGGTCTTTGGGTTCCATACCAACGCCATGGCGGATTGTCGGAGCCGCCCATTGCCTGCTCGTTCTTGGGTGAAACCAGAAGATTCAAGAATGTTGGGTGGCTCGACAGGCCGAGGCGCCTTCAGCGCTTATCTTATGTAGCAAGCCCAGCTGGAGATACAGCACCGGCCTGCCAGCCCATCCCACTGTAGCGCAGAGCCCCGAATGCAGGCCTACAGACGCTATTTCTTGAGCCCTCTCATTGCTGAACCCAGGAGGCCGAGTCGCGCGCCTGCAACCAAAACAAAACACGCAAACACGCAGCATCTCACCTCCATTGCCCGGTGCCTAATAAGCCAATGTCAACATGGCGCCGAAATGCCTCCACAACCGCGTGCAGCTCGACGTCTCGTCGCATGCCGCCGAAATCGGCTTCACGCGGCCGCCGCTTGCCAAGCGCCACGGAGCAACGACAGGATCCGGACGCGCACCAGTACCTCGCGGCCTTCTACCACCCGCTGCCGGTCAAGCTCTTGCCAGACGGGCCGCGCTTCGTGCCGTGGACCGACGACAAGACAGGCGGCCGGAAACAGCCCGCGTACATCGGCCTGCAGGTCGGCCGCGGCATCACGCGCATCACCACGCGGCCCTGTCCCGACGGGGCCTTTGCGCGCCAGCTCAGCCTGAACGACATCCTCGACGCCGCCATCGAGGCCCTGCCCGGCGACGCCTACGCCATGGTCATGCTGGCCCACCACGACCTGTACGGGGACGACGACGACGACGACTTCTGCTGCGGCCGGGCCTACGGCGGCAGCCGCGTCGCCGTCGTCTCGTCCGCGCGCTACCACCCCGCGCTGGACGACGCCGCCGGCATCGACCGCGCCCACATGTGGCCCGCCTCGCACTGCGCCGACCACGTCGCGGCCCTGTGCCGCGCGGCATCAGCACCCCCCAACCGCAGACGCCGCAAACGCCGCAAGCCCAACAGCCCCCCCCCGAACCGTCACCACCCCACCACCCCCCTTCCGCACCATCCTCCAAACCGCCACCGCCACCCCCCCGAGAAAACCCCGAAACCACCCCCGGCCTCTGGCTCTCTCGCGCGTCGCGCGCACCGCGTCCCACGAGCTCGGCCACTGCTTCGGCCTCGCGCACTGCAGCTACTACGCGTGCGTGATGCAGGGCACGGCGGGGCTGGCCGAGGACGCGCGCCAGCCGCCGTATCTGTGCCGGGTGTGTCTGGCGAAGCTGGCGGCTGCGGTTGGCGAGGTGGAGGAGAGAGGAATGGCGGCGGGGTCGGATGGGATGGCGGCGTTGGTGGTGGGGCGGTATGTGGCGCTGGCGGGGTTTTGTGAGCGCTGGGAGGAGGTGGGGATGTTTGCGGGGCTCGGGGCGTGGGTCGGGAAGAGGGTGGAGGAGTTGCGGGGCAAGAAAGAAAAGGGGGGGGGGGGGGGGGGGAGGAGGAGTAGGTGACGACTTCTGCTGATACTTGGTTGATTGCTTGCGCGGGTGTGGTTGTGGTTCTGCCGGCTGGTAGAGGGCCACGCCTGTCATGGCTGAAGATGGTTCCTGCGTGGTGTTGGCCGGCGAGCTGATCGACAACCCCCTGATGAGAACACGGGCATGACGGGGCCGAAAACGAAGAGCTATATTCCTGGCTTCTGATCCACCCGCATCTGCCCGCCATCCGATTCCTCCATATGTACACCGTGACTCATTATATATACCCATTATCGACATGTGCGCGCACCCATTATTGCCAGCAAACCAAACCCAAACACCAAACACAGTGCCTCCACTGCATCCGCAACGGCACCGCGTAGCGATGCAGCAGAAGAGTAGCGAGCAGCCAAGACAAGCCAGGGGTATCTCAACGCGATCGTCCTCCTCCTCCACCCCGTCGTCCATCCCCCCCCTCGCGACCAACTAAAAGCTCATGCCCTTCCATTCCATAATCTCCTTGGTACTCGGGAGGAACAGCTTGGATTCTCCCTTGGAGCCCAGGCTGGGGGTGCTTCCCGACGCCCGGTCGAGCGACGCCGCGTACTCGCCGCGCTTCTTGATGAGGAATGCCAGCGCCAGTGTCGGTTGCACATTCCGCCTGGGCGCGCCCTTCTTGGCCTCCCGGCTGTCGCGCCCGCTGCCGCCGACCGTGGCGCCCTCCGCATCCTGGTGGAACATGGCCTTCGACACCGTCGACGCAAACTGTCGGGCGTCGGCCTCGGTGATGGCGCCCGTCGCCGCCAACAGCACCTCGGCAAACAGCGTCAGGAGGTGCTTGGTGAGGTTGCGGTTTGCCGTCGGCAGCCGGTTCAGCGCCTCGGTCCAGAAGTCGAGGGCCGTCTCCAGGCGGGGGCATGGCGGCTCGATGACACCCTCCTGCCGCGCCAGCAGGATCCACGACTTGATGACCGATGGCGAGATCAGCGGCTTCGGGAGCGCCTCCAGAAACAGCAGGATGAGGCTCGCGGCATCGTAGACAGTGTAGGCGCTTCCTTCGAACTGGAAGTCCTCGCCATATAACGGAGGTTCGCTGAAGATGATCCGGAGGCTGCCCACGTTGCCGGCGTCGCCTGGGGTGGAGAAGATGTCGCCATTGGTGCCGCCTAGACACCCGTCAGCTCGCATTCCACGGCGGCGCATGATGAGGACATTGCGGAATGACATACCTGCGCGGCGGATAAACTCGCAGCACTTGTACACCGACAGCGGGAATGTCCGGAACGATGTACCCTGTCCCTTGTGTGATATCCGACTCCTGATGGGTGCGATGCGAATGCTCTCTTTCAAGTCCGAGCCGAACACCGACTCGGGCCTCTTGGCCTGCGAGTCGCTCAACCACGGCATGCGGTGGAAGAATCTCGAGGCCGTGGTGCCCTCGGCCCGTCTGTTGCGGGTGCGCAACGAGGGGGACGGGGATGGCCCGACCGGGGTCGCCAGGTCGTCGCCGGTGTGCCCCGGGGCTCGAGACGGTATGGAGAGCTGTACCGGGGTCAGGGATCTATGGTCAATACACTCGCCCTCGCCCGGGTGGCGGGCTCCGTTGCGCATGCGTGAGAAGAGGCTGCCTGATTTCTGGCCCACGCTTGCGTCATGGCTGGGCCGCCACTCGCTCGAGCCGCTCCCCGCGCTGCCCAACGAGCTGACGCTCGGAGCGTGCGGAAGACCCCCGACTGCACGACAGCCCTGCTGGCCGGCGCGCTCGCTGCCTGCGCTATAGGATCCGCCCTCCCAGTTGCTGTCGCCAAATGATCGCTCGGTGGGCGTCATCATGGACACGCCATCCTCGTTCAGATCATCGAGTTCTTCCCGAATCATCCGCAGCTCATTCGACCCCGACGCCTCGGAGTGGGCCGACTTGATCGACATGTTATGCATCCTGTCGTGGAACTCGCGCTCGGATGCGATGGGGGGGAACGGCCCGAGTTCGAGATCGGGCGATGTGTCCTGGGCGAGTGGGCGGAAGATGTCGGGTGCGATGCTCGGGGTGGCCGGGCCCGACACCGTCGGGGTGCTCTCGGCCGCGAACATGTCGTCCTGGTCCGGCATCAACTCGGGCATGTCGCACGGATGCGAGAAGGGGAAGCGTGATATCCGGCAAGACATCGCGAGCGGGGGCGACGCCAGGGGAGCCTCGACCGGGAGTGGCAGCAGTGTCTTGTGCGGTGCTGGGGCCGTCGTCTCTCTCATCGATGGGCGGCGCCTGCTGGTTTCGGACCGGCTGTCGAGGCTATCGATCGTGTCCACCACCGAGTCGGCATCGATGTCGTCGTCGGTACTCGTCGTGTGTTCGTCGTCGGCGTACTGCATCAGGCCGCGTATATAGCCCTGCGAGCCGAGTCTCGGTTCCGCCTTTGGCGTGTCCCGCCCGCTGTCGTCGTCGACAAGCGTATCCCTCGGCGACCGCCGTCCCCTTTCCCCATTCCAACCGAGCAAGGCGGCGGCCAGCTGTTCCCGCGACCCGTCGTCCATGAGATTGGTCATGATTGCACGTCGTGTGGGCAGTTCGGCGCGGTATCCTTCATAGCATTATCACAGGAAGGGAGTCTCTGACCCTCATGCCTGGCTGGCGCACGAGTGATCTCGCACGACTTGCAACGGGCGGCCGAGTGCCGCTGGTGGGTGAGTGGGCGTCGTGGCACGTGTGTGCCGCGGAATAGTCCAAAAAAAGACTGGCGGCGCCCGGGGTAATTGTCAGCGTGGCCTCGGGGTCTGAAACACCAAGAATCACCAACAACAAAGAAGGGAAACGGAAAAGCCGACAAACATCACGGTTGCGGGGGTCTCGAGAACAAGCTTCCAAGTGCCCGCGGGGCTGCCAAGCGAGATTCTCAGTCGCTCCTCGGCGCCTCGCTTTGTTTCGCTCAGGCAGTGGTTCCCGACCCCCCCCTGCTGCCTCCCTGCTCCACCCCGCTAGGTTTGTTTCAGCTCGGGTCTTCCGCCATCCCCCCTGCCATATCGTTTCAATCCATCATCCCTGAGCTGGCCGCGCTTGACAGGTCTTGCAAACCATCATTGGCCTGTGCATTGATCTTGAAATTGCCTAGACTGTACTTCTAGCCAAGTCAGGCCAGGCGCAATATTCCGTCCATCGCCACTAGCAGCAAGATCTTTGTCGCAAAGCCAACCGGACTGCGGAGAATGGTCCGGTCAAAGAGTGACTCGGACATTGCAGGCATTCTGCAGACTTCAAAGTTCCAACTCCCCAAACCCACAATCCCGGACCACGGCCTCGCCAGCAGGCTCGTTTGCGGCACAGCTTCGTGGGTGAATGTACACGTGAAACAACAGGGATACAGGATCCACGAAAATACGTGGTTACGGCAAGATCTTTGTCTGCCTTTCGACGGCGATGCAAGGTAGCGAGTGCTACTCCCCCTCTCTCTTACTTGTAGAATTAGATCCCGTCGTCCGCGTGCCTGTCCAGGCTGCCATTTTATGCTCCATGTCTGATGTTTGTACACATGGATCCCCGGGCATCCTTCCCGTGTGTCTTGGCTTGGACGAGTGGATACATAGCTCCGTCCGCCGGTACGCTCGAGCCCGGCTAGTTCCGTGTAGCGACACACAAGGGATTTTGTTAGCGGAGGATCTCGCAAAAAAAAGACCAACGCTGCTTGCACTAATAAGGCCAGGATCCACAGTCTGCCGGCCGAAACGTTAGATTCAAGAGGCAAACAGGCGATGCCTTCGATTGCTATGTTGGCCGTGGATTTTGTGGATCGCGGCATCAGTGCCGCGTTGGGGTGTTCTAAATTTCGCGAGATCCTACGGGATCATGCATGATGCATAACAAGTGGCACGATCCATGAGCTTATTACAGACGTTCAAATTTAGCTCAACAGCTAAGGTGATACATGTACTTGTAGACTCATCTCGGTCTGATGGTACACTAATGTGATACACTGCGGCCATGTTCTAATCGAAATGGCAATACGATTAAACAGGCAGACGGCCCGAGCATATGTATGCCCAAATTTTGCACCTGATTACCTGGCCCGTCGGCGTAACCGAGACGAAGGCCCTATTCCTTCCCCAGTCCCCTGCCGGATAGTATGTCCATGATCTCCGCCCCTGACCCCGGCATTGATCCGGACTCTGGCCGCGTCATTCCCAAAATAAGAATGAAAGCTAGCATCTCCACCTAATCAGTATGCAGCGATCGCGGCCCCTATTCCAGCTCCTCCCCGGCAAGCCGCAACATCGACTCGACCGTGTCCGCCACACACTCCTCCAGGCCCCGATACTCCAGCCCCAGCACCTTGATCGAGCGCGAATTGTCAAAGCCCCAGTGATCCTCGGGAAAGTCATCCGCCGCCTCCTCCTCCTTGGCCGGCAGCCTCCCCTCCAACCGTGGAAATCGCTCTCGCACTACCCTTAGCAACCTCGGATTGGAAAAGAACCCCCCCACAACATAGAACCGCTTCCCTCCTGCCTCAGGCACCATCATTGCCCTTACGTGCGCCAGCGCGACATCGCGTACATCAACAAAAGTAAACACGGGCGCCGACAGCGGGACCCCCCTGTCGCGCCAGTGGCCATGCACAAGGTCGTGCACGCGGCGGTTGGAAGTGTTAAGCGCGTCGGGGCCCGGCAGGCTGCGCGGGATAGGCCCCAAGGTGAAGCTGTTGTTGATGGTGGCGAGGGAGAAGGTGGGGGATGGGGTGGCGGACATGAGGAAGGACCAGGCAGCTTGTTCGGCGAACTTCTATATTGTCATGGGTAAGCTCATCGTTCGTAGCTGTATTGTGTGTGTTTTGTGGGGTGTGTTTACCTTGCTTGCCCGGTACGTGTTCTTCGGGTCAAGGATGGCCTCCTCCAGTGTCACGTCGGACCAACAGGACTCGTCGTAGACTTCGGGGTGGTTGGGGGGGCTGCGGATGGCTGCGGATGAGGATGTGATGACGACCCGTTTAACGTTGGGGGCATAGGCATGGATCGATTTGAGAATGCCGGTTGTGCCCTTGATGGCTGGGTCGAGGCAGTCCTTGACCGGGTCGTCCCAGTGGAACTGAAAAGGTGAGGCCGTGTGGACGACATAGTCGAAAGTGGGATCAGATTTGAAGACCTGCGATGGTGTGCATCAGCACCACTCCTGGCCAAAATACCACTCGAAGGTAATTTTACGTTGTCAAACACGCCCGCCTTTGCAATGTTCTCGACCACGACGAACGAAACTCTCTTTCGTAGTGATTCATCAATCGACTTGACAATGCGGTGTCCTTTCTCGTCGGATCGCGCCGTTACGACGACCTCAAATCTGACAAGCGTACAAGGTTAGCTCACAGTCAGCAGTGTGCTTGCTTCGTCTGGCTTACCCATGATCCAACAGACAGTCCAGAACATGCGAGGCGATGAATCCAGTTCCACCTTGCCGCAAGTATTAGCGAAACAACGCCGACATCCCATCATTCCGCGTCCGGACTTGGCCTTACCAGTGAGAAGGACCTTTCTTTTGCTGTGTTCGGACGTCATGATTGTAGTGAGGTTTTTTGTCCTCGGCGGGTGGGAAATGGAGGGATCTAATTCCAGATGGGTGGGCGTTGCTGAGAAGATGGCTTCGATCAAGATTAAGTTGCGAACGGGAATGGATTATGTAGTCCTCCACCTGGCGAGTGGAAATCGATCACCCGGACAGTTCAAACCATGACCGGAAGGCGCAACATGGCGAGACTTGGGCCAGTGGGGTGGCACCTGCTGGCGAACTCCGCGGGAATCCCCCACTCGAGACCGACTACGCCTGCCGCGAGTTAAACGGCAGCAAACTGAGCCATTGCATCTTTCTATAACAAATGCGGAACCCGCTGTTTGAGAAAGCGCAATCGCAACCTCTGTTTCAGGAACCTGCAAAGTCGATATCTCCTGCCCAACAGCACCTCGGGGGTGATTACTCACTCAGACACCGGGCATCATCAGCCCATCATCACCATCATTTGTAAGGACAGCGATTGCCGATACAGTTAACTCCCATTTGCTGAATAGGTAGCGAGTTCATACTCCATACACCAGTATACTGTGCCCATGTCACACAACGACTCCTTGCACGTCGCCATCATCGGCGCGGGCATCACGGGCGTCAACCTCGCCCTCGGCCTGCAAGCACGCAATATACGCTTCACCATCTACGAGCGCGCCCCTGGCTTTCGCGAGATCGGGGCGGGCATCGGCTTCAGCCCCAACGCTGAGGTGGCCATGTCGCTGCTCGACCCGTCCGTCCTCGCCGCGTACAAGCGCGTGGCCAACCCCAACGGCGAGGACTACTTCCAATGGATGCACGGCTTCGCGTCGGACGAGCTCCTCTTCAAACTCCACGTCGGCAAAGACGGCTTCCAGGGCTGCCGCCGACAGGACATTCTCGAAGAGTGGGCCAAAGGGATCCCCGTCTCCGCGGTCCACTTCAACAAAGCAATCGACACCATCAGCCCGCCTCCCAACAGCAACAACAGCAACAACAGCAACAACACCGACCAACTCGTCCTGCGCTTCAAAGACGGCACCACCGCCCTCGCCGACGCCGTGATCGGCGCAGACGGCATCCGGTCGCGCGTCCGCCAGCTCCTCGGCCTCCCCCCCGCCGCGTACACGCGCAAATTCTGCTTCCGCGCCCTGGCCCCCATGGCCGCCGCCGTGGCCGCCCTCGGCGCCCGCAAGGCCTCGACCCGCTTCATGTACGTCGGCCCCGGCGCCCACGCCATCACGTACCCGATCGGCGGCAACGCGGTGCTGAACATCCTCGTTGTGGTGTCGGACCCGGCAGGGGCGTGGCCGGATGGGAAGCGCCATACCGCGCCGGGCAGCAGGGCCGAGGCCGAGGCGGCGTTTGGGGAGTGGCAGGACACGGTGAGGAGGATTGTGGGGCTGTTGCCGGGGGAGATGGATAAGTGGGCGGTTTTTGACATGGCGGCGGAGCCGGCGGGGGGGTATGTCTGCGGGAGGGTGGCCGTGGCGGGGGATGCCGCGCACGCGATGGGTCCGCATCTGGGGGCGGGAGCGGGGATGGGGATTGAGGATGCGCTGGTGCTTGCCGAGGTGATGGGCGCGGTGCAGAAGAAGCTGGGGGAGAGCGGCGGGGGAGCCAAGGGGCCGTTGGTGGAGGCAGCGCTGGCGGCGTACAACGAGCTGAGGTACGGGCGGACGCAGGACGTTGTGCAGTCCACGAGGGGGGCGTGCGACCTGTTCCATTGGGTGGATCCTGAGTTGAGCGGGAACTCGGAGAGCTTTGGACGGGATATCACCGCACGCTTCAACAAGATCTGGGAGTATGATCTTGAAGGTGTGGTGAAGGCGGCACTGGCACAGTTGGACGCGGCGACGGCTTGACGCCGAAGCGACAGTTGAGTTATCCCGTTGTTGTTCTCGCGATCCCTGTTTGGAACTTCCATATTGCAATGAGCCCAGGTAGATATCGAGACGAAGGGTGAACAGTTCAAATTTGCCCAACGTGTGCTTGTGTATCTCATCACCATCGTGTTGAGGTATTGACATTGGCCCATCTACCTGGGGGCCTCACTGAAAAAGGACCTCGAAACTCGACACTACCCCCTCGTTGCTCCTGGGCGGTCAGCATGAGGATGGCCATTGCCACCGTCCTGGCCCCCCTGCCCCGCCTGCACCACCTCCTCCGTCCCAGACGCCATCTCAACCCGACTCCCCGCCGGCGCCTCCACGGGGCTCGAATACGGCGGACTCGGCACCGCCGCCGGCAGCTCGACGGCCATGACATAGCAGGGCAGTTCGCGGGGGTGGTCCTTGGCCTCGACCTCGTGGGCCAGCGGCTGGCCCGTCTCGAACACGCCCGTGTCGATGCCCAGCTCGTTGGCGCACTTGGGCTCGCCCGCGGAGCCGTCGGCCGAGTTGACCGCCGTGTTGTCGTCGTCGACGCTGTCGTAGGCCTTGCGGCGGCGCCGGCAGATGAACAGGACAGCGGCGGCGGCGACGGCGGCGGCCGCTACCGCGCCGACGGCGATGCCGGCTTTGGCGGCCGTGCCGAGGCCCGTTTGGTCTGAGTCGGCGGATGCGGTGGATGCCGGAGCCGACCCCGTGGCGCTGGGCCGGGTTTCTTTCTTGATGGCGGTCCACCGCGAGCGCCACGAGGCGGCAAAGGAATCGAGCGGGTTGGAGGCCAGCGTCGTGTCGTTTGGCGACACGGTCCGGGTCACGCTCTGCGCCATGTCGGGCCCGGGGGCCTGGGCGAGGAAGATGAGCTGCTGGTCGTAGCTGACGCCGAGAAAGGCGGCCTGCAGAAAGGCGCGGCCCATGGCCCAGAAGCCGAGCTCGGACTCGTGCGACGTGCAGGGGAAGTAGGGCGTGGGGTCCTTGACGATGGGCGACTCGAGCCGCAGGTCCAGCAGCTTGAAGGGCACCTTGATGGTGATGTTGGCGGCGGTGCGGTCGGCAAAGACGAAGCCCAGGTAGGCGGGCGAGTTGACGATGCGCGCGTAGCTGGGGTCGGCCGTGTTCCAGAGCCAGTAGCCGGTCGTGTTGTCCCAGGTGACGGGGAGGTAGCCCGCGGCGGCCCTGCAGGTCCCCGGCGGCAGGTATATGCCCGGCGAGCCCGGGCTCGGGACCGCGAGCGCGCTGCCCGCCTTGGCCCCCAGGGTCTTGGACATCAGCTTGGCCATCTCGCCCGAGACACCCTGCCAGACGCTCCCGAGCTCGGCGGCCGAGACGTTGAAGGGCGACTCTCCCTCCTCGACGCCGAGAAACACGTCGAGAAGGAACAGGCCCAGGACGCCGTCGAAGTTGAAGGCGCCCACCGGCCCCAGCGCCCTGTTCTGCTCGTAGCCGCCCAGCAGCAGCGAGCCGGGCTGGGCCATCAACACGCTGCCCATGTGCAGGCTCCAGAAGTTGGACGAGACGCTTCCCGCATCGGCCAGCTGCTCGACGATGCCCTTCTGCTCCATCGCCCGTGCCACGGCCGGGTCCTCGGTCGGACCAAGGGGGCTCAGGCCGAGGTTGCCGACCGTGGCCGTGTAGTTGACCCCGTCCCGAACCCTCACGTTCCACATTTCGGCGTCGAGAACCGAGACGTTGACGCTAAAGTCGCGGTCCTGGTGGTTCAGTATGGTGACGTTGTCGTGGTACATGAGGCCCAGGTTGTCCGAGGTGGCGAAGTAGGCCGAGTACCAACTGTCGTAGTTCCTGATTTCCAGCTGGCCCAGTTGCCCATTCTGCTCCATCAGCATGCGCGTGGCTGTTCTATTGTGTGCGTAGCCGCCTCCGATCGTGGTCGACACCAGCTCCGTGACTTCCGAGTTGGTCGGCCACACCGGCACGAGCACCCCCTTTTCGCCCGCGCTGCTCCCGGTCAGCAGCGCGACGGCCTGCCACGGTCCGTCCGGGCCATAGGTGCCCATCGTGACATTGTTGTGCCCGGGGGCGAAGGCGAACAGGGCCTCGTCGTTTGTCCACGGCATCTTGATGACGCCCGCCACGGCATCGCAGTTGTGTATCATGGCGGCGGCCAGGGCCAGGGCCAGTCCGCGGTTGCGCGCCATGCCCATGGTGAAGTCGGTTCTAATGGCGGATTCTGCCAGCGGGATGAGGGAGACCGAGTGCTGCTGGCGCAGAAAAGTTCGAGACCGGCAGACCCAGGGGCGGGCCAGGAACGGCAGCTTGGCAGACCATGCTGACCGGGATCGGGAATTGGCATGGCCTCGGCCTCGCGCTACGGAGCTTGGCAAGCACACCACCGCCGCCCATTCTGCGCGTGGTTGCCACTGGTTGGGCGCAGAAAAACTCGCCAGACTCGGGCTGGACAGGGGCAACAACAACGTTGTTGCCTAGCCGTCCCGCTAACGGAGCGGACCCCGATGTCTGTGATTGTCAACAGCGTCTGCTCGAATATAAAAGCAACCGATGCCGTCTATCCCTCCTGTGGCGCCGTCTGACAAGCTCGAGTCCCACTCGGACATAGCTAGCTCAGGATGTGAGCCCTTCGCCGATACACATGTCACTGGCATGGCCAGCATCGGGGCTTTTGCTTGCCTATAAACGCCGATCAGCATCCGCATCATTTGCATAATATCCGGGGCTGACTGACGGTCGGCCCATGGCTTCTCTCTGACGAGGTCCCGCTCGGACAAGACCTTCGTGGCTCGACCACCACAATGGAAAAATGGAAAAGAGGACTCTTCTCGATCTGCACCGTCCGCGCCGTGTCGCGCGACATGGGCGTCAGGGCCGAAATCCCGGGCGGCCGGGGCTGCGTCGGATATGTGTACATGGCGGCCGGGTCTCGTCGGGGTCCGTGTCGCGTTCCGCGCGGCGTGCGGGTGGCTGTAGAGGACCACCATTGTGCGTGTTTTTGTAAAGCCCGGCGGAGCATGGATCCTTGCCACGCGCCGAGACCCGGCGAGTGCCGAGCCGGGCGGGACACCCATCGGAGATGCTTCGGACGGTGCGGGGTCCGTCTGATAAGCTTCGCTTGTCTGCCCATCTGCTTCCTCGCTGGTTCCACTGCCGAATCAGGCCGGCCTCCACGCAACTCCCGCACGCATTAGATAACAACCTGCATGGCCGATGTGGGGTGCCGATTACTGTTAGGTAAATCCGCCGTTTTCCGTGGAGATCCATGTCCCCGCGCGCCCAGACATGCCACTACCGGAGTCGAGCTCGCGACCCCAATAGTCTGACTGTGCCCCCTTCCAGGCCGAGTCTGCAACGCCCACACCGCCGCACTCCGACTCTCATCACGGCCTGAACCGTGCGTGAACAGAACCTCACGATGCGCACCACCGCCCTCGCCCACGCCCTCGCCGTTGCCAGTGGGCTCGCGGCCTCTGCTGCGGCCGAGACGGTCCATGGCGCCCTGGTCTTTACCCGCCACGGCGACAGTATGTGACAGACGAAGGGAAAGAAACGATATGTGCCCATGCTGACGGTCTCGAAGGGACCACCAAGCACTACGGCGCCCAGGTGCTGACCAATCTCGGCGCCCAGCAGCTGTTCCTGGTCGGCAGCGACTACCGTGCCCGCTACCTGGACTCGGCCTCGCCGAACCAGATCCAGGGCATCTCCGAGTTCCAGTATGTGCCCGCGCAGATCCACGCGAGCGCCCCGGACCAGCGCATCCTCCTCGACACGGCCACGGCCTTCCTGCAGGGCCTCTACCCGCCCCTGAGCGAGACCAGGCCCCAGATCGAAGGCCAGCAGCTCGCCAACGGCTCCTCCGTCAACAACCCCCTGGGCGGCTACCAGTATGTCACGCTGCACGGCATCAGCGCCGACTCGTCCGATGCCGTGTGGATCAAGGGCGACGACGAGTGCCCGGCCGTGGCCAGGGCGTCGGCCGAGTTCCGGGCCAGCGCCGAGTACAGGACGCGCCTCGCCGCCACGCGCGACTTCTACCGCAGCCTGCACCCCCTCGTCGACGACGTCTACCCCTCGGCCGACGACCTCAGCTACGCCAAGGCCTACGACATCTTCGACATCATCAACGTGCAGCGCACCCACAACAAGACCTCCGCCGCGGCCCAGGCGACCGACGCCCAGGTCCTGCAGCTGCGCACGCTCGCCGACAGCGCCGAGTTCGGCCTCAACTACAACGCGTCGCAGCCCGCGCGCTCCATCCACGCCACCACCCTCGCGGGCGCCGTGTGGCGCCACCTCAACGACACCGTCTCGTCCGCCAAGGGGCCCAAGTTCAGCCTGCTCGCCGGCAGCTACGACACCTTCCTCGCCTTCTTCGGCCTGGCCAACCTGACCGCCGCCTCGCCCGACTTCTACGGCCTCCCCGACTACGCCTCCACCATGGCCTTCGAGGTCTTCACGCAGCGGCCCGACTTCCGCCCCGCCGACGCCCGCGTGCGCTTCCTCTTCCGCAACGGCACCGCCGGCACCCTGCGCGCCTTCCCGCTGTTTGGCGCGCAAAAGACCGACCTGTCGTGGGACGAGTTCTCCGACGTCATGCAGACCCGCGGCATCAGCACGGCCGAGCAGTGGTGCGGCGTCTGCCAGAGCCAGGCGCCGTTCTGCGCCGCGTACGAGGTCGGCAACGGGGGCGTCACGGCGAATGCCGTGTCCGCGGACAGCGGCGTGAGCAGGGGGTCGTGGATCGCCGTCGTCGTGGTCATGGCCGTGGCGCTGGCCGGGAACCTGGTCTGGGCCGCCCTGTGCCTGCTGGGGTCTCGGAAGCGGAAAGAGCAGGTTGCCGCCGCGGGAGCGGGCAAGGAGGTGCACAGCGTGCGGAGCCACGACAGCGGCAGTGTTTGACCGCAGGGTGGGTCCCTGGAGATGAGATGGCGGTTGCCTAGGTAGATTGCTATCACGACGATGTTATGACCAGTCTCGTGCCGGGACCCGGATCGCGTGGACGATGGAGGCGATGAAATATAGAGCGGCGCTCATCCTATATCAGCTAGACATGGGCTCCTGCCCTTTCTCAGACTCCGCGCGAGGCCGACTCTCTTCCCATGACGGCTTGGCCTGGTGCCTAGCCGCCACATACGACAAGCCGGCCGTCCACACAACCAGGGCGACCGACGTCGCAACCATGGCGTACATTCCCCTCTGCCCACCACCACTGTCAGCGCACCTTCCACCCCCGGGAACGGGAGACTCACAGTGAACCACGGCGCCATGGACGCGCCATAGAACAGGATGCTCCACCACGCATTCACCGCATTGCTCCCCATATTCATGCCCGCCAGCACAACCGACCTAAACACAGGGCCCCGGGCCCTCGTGGCATCGTTGGCCCACGCAAAGAAGGTCGCCTGGCAGGCATACACCGTCCCCGCCCAGTAATACGCCCCAAACACGAGCGCCGTCGAATTCGGGCTGTTCTTTTCAGCAGCGAGGACCATCGCGCTGGTCGCCACCCCGGTAATCCCGATGAAGTACCCGACCAGATAGCGCTTCCCGCCGAAAAAGTCGGTCAGAGCGGCCCAGAACAAGGTAGACACGATGCCCGCCGCGGGGACGCCGGTCGGGTAGTCGTTGAGCTGCTGCACCGTGTATTCGGCGGACGGCGAGGATTTCATGTACAGCGCCAAAAGGGCGTTGCTCGAGAAGGACTCGGTCTCGCCGGCGATGATCCAGAGGACGACGAAGCCCCACCATTCCCACGCGGTGACGACGCTTCTGGCAAAGGCCCACGACAGCGGTGATGTGGTCGTCGGCTCTTCTGCCTCCGAGTCCGGGACTGTGCGCTGCTCCTTGGGATGGAGCCGGGACACGGCCAGCGCCCGCTCTGACGGACCGAGGTAGCATGCGGTGGTGGTGCTGGGCGTGTCGGGGAAGAGCAGGAAGCCGTAGAGGGCCACGGGCAGGGTGACGAGGCCGTCGATGATAAACAGCCAGCGCCAGCCCCGCAACCCGTGGCGGCCGTCCATGGTCGTGTAGATGCCGCTCTGGATGAAGCCGTCGATCATGGTGCCGGCGAGACCCGATGCGGTGAAGATGCCGCTGCGCTTGCCCAGCTCGCGCTCCGTGTACCAAGACCCCAACATGTAGTGGGTCCCGACAAACGTGCTCGACTCGGCGATGCCCTGGAAGAAGCGGATGGCCATGATGGCCTGGGGGGAGTGAGTCGACGCGGTGACCATGGTCAGCGCGGCCCAGACAACCATCATGGCGGGGAAGAAGTGGCGCGGCTTGACATAGTGCAGGCTGAGGTTGGACGGGATCTGGCCGAGGATGTACCCAACAGTGAAACAAGTGTTGATTTCATTTAGCTGGTTTTCCCGGAAGCCGAGGTCCTCCTTCATGCCCGAGACATAGGCATTTGCGAGGTTGCTGCGGTCAAGCTTGACATTGTCGAGTGAGCCGGGATTACGCGTGTAAGCCAGGGGTGGCCAGGGTGGGACGCACAAAGTTGAGGAAGGAGCTGAGACAGCAGAATGTCAGGATGAAGAAGTCGATCTTGCGAACTAGTCTCCGCTCGACGGGCCCCTTGTGATGCGTCGAGGAGACGTGGCCGCCGGGTTTGGCCAGGGATGAAGTCATTTTGCAGGCCCACGGCGCCTGGGTTGGGAAGCGGGATGCGGATGGGTTAGCAGCTGGATTTCCGGCGCGGTTGTTCTGGGGGCCTCGGAGGCTCGGAGGCCCGGAACCAGACACGGCAAACCAAAGTCGGTGGTGGTTCGTGTGTTGTCGTGTTAATTGGGATGAGATGACTGATGGAGTTGAAACACAATGACGTCCTCGTCAACCAAGTCGACCAAAATCAATGGCTGCACGACACAATACATACATCACCTGCATCAAACGGGCCCCCTTCAGATGGATGATCGACAGCGCCCTCCACTTCGGCGGCCCGAGGCACAGCCGGCCAACGCCGCCCGTCAGCGATGAGGGGAATGTGAATGCGGGGACTTGCCGGAGAAGCCCCACCCGAGAGAAAATTCAACATCTCGGCCCTCGGGGGTTCTCCACCACGACACACCGGGCACCGGCAGACAGACCCTGCAGGCTCAGAAACGAAAAAAGAGGCCGTTCCCCGAATCGAAGCAGGGTCCCCAGATTGTTCTGAAGCGGGTAACGAACATTGACGGGTTTACAAGAATTCGCGTTCATGGCCGAAGAGCAGGAAGCAATCGAACAGGAGGGCGAGGGTGAAGGAAGGAGGGAATCCCAAAATGGGTAAGAGCAAGCAAGGTTTTCACCCAACCCCATCATTGAGAACCACCAAACCGGAAAGCCCCAGGGGCGCCTTCAACTCAACAAACTACAAAATCACACATGAATATACCAATCGATTGCCGCACAACTGTACAAGTGCTTCCATCCTCTTCCTCGACCCTCTTAGTTGGCGACCTTGCACAGCCGACCAGTCTGCAGCGTCAGGTAGCTGGGCTGGCCCTGAACCTTCCACCGCTCCGAGCCGACGGCAGTCTGCGCCCAGAAGACGTCATACGGGTCAACCTAGCGCTTGATCTCCCGCAACCGCTGGTAGTTGGTTCCAAAGAAGGCCTCGGCAAAGTCGGGCTCCATGGAGTCGCCCTCGTTGCCGTTGGCCACGGCCTCGGTCGGGAAGTGCGCCGACCACGTGTCGTAAACGTTGTCGTGTTCAAAGAACTGGGGGGTGAAGCTGAAGCCGAGCGCGGTCCCCTGGGCAAACAGGGGCGCAACCATGGCTCTGAAGTCGGCCAGGGCCATGCCAGGCACCAGCCACGGCTGCATGGTCCACGCGTAGCCTGAGCCCGGGGGCCCGCGCGGGAAGATCATCGAGTAACCGTCCGAGCCCTTGGACGCGTACTCGGGGAAGATGTGCCAGTAGGCGTATATGGCCTGCCAGAAGACGGCATCCGTGTTGTTGGTGCGCCACAGCAGCATCCGGCTCAAGGCCATGCGGCGTGGGTCTGCGGCAAAGAGAGGCCACGCCGAGTGCCGCAGCGTCAGCCCGAGCAGGTCCGGGGAGGAGATCATGACGTACAATGGGATCATGCGCACTACGGATGTGCGGGTGCAGGTGCACTTTGAGAACAGCGACAACACTGCGCTGGCGGCGGCCGATTTCGATCGCGCTGCGGAGAGCCGGGCGTTGAGTGATATGAAGGAGGGGCGGGCCCAGACTCGCGAGAAGGGCCTGTGATGGGATGGATCTGGATGAGCGGGGGATTGGGGCTGGCAGAGGCTGTTTGCTCTTGCTCGCTGTCTCACACTTGGGCTGGACACGTACAAGACAAATACAAGTATCCGAATGCTTGACCACACGTCCCCGGACCTTTGGCGACCAATGCCGAAAAGTCGCTAGTAAACAGGCACCTGCTCATCCCCAAACGATCCACTCGCCTGCCTACTACCGGGCGGCCTCCGTTCTTTCGACACGCCCCAGAAGTCCCACGGGTCCCGGCCCGGCTCAGCGTCAACAGGCTCGGGCTCAGCACAGGGAAAATCCGTATCCCCAGCCAAATCCTCCTTCGCCCTCGTGTTCTTGGTGGCCGACACAGCAAACCAATAGGGCCATTCCTGGGGGGGTTCCGCGGCCGGCTCGGGCTCAGGCGGCTCAGGCTCAGGCTCAGGCTCAGGCTCAGGCTCAGGCTCAGGCACAAGGACCAGCCTTCCTTTCTTCTTCTTCTTCTTCTCGGACGGCGCAAAAAACGTGCATCCATCATCCAGTTGGTCCAGTGGAGCCTCGACTGTGAGCGGGGCGTATAGCTCACAGGGTGTCTCAGGGGCTGCCGCAGGCTCAGGCTCAGACACAGGGGCCGGCTTTCCTTTCTTCTTCTTCTTATACGTCTTGACCTGCCTAGGAATTTCCCGTACTTCATCCACTTGTTCTAGTGGAACCTCGATTGTGGGCCAAACGTTTGGCGCAGGGGCTGGCTCGGGGGCTGGCTCGGGGGCTGGCTCAGGCTCCCACTCCGGCTCCGGCTGTGCTTCGGGCGTTCTACCTCTGTTCCTGTCCAGCCAGGTATCAAAGGGCTCCCTCGAGAAGGCTCCGGCCGACTCTCTATATATCCGGCGCGAGTGTGGCATCAACACCGCTTCTTCGATCTCAGGGACCGATTCAAGGGGTCCACCAGGACGCCCACAGTAGTCGTCCTCTGGCATGGGACTCTCGACCAGGGCCTCCGGCAGACAGCGAGCGCGGGGGCTCCCCCGACGATCCGCCGTCTCGATGGCCGGACCGTGGGCAACCTGCTCGAACGAGCGGTCTGTGCCGGGCGTGAGCGGCTCGCCGGCGAGGGACTCCAGCATGTCGGCATAGACCTCGAGGATGCACGCCAGGAACAGCTTGGCCACCGAGGCGCCGTCTCCGAAGTCGGGCACGGCGTCGGCCCGGGGAAGCGCCGCCGACGGATCGCGAAAGGCCGCTCGGACGCGCGACTTGATGTACCGCGGGAACCAGGCATCGTCGCCGATGGTGGTCGGATACGTCTCCCGGGCGAGGTCGACCAGCGCAAAGGCGTCGGTCTCGGACGCCAGACGCTCGATCTCGGCCCGCGCCAGCTCCTCGAGGCCGTCGAGCTCGTATGTGCGCGCCGCGGCATACACCTCGAACACGGTCTTGAGCTGTGCCGTCGCGCGGTCCGCGTCGGGCCCGATCCAGCCGAGCTGGTCGAGCCGTCCCGTGTACAGGTAGTGGACCATGGCGTGGCCCGCGTTGTTGGTCATGGGCCACAGGTTGATCGTCTTGGTGGACGCATCGCAGAGGAGGGCCAGCCGCGAGCTCCGCAGCAGCAGGGCGCGGTGGATGCTGAGGGGGAAGCCGTTTTTGAAGCTGAGCTCGACGAGGTAGCTGCTGAAGGGCCTGGAGCGACAAGACATTGATTAGGGGATGGGCTTGACTGGGGTCTCAGGGAGGGGGGGGGGGGGGGGGTGGTTCATACGAGATGTTGAATCCAGCTTCCATGTCCAGTCCGTCATGATGCTTTGGGCCACTGGTCGAGCCCATGGTTGCGTGTTGGCCGCCGAGAACAAGGCGGATCATTCCCAGGCGGATTTTAACAGAGAAGGGCGAAGCGGACGAGGTTGGGGGGGGCAAAGATGGATCTGGAGCTGGGTTTAACATCAGGCCACTGCGCCGCCGCAATGCTGCATGTCTGCCCGACAAGGCACCCGCGGCAGTGATCAAAACCTGCCACCGAGTGCATTGCCCGTGTATGCCTCCAAAGCAGCCATTCACGCAATCCCGCGGCTTGCACTCAGTAAGAGCGCAGAAACTTGCGCGAAGCTGGGTGGACAAGAAGCACCAACCCGGCCCTTTTGCCAATGAAACTGCAAATGCACCCTCCATTGTGTATGCACGCAAAATCTAGAACCAATTGCGGGACTCGGTGTAGTTCTACCAACATGCAAGCTCTTGGCTCGACTGGAGGATGATCTTGCCCGCAGCATGGGAGACGGTGTTCGCCATGGATGGGCTATCACCAGGTATATACGGCCGATCGACACCAGGATGCCGAAACCCCAGGGTTACTTATCCTTGTAACAACGGCCAGTAGAAATCCCAATCCCCGCCGCCATCCTAGCCCAAGTCAGTGCCCTCCGTCCAATCGATCCAAAGTTCAAACCTGGTGCGGCCGTGACGACGGCGACGTGACACATGAACTCTGTAGCTCGCTCTGTCCTGCCACACCGAGCATGCCGTTGCATTCTGTAACCTGTCTCATATCCCACCCTAAGTCCAGCCACCACGATTACATACACCGACGTCGTGATCCCACTTCCAGTCGCACAACTTGACTCAGTAGCACTGTGACAGCCCCCTACCGTGAAAGCCCGAGTCGAGCTGACTTGGCCGAAGCCGAGGTAGTAATCATTCAATGATCTATCAGTTAATGCTTGACGAGACCCAGCAATCCGGGTATGCGCGCCTCCCAGCTGTATGATGTGTCTGATCCCCCCCAAACCATTCCACGTCCCACAAACCAGCCTGAGTCGTCACAAACTCTAACAGACTTGGCGCAATAATAACAGTACAGTATGGTGAATCAGTGGTGGTGTGAGCGGAGGAAAGAAACATAATTACGAACAATAATAATGTAGAACAGCAGGCAAAAGTGTATCGTGATATCCATGTAGCAGTGAAAACAATCGCAAACTCCCAGCTGGTCCTAAACCACAGCTTGCCATGACCCTCGAGGAAAGAGATTTGAAAAAGAACGAGAACGCCTACCCGCAGCAGTATTGCAGCCCGACATACAGGATTGTAATGGGGGTTGTAACACGGACACTGAGAGAGGAGGGATGTGCTCCGCCACCCTGGGAGGAAGAAAACAAGTTGTCGGTGTCTTCGCACCTATATCCCACGCCGGTGGCATTGTTGGCTTGCCAGTTGGATTGAGAAGGGAGGTATCCCGCGGGTGTCAGGCGCCGGAGGCCGGTTGACGTCTCCCGTGGCGTGGATGTATTGCGTACGAGGCGACGTCGATCTGGTCATGCAGCCGAATCTGTGACCCGTCAACTCCACAGCCTGGCCCGCCATCCATGGCCAGGACAGGGGCCCGCCAAAGGGACGGTGATCTTATGACTGCTCTGGCGAGACGGTGGCGTGGGGATATCGGCAAGACTTGGCGCGGGAGAAGCGAACCGCCCGCGCCCAACTCGGGCTGACAGAAGAGGAACAGGAATCTGCTCGGGGGTGGGGGTCCGAGACTTTGAGAGGTAACATCGGGGTGGGTGGCGGTCGATGAGAGGTGACCGCGGGACATGCCTAGCCGTCGCGATGGAGGTGTCGGTTCGCCCCTGATTGGCTGCTGCAGCAACCAGCTGATCCCGCCAACGGTCCCCACGGGGGCCACACGACGGACTGCTACCCTGGCTCGTCTGGGAGGGAGCAACTCTTCCGTGAATGCCGTGTCGTCTGGTAACACCCCTGTCGCCCTGAGCCTGGGGCCCGTATTGTTTGGCGGGGTTCGAGGTTCGATGTTCATTGTGCAGGTTTGGGTCCCTGCCGGGCACTCTGATCTGGGAAGGATCACGCGCTCAGGCACGCTGAGCGCCGTCGCCATATCCTCCGCCTCCGTAACCCTGGCTGTGGCCGCCGTTGCTCTGGGTGGGGTAAGCTTCTGCCACCGAGTAGCTGTCCCAACTTCGGGCGTGGCTCTGTGAGACTGAGACGCCCGAATGGTTGTAAGTGCCATGCCCATGGTGCGTGCTGTGGTGGGACGGGCCATGCAGGCCGTATGGTGATGTGAGGCTGTGTGTGGGGGCCCGATGATCGTAGACCGCAGGCAGGGTGGAAAGGCGGAGGCTGCTGGCCGTGACGGGCGGACTGTTCTTGAGAGCCGGGGACATCGTCCTGGCAGCCACGCCGTACGGCGACCACGATGAAGACCCCGCTGTCAGTGACCGCGGGCTTGCCACAGATTCGGGATGGTGGTGACCCCCAGCGCCCACGTATCCAGCAGTTGCCGCATGGTCTGTCGTCGACGTTGTCGAGACTGGTGTCGGCGGCAATGCCGGGTACCCCCCCCGGACCGCCATGGCGCTGGCAACATGACCCGAGCCGTTCGGAGCCATCATGGCTGTGGTCGAAGCGCTGTATTTGGAAATGATCTTGTAGAGCGCGCCCGCCAAGTCCTTCCAGTGGAACACCTTGACATCCTTCTCGATATTGCGCGGCTTCGGGTTTCCAAAGCCCATGATGACCTTGAAGAACTCCTCGCTCTCGGCCTTGGCCTTGCTGACTGTCGCCGGCCGGAATCCCTCGAGGTTCCTGCGGATGCGGTTCTTCTCGTCGACCCCGAACCGGCTGGGCGCCGCAAGGAGCTGTTCCAGCAAGTGGATGGTGTCGACCGACGTGACGTAACACGCCTGCTTCTCCTCCCACCAGATGCAGCTGATGCAGATGCTGTGCGGCGGCCGCTCCGAGACGCTCACGGGCTTGAACGTGACCGTCAACACACTGCCGGTCTGCTGCTTCCTGAACAGCACGAGCCTCCGTTTGTTCTCCCACTCTTCCTGCGTCCAACCCTCCGCCATGGACGCCAGATCGCCGCTGATCTTGAGCGAGGCCTTCTCCTGGTAGATGCCATAACCGGGAAATCCGTTGGCGGGCTGGGAGAGCGTGCTGGTCCGGATCAGCTGTGGCGAGGCCGAACTCGAGTGCTGAAACGGAGTCGGGCTGGGCCGCGAAATGGAGGGAATGGAGGAGTGTCCGCCGTGCGTGAGGGCGGCGCTGGGGGCTCGAATGGCGTCAAATTGGCCGCTGAACATCCATGGTCCGGCCCCGTGTGGCGAGCGGAGCATGGGCGGTGTGCGCGTGTAGGGATCTGTGAACGACGGGCCCCGATAGGGAGACAACACACTGTTGCTGCCCTGGCCGCAGACTCCCGATGCGGACGCCGGGTAATCGGCATGTGCATGTGCGTGGGTCTGTATCTGTTCTGCGACACTGGCAGCGGGGACGCTGGGAGGAAAGCCATATGCGTTTGTGGAGGAGTCCTCGGGAATGCCATGGTGAGTGATCGTGTCGGCGGTTTTGGCTTGCCGTTGCGCGTCTTGGTGTGGCGGGCTGGATCGCTGGAGTTGGACCGGTGTTCTGGTCTTGGGTGACCCCAGGCCCGGGGGACTGCCGTCATCGGACACTCCCGTACTCCCTCTCCGGCCAACGCCTTGGCCATCATGGTATGAGAACGCGCCAATATTCCCAACCCGTGCCATGTCCTCGCCGTTCGCGTTTTCGAGCAGCAGAGCCAGGGGCACGTTGCTGAGAGACGGGCACGCCGTGTTCAGGAATGGCGGGGCCTCTGCCGCGACCGTGTAAGTGCAGACGCCGTTGCCATCCCGCGAATCCCGAGAAACTTGTGCAGCGCACCGTTGTGAGCCGAACAGGAGCGAGACGAATGATGCGGATGCCGCCATGGAACCCCCCAGGAGATCGTACTGGCACGCCACTTTCAGCGACACCTTGGTCCCAGGGGAGCCATTGTTAGGATGGCATGACAGAACATCCACGCCGATGCCTGGGCCAACCTGAGCGGCAAGATACTGACCAGCTGTCGCACTGTTGGCGCCAAAGGCCATCTGGTTGATCTGCGACTGCGAAGCCACATTTCCTGCTGGCTGTTGGGGAGAGAAGGAGGGGGCAGAGTATTGTGAGTAGGCTGAGCCTGCGTACCCTGCAGTTTTGACCAACGTGGAAACTGTCAGGCCGGTTGCAAAACGTGGTTGAAGGGCGGCCAACGTACCATGTAACTGGGGCGGTTGGGGTTTATATGTAGACATAGGCAGGAGGCCCGGGGGGCAACCCCCATCGAGGTCTCCTCCGGTCTGGGCGGCTTCTTCCTCCAGACGAATCGTCAGCGTCTCAGGTGACTCAATCTGCTCGTCGACGATGATTGTCCGCTGTGGGTGATAGCCAGGCTGGTCGAGTCCTGGGTCAGCGACAGGGGTTTGCAACCCGGAACCAAACACTGGGTTACTCACTTCATACACCTTGTAGACCGGCTGCTGGATCTTGGGCGCAGACATTCAAAATGATGTCGCCTGAATGCCGTTGGGTGGTGGTGGTTGAGTCCTGGAAATCAGGCTGGTCGAATAGACCCGTGGGTGTGTGGGATGGG
>MU853446.1:2304-59863 GCA_033297235.1 Trichocladium antarcticum | reverse complement strand
GGCAACGAGGTATGTACCTGTACTTGCTCATCTCGGGTTGGTGAACAGGGAAGGATAACCCTACACTGATGGGGTGTCCTGTGGAACGCTCGGCGGGCCAGCCGGGGGAGTTGGCCGAATAGGGACTGGGAATGGAAGAGGAAATAGCAGGGGCCCACCTGAGAGGCTGGTCAGCAGGGGGGACTATTGGACGACGAGGGAGAGACACCTGTGGCCTGCAGGCACAGGGTTGTGGGTGGTGGGGAGCAGAGATCGTCTCTGCGCGGATCTGGGACCCCCAGATCAGCTGGGCGGCAATTCAATGATCCCTGTGATCGAAACTGCGACGCTCGGTCATCGCCCGGCACTTCTACGGCGGCCAGGTGCTTGAGTTGTTGCCCTGGCGGCGATCGGTCGGAAAGAGGATACGAGCGGTGTTAGCCCAGCATGCAAGCCTGCCGCTCGTCCCGAGAACGGGGCCCCGGGAGGCCTGCACGGAACCCAAACCGCAGAGGACGGGGGCCCGAGAAGACGGCACCCGTCGGAGGACGGAGCTCTTGCTGGCGCCGGCAGTGGATGCGCGCGTCTGCAGGACGCCCCGAGTGAGATCGTCGCGGTGGGAAGGCAGGTTGGCGGGACGCTCACGATCATGGACCCCCCCATGCTGCACTGGGGTTGCATGGCAGCTGCAATGGCCGCTGCAAAGACCGCAGATCTCCAAGTCAACCAATCAGCCCTGGTCAGGCACTTGGCTGTCCGATCCGACTTTCTTTGCCTCGCAGCCCAACTATCCAGCGGCATCCGCCGCGCTGGTTCGGCTGGAAGGGACATCGGTGCCACGGTGACGCATCCCTCAGCCAATAACCCGCGTTCGGCTGACCCAGCTGCGGTGCTGCGCGACGCAATATTGAAGGCGCAAAACTGAGATTTGAGAAGCCTTTACCTTGAACACCAGCTGAGGGGCGGACAAGGGAGCTGAAATTGCGTCGTAATGGAGGGCGGGCCAACAGTAACACCTGCTGGCAATCTGTCAACCTCGGTCCTGTTCGCCCCAAGATGTTCCGGCCTAGACTTTCAGTCGCGACGGGGGAACGCAACTTGAATTTGCGGACATCTAGGCGGGAACTTGGTGGCCCTCAGTTCAGAGCTCCAGACCAGTTTGGACTTTAGTGAAGGCCAAAGCCGTCGCTTTCTACCAGGTTAAGAGATGTGTGGTGATAGGGACCTGCCAGACGGGCCAGCTGGAGTAGGTCGAAGGCGCGTCTTCAAAGGTCTCTGTGGCTAATCGACGATTGATTCAGACCTTTCGCAGTGCCGCATATCGAGTCGCGGGCCACCGGGTAGATTAATCAGACTTCAAGTTGAACTTGCGTCAGTGTCAACCTCTCGGACCTGATGATTCGGGATTCCGACTAGCCAAGAGAGTCAGGGAGAACAGTGTCCTGGCTGTGTCGGTGTCTGATTTCAGTACTGATGGGGAGTTGGGTTCTGGAAACTTGCAGCACAATTGCATTGTTTGGCAACTTTGGTTGAACGTTGGGGATTCGGAACCTTAACGATGCCAGGAAGACCCGCGGCGCCCGCCAAACCGGTCAGTCGAAACTTCCTCGGCCAGCTCAAGCTGAGCTGAAGGTTCTTCCTTCCTATTCCCCCAGTTTTGCCTCGGTCGAAAAATTGCAACCCCGCGACTTCCTTCCTTCGACCCCAAGCTCCCAGTATCAAATTATTTCAGTTCTGACAATTGCGCCTCCGATCTGCCTCCAGCCAGGCCAGGAACAACAGCAGGACCCTGTGCTGTGGCACGGCAATTAATTCGTTTATTATTGCCACGATCTACGGCCGTACGAGCGTCTTCAGATCCAGCTATGCACCCTCGGTGCAACCTCGAGCCCATCGCATCGACCATCGATATGGTGCCAGGGAGTCGCGGGCGCCCGCGGCTCCCATACTGCTGGTAGATACTATTACTAGCACCCAATGCATCTCACAGTTGGGCCCGTTGGTATTCAATTTCAACTTGGGATCGCACACCTTGTGCTCCCTCGGCGGTTGTCTCGCGATCCCGAGCCCCCACCATCGCACAAGGCCGTTATGGATTGCGGAATCTCGGCAGTTCATCCGCGCCACTACCGACTGTGTGAGCCTGTGACTCTGTCTTGACACCCCGGTTGTTCCACCCTCAGTCAGCGCAGGCCTGCTACAAAGTACATCCCTAAGTACGACTAGGTACGCACTCTCTCCCGGAAATACATTGTTTGGCCCGTCAACCACCGCCAAGCATCAACATTGGGCTACACCTGTTGGCGAGAGGCTTGGGCAGCATCACAGGAGATTTATTGAAGGCACAAGACCCGAGAAACAAAAACCATATCCACAGACTTCAGTCTGGGACCAGAGGTCACTTCCCTGGCAACAGCCTGGAGACAGCCCAGTACCTCTGCGTCAATACTGGCATTCTGCGGCTGAGCATTACCCAGGGTCACAAGGCGAAGTATTTCTCATCTGCGGGCAACCGGGACTCGCATCATCTCGTTTTGTGGCCCTCGATCCTGCACCATTGCGGACACTCTGGGTGGATCTCGGCCAGCCGTCCCTCGCACAATGTGTACCGCTGCGCCAGCTCATCTGGCAACCGAGCGAACTTTCAGAACTTGACTCGTTTTGTATCCGCCAGTTCTCACTGTGGGTAGAGCTCCGATCAAACGGCACAGCCTGGAAGCGTGGTCCGGAAAGACACTGCCAGACAGCGATGACGGGGACTGTCTGTCTGTCTGTCTACCGTGGCCGGTACCAAGGCGCCAAAGACCCAACACCGGCTCGACGCAGGAGATGAAACCTGGTGTCCTGATTGCACTGGACGAGTGCCAGATCTCAGACATGGACGGGTGGGGTCCCGGAGATGTGGGACGTCAAGCGCGTGTCGAATGAACCACCAACCACCAAGGACGGGGGGCGTTGCGATTGAATCAGACGAACGGCAGACGGGTGGGCCCGATGAACCACGCCATGATCCCCAGGTCTCATAACCGGCACTACTATCCACGTGCCCGCAGATCACCCGAATCTAGTCCGTTACGTCCATGAAGAGCCGACGGCATCTCGTGCAATGCACCGATCTTGAGTAATGGGCGAGAGAGCTTTGGGCCGGTGATCCAAATTGTCGATTGTTCTGTTCAAAAGTCTTAAAGTCTTGGACTTGGACTTGGTCTCTGGCAAAGCGAGATGGATGCTGACGTCTAGCCAGATCCTATGGTTCCCACCTTCAACCCCAGAGCCCCTCAGTATCTTGTTTGACTGGGCTCAACCCGAAAATGGGGAATTCAATGGCAGTCCTGTCGTGATGCTGCCGGTCCCCGCTGGTTTTGTCCGCCAAATGCTGGTACCCGCGCCTATAAGTCCCCAGAGCCAACAGGAAGCGCTGGATCTCGGCGAGGCACGGACTAGTTGATGCAAACACCCATTGCCTCCAGGCAGGAAACAAGACGGAAAAGCATCAGAAGTACGTCAATTTCACTCCACGAAGAGTCGATGCTCCTCTTGATTTGTTGGATCGCGATGCTTGCCGATTCCTGCGGAGCTGCCGCGCGGCCCGGAACAAGAGACTGAAGAGAGCGGTGTCCGGCCGGCGACCGTTTGGGATCCGGACCTTTCCTCTCGGCTATCAATAACTCCCAGAGTCCCCGGCCCAATCCGCGGCAGTGTTTCATCAAGGGTGAAAGCACACGGAGCAAACCCATGGCATATTCATTACGGAGTACTGGCCAACTTGCGAGCTTCTCTTGGATATCCAGGACGCCAAGAACGGCCCCCCTGGCCCTTTCACGCTGTCTCACCTCCGATCTCAATGCCGTGCGTTCTGACCATTTTCAATCTAGTCCGATCCAAGTGGACCGACCCCCTGGCTCTGTCTTGTTGTTGCTGGGCGTTCGTTTCCCTGCCCCTGGACAACACGGCCGTCTCAAAGCCCCACCCCCCCTGGGGTGAGATTACCGCATGCTGACTGGGGCTGCTGCAGTGATCGCCGACCAGGGTCTGCGAACCAGACCTCTTCAGGCAAAGACCCTGCTGTTCCGATGCTAGCGCCTGATGTTTCCAGTTCCTTTCGCATCACCGGCTGACAGGGAAAAAGAAAGAGGGATCGACCACAAGTATTGGACATGGCATTATCGGGTCTGGCATTCTGGCTAACCGCTGGGCGCTCCGAGCACAGGTCGCAGGGCCATCCGGCATCGGCGAAATGGCGTCTCGGCATGTGCCGATCTGTTGGGTGTTCGGTGATCTGACGCGGCGGCGGTCTGACCGTCTGAGACCATCTCAACGGGCCGCCGTCAGACATTTTCAGAATCCGCCGTTGAGCGCAAGTCGTGGGAACGCCCAGTGGCCAGGCCCCCCGGTCGCCGACCCAGGCGGCCAATCCGGTGGTCTGGGCCTGGCTTCCTTCTTTGGTCCCCCCGGAGGCGTCCGTCCGTCTACGCCCGCTCTTTGGGAGACGCGTCTTGTTGGTTTGCTGCGTTTCTCTGGCTCCCCCCCCGACATGGAGGCAGAATGGAGATTCACCTACACTCTTACACTTTCCTAGAGCCCTAGGATAAACATGACCAACGCCACGGGCGAATTTTGTCAAGTCGTCCTGGGGAAAATAGGACCGGCACCAACAACACCCAATGGCTTGGTGATTCTCTGTCGATCCGTCTTGGCGTCGTTCCCCAATCCGGGCCCCCTGTCAAGCAGTGATCCTCACGCAGATCGCGCTGGGGTATTTGCGTTGCATGCCTCTTTCGGAATGTTTCGGCCGTCTCCTGCGCTCGACGACTTCCTTGACACTCGACTCATATTGAGCTTGAGAGGTGCTGACACTGCGGAGTCCAAGGGGAAGACGGGGAGGGGGGACGGCAAGTAACTGTTGAACACTCCATACTTGGCCTGCAGGCGGAGTTCTATACCGAGATCCACTGGCCGCTGCAAAGCTTACCTCTCTTCACCCCTCAGACGCGTGGACGACTGGACCCGGCATGCGGGGCGCATGGCGCTCTCGGGATTGACGGAACTATGTGTCTGTGCAAGCGCCAGGCAATAAACGCAAGGCTGTATCCGTATCTGTACGAGAACCACGAAGGGAGTCTCCTTTCGGAGCTTCCCGAGGAGGATTGCTAACGTCGCAGGCGCAGCCATTCTGGCAAAACTCCCGTGGGCCAGTGACGATCCCTCGATGCTCCCCGGCGGTTCTCGTGCCGCGAGATAGCCCCGGTCTCAATGGATGGCCCATTCCCCAGGAGCCAAAGGACGCAAAGGACCCGAGCATTCCATCAAGCAGAAGTCACGCTGGTATGGTTATGATATGGAAAGGCCAGTTTCGTTTAGCGTCCTGGTGTTGTCTTCCATGCAGAGCATTCCAGACAGATGGCAACTTTTCTTCCGTGTCTTACATAGGTCTCCGAGCCAGCCGAACCCCCCGGACACACGATACGTACCACAACTGCATTTGCCGTTGCAATGTCTCTGAGCTCAGGAACCCAGAATCTAACCCGAACTGGATTGGGTGTGTCATCCCAGGCATGAATGTTTGATATAAATCTATGACCATTGACAGCAGAACGCTTACGTTGTCTTCGCCACGAACGACAATCCCAGAAGGTTTACAGCCCCCACGGCCAGGCAAGGGAATGGGGCCCCGGGTCACCATCTCACGACAGTGGTGTTCGATCCCTTCCTTGCATGCCGATTCCTACTCCGAGTAAGGGCCCAGCGCACCGCGGGATTGAAGACCGGATGCCGGCCCACGGGTAGTTCGGTAGTCCTTCGGTCGGCCGAGCAGCGGCTAGATGGTAATTGTCGGGAATTCCGGTCGGGAGAAAAAGGCACCCCCAGCGTGCCCAGCCATCGGACTGATCCAGACATGGCCAAGACGCCCACCACGTGTTGCGGGATTGTCTGAGCCGCACCGCCGCGTCAACCATCCAACCGGTGCCGGTGCCATGTTTGTGGCGTTCCCTCCCATTGGAATAAGCAGTTGGATGATGGCAAGGAAGGTAGCAGTTGTTTTCTCACCGGATACTATCACCTGACACCGCACTCCAAGGCGGATCCCGCTACCTCAACCCCTCCAACAGCCCCGCCAGCTTCTCCCACGGCTCGCTCCCCTCCCAGTTCTCCCTGGCCTTGCCCATGACACTGCGCACCGCACTCCGCGCCTTGCCCTTCCACCGTGGCCCGATCTCAGCCACCTCCTCGCCATAGTTCTCGAGCATCGACACCAGCTCATCCGTCCGCTCCACAACCACCTCCCACGCCTCCCTGTCCTCCAGCCAGTTCTTCTTCTCCTCGCCGCCCCCGGACCCAGCTGCCGGCAGAAGGCCCCCCGCCGCACTCCCCAGCGCCGCGCGCCACGCCTTCTCGGCCGCCTCCACGGCGCCCGCGTAATCCCGCCTCCACACGCGCTCGCGCCCGATCAGCTCCCACAGCTCCGAGCGGGCCGTCACCAGCGGCGCGACATCCCTCTCCAGAAACTCGCACACCGCCCGCTCGGTCGTCCCGCGCGGCACCTCGTAGACCCCGGCGCCCCCGGCCGGCTTGTCCTTGGAAAGCACGCCCTCGTTCAGCAGCAGACGGAGCACCTCCAGGTCGAGCGCATCCTCCGAGGCGCGGATGCGCACGATGTTGCCGAGGGCAAAGACCAGGTCTGCCACCGAGGGCGGCCGCAGACGGGCCGCGAGGGTGACGACATTGTCCCAGATGCGCCAGTTGTCGTGGGCAATGTTGGCGCCGCGCTTGTAGGCAGCGAGGGCCTGCGAGAGGAGCGCCGCGGGCGAGCGCTGTGGCGTGCCTGTTTCTTCGTTGCCGTCCTCGCCGTCGGCTGCCTTCCCTTCCCTGGCCTTCTTCAGCTCTTTTACACGCTCCACGTAGAGGCTGTAGAGCGCGCTGCCCAGGTTGCTCCACGTGCGCGCGTCTTCGCCGCCGGTGAGTACGTCGGACGAAGCGATGGCTCGCCCAAAGGCCTCGGCGGCTTCCGCGAAGTTGCCCATGCGCAGTTCAATGTCGCCCAGCCTGTTCCACAGCTCCGAGCTGAGTCTGTTGACAGCAACGGCCTTCTTGTAAGCTTCCTGTGCGCGCACAATCTCCCGCTGCTGCAGGTAGTGCTCTCCAAGTGACCTCTGTGCCCGGGCAAACCGGTGCTTTGAAATCTCCCACGCCCTCTCGTAGTGTGCAGGGTCATCCTCAATGTCACCGAGGATGCACCACAACCGGGGCGCGTTGGGAGGCGCCGGCTGGCGCTCCGGGCCGCAATAGTCGGCTTCTTTCAGTTCATCCAGATCCACGTCCTCGTCCGCCTCGTCCGAGACGCGGCCCTGCTGTTCTGTTGGCGTGCCAGTCTTGTGGAATAAGCGCCAGCGCAGCACCGCCTTTGCCTTTGCCTCCCCGTTGGCACCGCGGCCGTCTTCGTCCTCCTTGGCCGCATTACTGACGAAGCAAAGGGCGACCTCGGCCCACAAACGGAGACGCTTGAATATCTCGAGCGCCGAGAACAGCGAGCCCACACCGGCCCACGCGTAGGCAAGCTCCGATTCGAGGTGCCAGCGCGGTGGCGAGCTGAGGGCATGGATGTGCTCGAGCCGGACCTGTGCTGGGGCTGTGTCGGCCGGTGCCGCCACTGGGAAGAACGATGTTGGTTTCTGCAAGACCGTTTTCGCTTCAGCCTTCTCATCACCATCTGCAGTGATCTGAATCTCCGGGACTGCAGTATCGCCCGCAACGTCCCCCACCTGCGTGGTTTCCGCGGCGGTTGGTTGGGTCGTGTCGACAACGACCTGGTCCACCACGGCCTGCATCTGTAACACACCCCTCTCGATGGTCCGGCTGCGGTGAACCTCGATCCGTGACCGGACGAGGAGGGCATGGCTGTAAATCTGCCAGTTTGTTGACTTATCCGAGATGACGCGGACGGCAAACGGCAGCACTTCCTCCGAAGTCAGCGAATCGGCAGGCGAGAAGGCGTCCTTGAGGGTCGCCTCCGCAAGCAGGATGATCTGATCCATGGGCGACAGCTGCGGTTGGTCGTCCGGGACGAGATCCCGCAAGGGCGCCGGAATGTCTGCTGTCGGCTCGCCTTTGCCACCATCAACCGCCTCGTTCTGGGCAGTAAAGTCCAGATTCTCCAGCAGGGTGTCGTCGTTGAGCGCAAGCGCCTGCGGCTTCGCCTGCGCCGACTCGGGTTGTGCGGCCTCGCCGCTCTTGGCCAGCACTACCAGCTGGCTGGTGCTCTTCTCCTGGAACCTCGTCCGCTTTCCCAGCGCCCCGGACAGGGCATAGACGAACCCGTTCAAGGCTGTCGCCCGCCGCAACGTCTCCTTGGCCTTCGCATCCTGCCCGAGCATGATGCACACATTCGCCTTCTCCACCAGAAACTGCACCCTCTCCTGCGTGCTCCAGCCCTCCCCGCCCACCACCAACCCCTCGACCTCCTCCAGCCCCGTCTCGATCATGCCCTGCAAGCTTGGCACGTCGCACCACTGCAGCCCCTTGTTGAAGACGGACCCCGGGCCCAGACTAGGCTGCGTCACCAGCTTGTAATGCCACACATCGACGCGCAGCCTGAGCCAGGGCAGCGACCTCCCCGCGCCCTCCCCGTCCCCGCCTGGCAGCAGCAGATGCGCAACCGCCGGAAGCCGGGTGCGGAAGATGTACCTCGCGAAGCAAAACAGCTCGACGACCGGGATATGCTCATACACCGACACGCCGTCAACATCCAGCGAGCGTCGACACGCCCTGCGCATTTGCCGCCGGGCCGCCACGGCATCGCCATCTCCGCCGAGAGTGAAGCGCTGCTGGACGCTCCGAACGCCGTTGTCGTCCAGCACGGGGCCCGTCACGTTGGCCTGCAGAAAGGCGTTGAACGCAGCGAGTCCGATGGCCAATATGTCTAGCACAGGGACTCCATCTTCCGGGCTGCTGTTGTCGACATGCGGAGTCCCCTGTTCCTGGGGGAGAGAATGGCTGAGCGTCTCGACAAAGTCCTTGATGAGAGTTCCTGCCGTGTCGCGGAGCAAGATGTCGAGATAGCGACCCTCCTTTAGGCTGTCCGCCAGCGTTGTGGCTGCCATGCTAGGTAGGTTGGTCGGAGCGAGTAAGGAAGAAACGAGAGACCAGTGGTGAGAAAAGTGTCAGGTGGAGGCTTCAGTTGGAAATTGGCAAGCACTTCATCCCATGGCACCCAAGTCAGTCACGGCAGGTGCGAGTGAGTGGTCGATGGAGGGGCAGTCCAAATTTCTGAAGGCCAAGCGGGGCATTGATGGCGGGGTGTGCAGCAGCGATAAGATAAGACCAACACAAATGCCCTGAAACACTCGCAACTTCATCAACACTGCTTGTTGCTATGTGCAAGACATACCCGCTATTAGACACCTACAAACGCTGGGTACACACGTACGCACCATACCTCGATACAGGCTGGCCACAGGATCCTCCCACCACGCGCCATACTACCGCATTCCTCAACCGACATATCCCAAACAACCCTAAGCAGTCCAGCCAGGCAACCGGCTCAACCCTATTTCTTCCCCTTGGTCTTCTTGCTCGCCACAACCCGGAACCCCGGCCCCGGAGCCTCCTCCTTGAGAGACGCACCACCGTTGCCGTTTCCGCCGAGACCTGCACTGGCACTGCCGCTGCCCTTCTTGGCCACCTCGTTCCACCCACCGTTGCCGCTGGCCGACGGCGCGCCCACAGGCTCCACGACGCCCTTGTCGGCCAACTTCTTGCGGCGGACGAACTCCTCGCCAAAGTGCCGCCCGTCCATGGTCGTGCTATATCCGTACACAGCCTCCGCGAGGATGGATGAGTCAAGCGGCATCTCTAGCAGCATGCCGCCAAAGTGTTCAACTGCGAGAAGATGGATGGTCAGTATCGGCATGTACGCCACGAGGGTAAGCAATGAAAACTCACTGTCCGAGACCCCAATAAGGCCACGGCCCAGCTCCCGGTGGAGCCACTTCTTGAACTCGTCCATGGCCGCATTCTTGCCATCTTTGACAGATGCCGACACCGGCTTCGGCGCGGCCTTCACCACGGCGGGAGCGGGCGTTGCCTTCAAGTTGCTCACACTAGAAGAACGGCTCTGCACGGCGGGGCCCGTGGGAATCTTGACCTTCCCACCCGCCCCAACAGTCGACCATCCGCCAATCTGGGGCGCGGCCACCGCGGCCATGGACCCAGGGGGCGCCGAGGTCTTGCTGGCCAGATCCGCATAGCGCTTGCCCATTGACGAGGCCGGAGGTGTGCTGATCTGCACCACTGCCGCTGCCGCCGCCGCCGCCGCCGCCTTCTGCTTGCGTACCTCTTCCTCGCGCTGGATATCAGCCAGCGTCTTCTTGGAAACGCTGGAGACGGCGCCCGTAACCACAGCACCCGTCTTCACGGCAGCAGGCTGCTTCCACGGGCTGCCGCCTGGAGCGCTCACTGGCGACCCGGTGCCCCAGGTGCTGGTGGTTGGCAAGCCCGAGGTAAGAGCGGCAACCGCCGCCCTCTCGCGCTCACGCAGGGCAGCAGCTTCCTGCTCCAGAGCAGCCTTTCTGGCCGCCGCCGCTGCCTCTTCCTTCTTGGCAGCCTTCTTCGTCTCAGCCTCCTGTATCTCCCTGAGGCTCGGGCCCTTCTGCACCCCGGTGCCAGGCTGCACTGCCCATGGCGCGGTGGGGGGCGGAGCAAGCGGGGCCCCATCGGATGCCGTGTCCGGGGTGCCCGATTCAGAGCGGTCACCGTATTGTGCCGGCAAGTTCGACGCAGGTCGCTGAGCCGTAGGCGCGGCAATAGCCGTTGTCTGCAAAGGCGGGGGGAAGGGCTTCGGGAGGTCTGAAGCCGGCGCCGGTTGGGACGAGTTTGCCTTGTCGGCCTGCGTTTTGCGCACCTTCTCCGTAAGGCTGAGTTCGGCCTGTGCTTGAGCATTCTTCTTCGCGACGGCAGGCGCCGGGTTTGAAACGGTGTTCTCCTTTGCCGCGCTCGCGCCTTCGGGAGCAGCGGCGAATTGGTCCTCGCCCCTCGCTGCTGCGTTCTCCATCGCTTCCGAGTGGCTGGTTGCCTTGGCTCCTGCGGTGACCGTGGTCTCCTCAGCATCGAACTGGGCGCGCAACTCGTTAAACTCCTTGAGCCTGGCACTGAATCCCTGCGAGTCCTTCTGAAGCTGATCGACGCTGGGAAGTTGGCTGTGCAGTCCGCTGCTATCGCCAGCCGGGCCGCCGACTGCTTGGGAGGATGGGAAAGCGCCGGTTAGGCCACTCGTTCCCTGGAGGTTTGCTAGCACCTGACGCTCGCTGAAGTTCAGATCAGGAGCAAATAGGTCGGGCGGAGCTCCAATGGGAGGTTGGGCGGGGCCCTGTGTCATGGGAGTGGCCGAGTCGAAAAAGCCGGCGCCTGGGGCAATAGGGCCAAGAGGATGCTGAGGACCCATGCCGATCGGGGAGGTTATACTTCCAAAGCTCGGCTGGCTCTGGAGACTGTGAGCGCTCGAGTGGTGATGCAGGCCGCCTGGCCCGCCGGGTTGAATCGGGGGCAACCTGCCAAACGCCGGATGGTGGTGCACGAGTTCCCGCTGCCTGGCATGGAACATCTGCTCCTCTTGTTTTCTACGCTCCAAGTCGTTTTGCTGCTGCGCAGTAAGCGTGCGCCCGAAGGATGGGAATGCGCTCTGCAGCGGCGGAACAGCATCCGCCGAGGTCGCGCCGAAGGGTCCCGGAATAGGAGGGGGTCCATGGGCAATTCCCATCTGAGGAACAAGGAAAGGCTCCCTAGAGTTGCCAATGCGCCTGATGAGTTGACCGAGGGGCTCGAAGTCGGGATCCTCCAGACGTTTAACGCGGAGGTCGGGGGTGAAGAAGTTGGCCTTGTACCAGTCATTCATCTCGAGGCCGCTAAAGGGTCCCTGCATGGTACCCTGAGGGTCCAAGTACACCCAGCGCATCCTGTCTGGCATCACCATGGTTCTCACAGCGGTGGGATCCCCGGTCGGCTGGCTGGACGGGAAAGCCGCGCCGCCGGTTGGAAACGATTGGGGTAGGACCATCGAGGTAAGGCCGGCCTGGCCCTGTTCGGCAGTTGAGAAGGGCGATCGGCTGGATTCCGAGGCTGGCAAAATATCGTCGAAGCCAACCCTCCCAGACCTCACCGGGCTGCCCGTGTCGCGCGGCTGCATGCCAATCGCACCTCGACCAATGGCACCAAGAGGGTTGGCCTGTCGAAGATCGGGCACAGAGTCGCCGAGGTTGTCTTGATCATGTCCGTGCATCTGGGCCTGCATGGCCGGGGGGAACAGGGACTCGAGCTTGCCGCGTCCTAGTCTCGAGGTGCCGGAAGCACCAAACACACCGCCTAGTCCGCCGAGACCGGGGGACGGGAGATCGGCCAGAGGGCTGAAGATATTGCCCCCAAAGGCATTTTGGAAAGCCGCCCGCTCACGATCCGGTGTGCTGACTGCTGGCACGGTAGGCCAGCCAGAAAAGGTGTGAGCGGCGGCACCGAAGCCCTTGGCGCCAACGCTGGAGGTCTGGCTTCTGTCGCTTCCGTCAAACGCCACGGTACCAAAAGACCGAGGAAGCGTGCCAAAGTTGGACTGCTGGTCGGAACCAGGACCAGACTGGATTTGCCTCTCGGTGTCATGCTCGTCCTGGCCGTCTCCGACACGATCAGCCATGGGGCTGCGGTAAGGATTCGTCTCGGAGGGGCTCGCCGGACCGTTGCCGTGTCCGTGGTGACCCAAATTCAACCCGGCCATCCCGAAGTCGCCGGCGCTCCCCTTGACAGGGGTATCAAACCCGCCAGCACGTTGGCCCTGAGCCATTGAGGACGTGGGGCTGGTGTCATGGCCTCCGCCCAGGATGGCGCTGCCGGAGGGGCCGTCATCGCCGCCGAAGGGATCCGTGTCGGTCCGAGGGCGAGGGCGCCAGCTGGGGGCGTCGCTGGGCTTGGGGCTCGCGTTGTCGGCCGAGTCCTTCGGGATGAGGTGGGCAAGTCGGCTTCCACCAGTGGCAAACCGCTTGTCAGGGACGGATGGGGTCGGGAGAGCGAAACTTCCAAAGGTACCAAGGCCGCCGACGGCCGCCGTTGCCGTTGCCGTTGCCGCGGCCCCGGAACCCCAAAACGAGCTCTGGTTGGCTAAGCCCGGGGTGCCGGGAGTGCCCGGAGCGCCCGGCGCGCCGGTGGTGTGGTTGCGTGTCAATCCAAACGGCTGGCTCCTGGCGGGGGGGTCGCGAGTATTCGGGTCCTCCTCGGGCTCGTCAGAGATGGATTCCTTGAGATCGGTGCTCCGGCGAGGAAACCAGGACTCCTCGCGGGCCAGCCTGTTCGCCGTCGGAGACGCGGTTGAACCAACAGGGAACGGTGTTATGTCGGCCGTCTCCCGCCGACGGGTGCCGGGCCGAGAGGCGGTAGAAGGGGACGAGATTGGATAATTGGTGGCGCTCCCAAGACTAATCGACGCTTTCCGTCCATTGACCCCGCCGACTCCCGGATGATTCCCGTCCTTGGTTAGCTGGGGTGGCTTCAGAGTCGAGTTGACATCCGTGGCAAACATCTCTTCCTCCTCGGCAGACATGGGCTCGAAATTGACAGGCTTCACTCCACCATTGGAATCCCAACAGACGCTCGGGTCCTGGGGCACGTGAGGCGAGTCGGTGCTCTTGCCCCATGGCCGAGAGTGTCCGCCGTTCTGGTGTGCGGGGTTCCAGTTGGGCATGAGCACGTCGGACGGGTCGGTTTGGGACGACTCGACTTGGATCCTGTATATCTCCAACAGCTCCTCCCTACTATAGCGGACGATGGCGGGGTGGTCAAAGAGGGCAGGATTATGTGCGGACATGGAAGGGAGGTCGGTAACAGAGGTCTGTGACATATCGGCCGGACTTGCTGTGGCGGGCTGGTTGAACGGGGTGGTTGAGGCTCGGCGGAAAGTTCTAGTCCCATTGGAGCGAGGCCTGTTACAGACATTAGCGCTGGCTAGAGGGCACGGTTGCACAGTGACGATGCATCTAGTTGGCAGTGTCCACGTGCATGGCCCGGCAACCTCGCGTTGCGATGCGGTGTTCGCGGACCCGCTCGTGCTCGTCCTCGTTCCCCGGGACGTGACGCGAAATGACGACGGTTGGATTCAAGCACCATCGCGGGGCGGGGAACGGCACCGCAACGGCGTTGTTGGGTAGGAGCCAGACTCACCATTCACCACTTCCCGAACCACGGACCGCATCGCTCCGTCCGCTGCCTCGCGGGTCTCGGTTTTGGCCGGCGGCGGCAGAGGCAAAGCTCGATGTTAACTGAGACATGGTATGGTTCTGCGGTCGGGGACTTGGTGAAAAATCAATTGCCGCTTGCGAAATAAAAAAGTGTAGGTAACAAAAGTTTTGTAATGTTCGTGTTGGTGTTGCAATACAATCGTTCACGGTTCGGAGGCGAGGTTCGTGGCAGCGAATGGGCAGAGCTTCCCTTTTTTGCAAAGTTTCGACAAGGCTCGTGGAGACTTGGATGCCGAGCTAGACCCGCCTGGGGTGAAACGTGACCTCGCCCGTGACTTTCCCAGTGAGCGTGACAGATCCGCACAGTAACAGGCGGGCTTTTGCCCTCGGCGGCTGGAACATCACACTGTGCGCGTTTCAGGAAGCGCAAGAAACTCGCGCTTTCTTGGCGGTCCGGCTGTTTTCTTCCGCCTACAACAATGACGTGTGTTTTCTGGCATTCCACAGGCAACACAAAAACACAGCTGATGAATTGACATGGGCTCGGCCTCGGGGCACGGCGCCCAGATGCGATTTCCCGTGCGACTCTTTCTTATTTGTCCCCACCTCCCGGACTGCAAACCCAATCATTTTGTTTGACGGGCGTGGTCGTACAACCAGTCAACGACGCGGTCGATGCCCACCGTCCTGCTGACCAGCTCCAGCGCCGTATCATCGGGGTTGCTGAAGATGAAGTGGTCCCGGCAGAAGCTCGTCAGCTTCGCCCGGCCAATGCCGCCGGTCAAGGTCGGCACATGGTTGACATAGGGCTCGTCCACCATGGTCGCCATGGTCTCTTCAACACTGCGATCGGCAAACTCGTAGCGCGTGTGCTCGTCCCAAATAGCCTCCAGGTCGAAGCAGGGCCCTCCCATCAGCGGCTTCAAGAAGGACAGTGAGCGCGTGTGTGCGACTGTCGCGGCACTCGCGCGGTAGTCTGCATGTGCCGGTATGGTGAAGAAACCAGCCGTTGCTGGGACCGCGGGGTAGGTGTTGACAGTCTGGAGCTCGCCCCTGTTCGGCCCACCATGGCGTCCTGGCAGATGCACGGGAACTGTCGGCTCCCCTGTTGGGCAACACCCGTAAACAACCGACGCCACGATCTTGGGGGAGGTGTCCATGATTCATTATCCGTCTCGCAGAGTCTCCCATACCAACCAAGCCCGTCTTATCACCAGGGCACTCGGGCAGTTTCTCCAGTTGGGCGATGGCGATGCCGAGTTGCTCGACAATGTCGAGCTGGCTGCCCGTCCGAGTCGCCGTCCTCCTCGGCTCCACCTCGAAAGGGGTGTCCCGGACGCCATGGTGTTCGACTCTTGTTGCTTCCGGGGTTCTCACAACACGGCTCGGACAATGTACTCACAAAAGATGCGAGATGCCTTGTTACTCGAACCCTGTCCTTGGTCGGTCTTTGTGCGTATACTAGACAGACTAGAACACGCTTGAACCATGCCATTATTAGATACCAATTTGATAAAAGGCATTGTGTCTTGTGGGAATCCGGAACTGTCGAACAACAGTCTTCAATGGGATGCCATGATACAACATCCATCTTCAGACACCATCACCAAGGTCAGGGACCAGTCCAGAAATGCAATTGCCTACTGCCGCTCTAAACTCCCGCGCAAGGCCCTACTCGTCGTCGTCGTCGTCATCCATCATCGACGCATCCTCCTCCAGCGCCTCTCTAATCACCGTCTCCTCCGCGCGGTGCATCTCGGCCTGGTCCGTATAGACGGGCTCGCGGCAAAGGGGGCAGCGCGGACCGAGTTCGGCATCCAGGTCTATGGAATCAAACGACTCGCGCAGCCAGTGCTCGAGGCAGACGGCGCCAAGAACATGCCCGCAGCGGAGGAGATGGCAGGCCTCGAACTGCTCATCGCCGCCCGTGTCCGCATTGGGGCGGCCATGTGCTCCCTGCAGACCGGGGATGGTCAGCTTGGCCACGCAGCAGATGTTGCAGACGACCAGGGGCTTGGGGCCCTGGCCTGTGGACAGCCACCTGGCGATGTTGGGCCAGTAGTTCTCTTCGGTGGTTTCGGTCGTCGGCGCGAGATCTGTGATGCGAGCACGGGTCGCCGGCACGATGGCTGTCTGGCTCTGCCGGGGGAGAATGCTCGTGCGGTTGTTGTTGTTATTGATGTTGTTGATGTTGTTGTTGTTGTTGGCAGGGCCGGGCGTCTCGTAACTCTCGTTTCCGCCCGCGTATCCAAACAGGTGCGCACTCGGCCGTAGTCGGTCCGCGAAGGCATATGGATGCGGCGGCTGCATCCATAGTCGGCCATAGACACTGGGGCCAATGACTGAATCCCCCATAATCGGCGTTAAGATCGGGGTACTAGGTCTGAGATGGTTGGTTCGGCCGTAGGGAGAGGCTGTGGTTCGTCTCGGCTGGCCGGTTGTTGTGCTCTGAAATGCGACGCTCGCCATATCCCGCCGTTGGGCGGGACTCATGTCGCGCTCGGAGGTCTCCTGGGATGACATGTTGCTGCCACGGTTAAAACAAAGTCTTGTCCGTCGATTGCTAAGACCAGTTGTCGGAGGAGTGTGGGCGCAAGCTGAAAGTGGCTTGGTGATAGGGACGGATATCTGAGAAGTGAGAGAATGGTATGGTTTAAATGGTGCTGCCACAAGTGGATGTGCTGGACCAGAAACCGGAGAATAGTCGTGGAACTCGCGGCTTGTTCAAGCTCCCCTGGCATCCCTCGTTGGTATTCGATCTGATGCGGGATTGCGAGCTGAACAGTTCACTGGCCCGGTCCTGGTGTCCGCCGTAGCATACATGCTGTTCGGACTCCCAGGCCCACCCAGGCCAGCTTTTCAGATGAACAGAACGAGCTGAACCTTATTGATACTCTGTTGTTGTTCATGAATGAGTCCCCACACACCGTATTGGTGGGATTGCAGAGACGTTCTCGAGTTCTACCACTGTGCCGAGCTCACCCAACCGCCGCCTGAGTCTGAGCCTTCCCAACCAACCCCCCAAGCAGTTCCCACACAGCGCCCCTCTGTCCAAGTAACGACGGGGTCCCATCCTCAACCGGCCCTGGGCCCGCCGGCGCAAACAACTTCAGCCGCGACTCTGACATGACAAACCCGCCACAGGCGATCTTGACGATCCTGACCCCGGGATGGAAGAGGTGCAAACCCAGGTGCTCGTTCAAGTAGCAGGCGAGCGCCTCGGTAAACGGCTGCTGACCGGGCCGAGCGTGTCCGTTCCCGTCCTCTTCTCCGTCCCCGTCTCCCTCGGAAGATGCCTCCCGCCACTCCCAGCCCTCTTCGTATAGCCGCCCTGCCAGCCTCCTGCGCTTCCGCAAATCACCCTGCCACCCCCATTCCGTAGACACCGGCCGCTTGTCGTGTTTTTCTGTCATCTGCTGGCCAGCGACAGTAAACCGGCGGAGCTCCGCAGCCGGGATGATGACGTCGACAGACTTGAGGCCGAGGTGATGATCCGCTGACGCAGTTGCGTCCCCCTCTCCCGACGGCTGGCCGGGTGCGATGGTCGCCTTGTCAGGCGGCGGCGGTACATGGAACCCGAGACTGAGCACCACGTCCTTGGCAAGGGGCCCGCGGGCCGGCAGACCGGCCGATCGGATCCACGCTTCCCAGCTACCGACGAGACTCCGCGTGCCGAGCCGCATCGGGCTCACGCGGCAATCGAACGTGGTCGACAGAAAGTCAGCGACGACGGTCTTGAGCGGCGCGGGCATGCGCAGCAGGAGCAGCGGCAGCGTGAGGAACCGGTCTCGATCGGCCAACTGCTGTCCGGGCCCCTCATGATCTGTCCCGGCGCCGATGAAAAATTGAGTTTTCCCACGGGCATCCGTCCTGTCCTCTCCCTCCTCCGTGAGCGAAGGCAGCAGCAGCGCCGTACACGACGCCAGCTCGTAGTGCATGGAGACATGCAGAGCGCGTTTACCCTGCAACTCCCCCGTCGCTCGGCGCCACGCGGCCGTGCCATCGTCGTCCGCATCCCAGCCCTCCAACTCCTCCCGGGCGACGCCCAGCAGATCCGCGACGCCCACCCAGCACAGCTCAACCCTCTCCAGCGCCCCAGCACGGCCCAGACCCGAGCCCCCCCCGTCAGGCCCTAGCCCGACTTCCACGCCACGGACGACATCGCCAACCAGCCTATCTCGTAGGCGTTGCGCGATGGTTTGCAGCCTGTCTGGCGTTAGCAGCTCCTTGCCGAGGTACAGGGGCGAGACGCGATGGGCGGAGAAGGTGGTGTTGTAGAAGGGGATGGGGGACGCATCGTCGGATTCGTCCGCGGGAGATTGATCGCGGTCCGGGGTTGGGGAGGCCGGATCTGGCGAGCGGTTCTGGCGTCGCCGAGGAGGCATGGGGGGTTGGGTCTGGGGCGCTGCACGGCTGAGTGGCTGCCGTTGAGTTGCTGACGAAGCGACGACACGACTTGGCAATTTCGACGCGTCAAACTGGGTCGGAGAGCGTGATCTATGGCAATCCGAAACCGTAATTGAATGGAATGTCCGAAATGGCACGTATGCTGTTGATTACACAATGAGCCGTACTGTCAATGAACTGTGGTGGTGTATTGCACTTACTGTTTAAGAGACGACCTCGATGTCTCAGCACTCACTGAGTGGAACTGATGGGGTTGGGAGCTCTGGGGGCTACAACCCTAACCCTGTCATACCAGTTGCCCTTCTTGTTCCCTATAATTCCCAATTCTAGCCAACTCTCCTCTGGATTGACACGCGGGTATGCTCTGAGCTCGGCCTGCTGATACGCAGGTAACTAGATACTGGCTCCCGGGCATGGGCGCACTAGCTCCCGACTGCTGTCACACGCCGCATCTTTATATCCCCGTCCATCATCTATGGCTGATAGTATCTCCAGCTGATAATCATGTGGTGCCCCAAACTCCATGCCATGCTTAAACCGCCTGTGCCGTGCGCGAAAAACCCAAAAAAAAATAAAAATATATCCGACTCCAAACTCAAAAACAACTCACGAGGCTGCTGCATAGAGCCCCTCCCACCTCTCCTCGACGCCCTCGACCAGCTTCTGCGAAACTTCAATCTCTCTATCCAGTTCCGCGAGGTTCCTCGTTAACGCGCTCGCCTCCTCAAATCTCCGGGCGCCCCGCGCATGGCCGAGCATGTCCTGGACCATGAGCCGCTGCTCCTCTAGCACAGCCAGCTTCTCGCGCGCCTCCTTTTCCTCGCTCTCGAGCGCCGTCGACACGGCAGTGCTGACCTCGCTGGCACCGCCCAGGCTCGACGTCTCGGGGTCAAACCCGCCAGCCGACTCCCCGTTGCGCAGCGGCGATGCCGGGTGCGATGACCCGTTTGCCCCGCCCGAGAGAAGGCGCCGGTGGTTTGAGCTTTGCGCCTTGAGCATGGCCGGCACACTCTTGAGCGGGATGAGATTGGTGTGCAGGAAGGTCGAGGCAGATGCGTAAATGGCTTTCTGCAGCCGGAGTTGTGTCGGGCTGTCGGCTTTCAGCGCCCGGATGCGCTTCGCAGCGATGTGGTACTTGCCGAAAGCATCTGTGAGGCGTTTGCGTGTCTTGGCCGCGTCCTGGATCTGGGCGTGTGTGGGTGGTGGCTTGTTGGCCCCGTCTCCGCTTCCGTCGGGCGGCTGTAGCGTCTGCAGGGACTTGTGAAACGACGGCATCAGCATCTGGATGCCGCGCTCGAACTGCCGAAGTGTCTCGTAAGCGCGCTGGTCGGGTGGTCGCTGGCTGATGGACTCGACAAAGTCCCTGTGGGAGAAGATGGTGGTTTTGCACTCGCAGCACATCCGGACATCGACGCTGACCTGTCCGTTCGCGGGCGCTGCGGGTTTCTCGGTTGTTGGTATTGTCGTTGCTGTTGCTGGTCAGCTCTGCTGTTCGCCCATCCCGAAAGACTGGGCACTTACGGCTCGCCACATTCAGACCAACTTCGCCCGAACAGTTTGTTTCCGGGTCGGCGCAGACGACGCGGCCGCATATCCTGCAGTGATGTCGCCGAAATGTCCACGACCCAAACTCCTGCTTGCAAAAGGGACACCTGGAGACTGACGCATCGTCCTCCCATGTCACCACCGACTGCTCAATCATTTTCCTCTGGCTCCGTTGCCCCGCTAACGGGGATAGGAGCCCCGAGTTCACGCTTGCTTCCGGCGGGGCTTCCGCCAGCATCCTCGTCAATTTTGTGAGCCTCTTTTCTAATCTCTGGACCTCGAGCCGTTCTCTTTCCACCTTCTTGGTCCGCGCCGCGACGAACGCAGCCGTGCGATCGCGGGACACGCCATTGTGGTCGTTGTATCCCTCCCTTGACTTGTAGCACGTCTCGCACACCCGGCACCACACGCCCCGGACTGGCTCGTGGTTGGCGGCCCGGGAAAGCTTCATTTGGTACATGGTGTGTTCCTCGCAGAACAGCCGTCCGCAGTTCCTGCAGTTGACACTGCCGCTGAGAGGGCCCAGCCTCTTGTCGCATACCGTATCCGTGCACACGTCGTTCCCCGTCGGCCGCTGCCAGTGTTTCCTCGTAACCAGTTCCTCGGGATCGACCACCGTTTCAGCCGCCCGTCCCGGGCCAGTCGCAATCGAAAGGGGCTGCGTCTCGTTCGATTCGAACACGTCCAGCCCCCGCAGCTTCTGGTTGATGAGCGACAGGGGCTGAAACCGCTTCGCCTTGAGAACCTGCTTGTCGAACCACGACTTGACTTCGTCCTGCTCTGCCGGGGGCAGCTCTTGGTGCACATCGTCCAGGTGTCTGTTCAGCTGTAGCAGCGTCACCTGCGACAGGCGTCAGCAGGGCACAGCAGCCCTCGTGTTTCCCCCTCCCGACGTACCATCTCCTCCTCACAGATCGGGCACGCCAATTTGTTTCCCGACGAGGCCCCATTGGACGGGCCGGCAACGGTGACATTGGAGGTGAGATCCTGCGAGAAGTCGGGGAGCGGGCTGGACGACGACGGCGAGACGGAAACCGGTGTCGAATTTCGCGATTGGAACGATACGGTGCTCGCGTCGGAGGGTGCAAAGGGGCTCGACGCCCGTGGAGCATGGCCGTGGACATGGACCGACGGCGGCGGGGCGAGACCCTTGCCGCTGCCTAGAACTCGACCACCTCCCAATTTCCGGCCGGACATGGTCGCCGTCGACAGTATTGAGGGGGGCCCTAAGCACCCGCTGTGATTCTCCTATTCCGCATTCGCTGCCCTTGGGGTAGTAGACATGGTGGTTGTGTGTGGGGTTGAAGTTGCGGCCGGGATGGACGAGGCGATGGATGATGCGGCGGTTGGCAGATGCCAGTTGCTGCGTGGTTGGCTTGGCCTTGACGCCGGGATCCCGGGTCTTGGTGGGCCGTTGGGAAGCCGTCGTCCAATGGGATGGGTTCCCCACGCCCCTGTGGGGGTTCTTATCGATAACACACGGTTCCGCAAGCAAAAGCCAATGACGAGCAGCTCCCGAATCTTTCCAGTCCAGCGCTCTCCCGCCGAACGCGGAGCTTCCGCCATCGAAATGGTTGTCTTCCTCCAACAACCGGGGGGCAAAGAAGGAAGCCATTTCCGCTTCTACAGCGCTGGATAAAACAGCCATGTCCGAGGAACCAACAAAATTTCCCGAGGTGCAGGGCGGAGGCAGCTTGATCATTGCCTGGCAAATCCGAGGCAAGAAGGTTCTGGTTGTCGGTGGCGGCGAGGTTGGCGCCCCCTGAGATTCTCTACACCGGATCTTCGCGGTACGGTGCGGTATAGCTTAGCTGACACCCGCCACCTGCTCCAGGTTGCCGCCGGCCGCATCTTTCACTGTCTCAATGCCGATGCCAACGTGACCGTCGTCTCGCCCGCTGCCCGCCTGAACCCCGAGGTGGCCCACCGCGTCGCCCAGAAGCAGATAGAACTCGTCGATCGCAACTTCGAACCATCCGATCTCGATGGCGCCGACATGGTGCTGGTAGCCGTCGACGACCCGGCCGCGTCGACCGTCATCTGGAAGCTGTGCAAGGAGCGGCGCATCCCCGCCAACATCGCCGACGTGCCGCCCGAGTGCGACTTTTACTTTGGCAGCGTTCACCGCGATGGCCCGCTGCAGATCATGGTCAGCACCAACGGCAAGGGTCCGCGGCTCGCGAGCATGATACGGAAATCCATCGCCAAGCAACTGCCCTCGAATGCGGGCAGTGCCATTGACACAATTGGCCAGCTGCGTGTGAAGCTGCGCGAGATTGCTCCGCGCCCAGAGGATGGGCCGAAGCGCATGACATGGATGACCAAGGTCAGCGATGCGTACAGTTGGGACGAGATGTGCGGCCTCTCTGCCGAGGACATGGACAACCTGCTGCGCTTCTATGCGCCGGACAAGGTTCCGTCGCTTGATGTGCTCAAAGAGATGGGCTCCAACCCCGACACCACGTTGGACGGACCTGTTTGACGGCGCTCTGGGTCTCGGTGTTGGTGCTTGATATTGGAAGGTTGGAAGCATAACGATACCACGTCACAAACTGTATATGCCCATGGATGCCAATAGAAGCTGTATCTAACGCACACACCACTAAACTCAAATCGCGCCCCTTTCCAGCTGATCCTCTGTCTGGTCAGCCCGGTGGTGCTGCCCACCAGACCCGACGGGCGCTATTCCCACCCATCCTCTATTCCAACGCCTCAAGGCGTAAGTGCATGCCAAATACGGATGCAAGCACACCAAGACCAACGCCGCGGGCCCTCAACGCGCCGCCCATTGCCTTGTACAATACAAACCCAAACAAACCCCGTGGTGACCTCACGTCAACGCAACGCCTTCCACCCCGCCCAAGAACCTCCTGACCCGCCCTATCTCCAGCTCGCCCTTCTCCGACTCAACCGCCCTCGTCAGGGTATCGAGCAACACGTCGAGCTCGGAATCCGGGCGCCGGGTGCAGAGCGCAACAAGACGACGGTATTTGAGCTCCCGCTCCTTGCTCCGCGCCTGCAGCGTTTCTACGGCATGTTGGGTCTGCGACGAGCATTCGCGGAGGGCGTTGACCCGCGCTCGGAGAACGTCCGTACTGGGTAGCCTCGAGACTTGTTCCACGGTTGGCGTCGGGGGGTTGCCGTTGGCCACTGCGTCGCGGTCCGCATTTGTGGACTGTTGCGCCTTGGCGATGCCGTCCAAAACGCTCTCGAGCTCGATCTCCCATGCGTTTGCGCTCGCCACGTCCAGCCTGCCGTGGCGCTGTTCGAGTTGCATGAGATGGTAGTTTTCCTCCTCACACGCCCTCGTGAGGTTGGATACTCTCTGGCGCGCAAGCTCCTGCGCCGTGAGCTTCTCCTGTAGCGCCTCAAGCGCGCGGCGGGCCTCGCCGACTTGAGCAGATGTGGTCCGAAGGGAATTGTGGAGCGCGTCGATCGACTCTTGCTTCCGTTTGAGCTCGCTCTGGAAGAGAGCGGATGACTCGCCGATGAGGTGGGTGATCGCTGCGAACGTGTTAGTCCAAGACAGCCGAAAGGGGGCAGGCCATATATCACACGTACAATTCACAACCTCGTCGCTGTTCTCCCTGTTCTTCTGACTAGATCCTTGGGCCGCGCCGTTTCCCTCCGATGCATCGCCGTTCGCCTGGTCCTCGGCGCCAATGCCAAAGTCCAGCGGCCGAAGACCTGCACGGTTGGCGATGTTGGGGTCCGCGCCGACCTCGAGGAGTTGAGAAACAATGCTCCGATTTCCAATTCTAGCAGCGATGTTTAGCGCCGTGTCGCCACAGCTGTCCTGTGCGTTGACGATTTCGCTCATGAACCGGCCGATGCCCATCTTTGCTGGCAGGCTGATACCGTTCAAATTGTTGGCCGGCACATTTTCGCTACTTGGTGCACTTCCCTGCCGCACAACCCACTCTAGAAGACTCTCCAGGTAATACCGGCTTGCCGTATTCCGGCCCTTGACGGCGCTCGTCACGGCAATATGGTGCAGCACGGTGCGGCCCTTATCGTCCCGAACATCAATGGTGACACCGAGCACGTCGAGCAACTCGGGGAAGGAGTTATGGTCCATGGAGTTGGTCACGATACACGCCCGCATCAGCGCCGTTTCTCCGGACGCGTTGACACGGAACGGACTCGCCCCAGCCTCGATGAGCGTTTGCAGCAGGGGCATTCGAGAGAGGGCTGCGGCCCAGTGTAGGGCAGTATGGCTCTGTGTGTCGATGGGGGTGTCGAGCTCCTGGGGGATCATGCTGCGCAGGATATGTTTCTTTGCCTCATCCGGGCCGTTCGAGTCCATGAATAACCCCATGAGCATACTACGCTTCGCCTCGGCTTCTGGCGACATGTCATAGGGGAGTGGCCGAAGAGGACCCGGGGCATAACGGGGTTCGGGTTCCAGGCTAACGCCCGCCTGGGTGTAGATGAACGACTCATTCGGCTCTGTGGGCGAGCCAGGGAAGTTGGCCCCGTATGCCTCGACTTGATGGTAAGTTGGGGTCAGCCCACCGAAACTGTGCGCCGGGGTGAGGACCCTTTGTCGTTTCCGCGGAGGCTGTTCCCCGTCGCCCGTCGGCGGTGGTTGGGTGGTCTGGGATCCAAACGCAGACTCGGCGTGGCCGTAGTCCGAGACGAGACTCTGCTGTGAATTCGGGAAGTCATTCGCTTCCTGCATCGAAGACTGGCGGTTGAAGCTGGGCGCTCGGGTGGGACCGCTGCGGTTTCTGGGCCCGGGAGAATCAAACCGGGCCTTGCTGATAGCATTGATCGCGTGAGAGGCGGTGGACGAGATATTCTTGAAGAACGTGCCGGAAAGCCCATTGCCGCGACTCTCTTGTGAGCTTGCGTTGTACATGCGCTTCCTCTGGGCTGCCATGGCTTGCTCCTTGGTAGGAGTGTCAATGTCGGCCGAACTTAAGCCTCCATCCTGGCTCCGCTTATGGGTTAGGAGCCTCATCAGGATCTCCTCGACACCGTACTGACGGCAAACCTCGACTCCCCGCTCGAAAGGAATCCAGGTGCCCTGGTATTTGCCGTAACCGCCCTGCACCTTTTCATGCTCGCCCGTCTGGATTTCCTTCTCGAGAATCTTGGTGCGCCGGCCCTTATCGACACCCGCGACCTTGAGAATTTGCGTCGCGTTGAGCCAGCCGTCGGTCTGTCGCCGCATGACCACGATGTTGTTGACCTCCATCTCGTAGACGTTTACGCCGGAGTAGACAGCCTAGACAAAGCATATCAGCGAAATACTCGGGAGAAGGCCTGGTGCGTGTGGCCACGTACGGTGTAGATGCCCATGTCGGGGTCACTCTGCGGCTTCTGGGGCATGTCGGTGTATTGGCGATAGCTGGATGGCGCGGCTGCCGGTTGAGAAGAAGGCTGACTCATGGAGAAGGATTGTTGCGAGGAGGGCTGCGACTGCTGCTGCTGGTGCTGCTGCTGGTGCTGTTGCTGCTGGTGCTGGTGCTGCGAACCAGCAGGCATTTGCGGCGGTTGCATGCTGCTTAAATCGCCAGATAACGATCGCGGATGGCGGGTGTTGACACGGGTTTGAACAGTGGAAGGCGTGGGAACCACGGTGGTCGTGGCGCGGGGGCGGTGATGGGCAGAGGTTAAGGGGGTAACGGGGGCTGTGATAGATGTCGAGGCCATTCACCAGTCCATTGAAACCGGGCCGGGAATGGATCGGTCAAGGGACGCTGGAAAATGATGGATATCCCGACACCAATATGTCGCACAGCGCTAGCAAGACTCGACTTTTGGAGGCCCGGGCCTGAAAACTAACTCGGAGCTTAAATACTGGAACTCTACGGTTGAGAACAACTTAGGTTGCGTGGAGCGGGTTGTGGGAGCGAGGTAAGAACGCGCCGCTGCAACCGCGACAGGGTCGTGCAAAACCCGTGCGTCGCAGTGGACCACAGGCGGACCGTGGAAAATGGAAAATGGGGCTGGTCGATGTGCTTGCCGTATGTCGCTGCAGGAGAAAGCGTATTGTTGGAGGGCCCGGGGTGGACGAGAACGAAAGTCAGGAGTATATCCGTAGCTCAAGGAGCTTCAGGTGCGTGTCCAGACGCTCGGCATCAAATTCTAATGACAAAACTCTCCCTTTGGAACCTTCAATTAAAGGCACAGGCGCGACCTGTTAATTAACGCGACAAGCGAGGCGGGGGTGTTTGTCCACGGGATACCGTGACACCGCCAAGAGGCCAACGAGGGCACGGACCAACCAATTCACCACGGAGGAGCTTGCTCTCTGCGCCCGCCATCATTCCGGATGATGGATTTCTGCAGCAACAATGTTTTGTGATGCGGTTGCCAGCTGCCTGACCCGACCCGACCCGACCCGACGACCAGCCCACAATGTCGCGCCCTCTACGGATCCCCGAACCGCGAACCACGCTGCATCTCTACCGACATCTGCTCCGCGAAGCCTCATACCTGCCCCGTGTTGCCCGACCATTCGTAGACCGTCAAATCCAGGAGCGGTTCCGAAAACACCAGAAGGATGAGGCCGTGGGCGAGCAACACAGGCAGCGGATGAAGCAGGCACACCATGAGCTCCGCCTGCTTCGGGCGTCCAATGCCGGCGACATGAATCGCATGCGCCGGGTGTTGCTGCGATCCTTTGGTCGCGTGGGTCGCCGACGCCGCGAGTTGATGGCTGAAGTGCTGCAGCGCGAGATACCGTCCAACACAGAGGAGCTGCAAAAATACATGGCCGAGGCAAGCGCCATTGCGTCTCAAGACCGGCACATAGACTGGCTAGACACGTGGGATCTGGAAAAGCTGAGCGCATTGGCGCGGTCCCAGGCGCAACAAGACCTACTGAACTCCCCCAAACCACCAATGACGTCGGCCCAGACCGATCCGACGAGATTCGTGCCCGCCGAGAATTCATGGGGAAACCCGTTCCATCCCCGGGTCGCACGGACAAAAGAAAAAAAAGCGTGGAAATCAGTGGCAGACAAGTGCATGCCGCCGATGCCCAAGGAGGAGTGGCAGCGCATCGGCAGCATTGTCGACGGTAGCGACCGGGATCCAAAACAGCTCCCCCCTCCCCGCCGGCCCGTGGCGCAGAGTGCGTCCGTGGGCTCGCCAGAAGCCAAGGCTTGGAATTGGCAGGCGTACGCCACCAAACCGGTCGCCATTGTCGACCTGCCGACCAACAGGCGGAACAAGCTCCTGACCGGGGCAGTAGACGACAATACGCCGACGGGCGACCCCCGGCCGGCCAAATGCCACAAGTACACGCCCAGGACATGGCGCCGCCTGCTGCTGAATGTCTGGCAGTTGACTTCGACCATGGAACAGAAGCCGTGTGGGCGGGGTTGGGATGTGGCCTGGGGGAAACCAAGGTTTACGGTGCCGCCGGCCACGACAGGCAATATGGAGTTTCTCACGGACTTCCCAAGCACCCATGCGGCGCATCCGGGAAAACGCAGACGAGGGAGCAGGTCAACGAAAGCCGGGGTGACAAAGCACGAACCAAGTGCTGCACCACCATGATTGGCATTCCAGATCATGGTCTATATACATTCCTCGGCCCCGTCCATCTCAGTCCAGCAGCGCCGCCAACTTCGTCAGCCCTTCCCCGTCAACGCGCATGGTGACCCACTCGTTCATCATCTTGGCGCCGATGCTCTCGTAGAATTTGATGGACGGCTCGTTCCACTTGAGCACACACCACTCGAGGCGGCCGCCCTGCATAGCGACCACCTCCTTGGCCAGCTCCACCAGCAGGCGCTTTCCGTACCCTCTCTTGCGCTCCGTCTGCCTGACGTACAGGTCCTCGAGATAGATCCCCGGGCGCGCGCGCCACGTGCTGTAGTTATAAAAGTACAGCGCGATGCCAGCGGTGACACCGTCGGGGGTAGTCAGGACAAGGCACCGGGCGGGTTTTGCGGGGGACGTGGCTTCGGTCTGCGGCATGTTGCCGGTTGCGGCGACGTCGGGGGCATCGTCGGGGGCGAACGCGATGGTCTCGAGCAGCTTGGCTTCGGTCGCCTCCACACTGTGCAGCTCACGCTCGTAGTCTGCGAGCTCGAGAATCAATTCGAGGATCGCCGGGACGTCTGCACGCGGGGAGTTGGACTGTCAGTCTCTACAGCCGGCAGCGGACGAAGGGGAGACGTTGGAGACCTTCTCGCCGGGCGTGTCGAACAGTGGCAGCGTGGGATGCCATGGTATTGTTTCGCTGCGATCGGGCGTCCGTGTCGTTTCGGTTCGTTTCGTTCGGTGCGCCTGGAAATTTGGAACTCAATTCCCTTGACAGGCGCCGCCGCCGGTCCACGATGCGAAATAATTTTGCCCCGCATGCTTGACACATGGCGGGGCTAATCCCAGGCGCGACGACCGCGAGGCGGCAACATAGACAGAGGGAACCAATGGACCTTCTCGTGTTTAAACTCAGATGTGAGTGGAAAGAATCCAGCCCATGCTGTGCCGTAAACTGGAAGTCCCTACTGGAAAATCATACAACAGGCTCACAGGTTAGAACAGGGGTTGGAGCGGGACGGTAGCTGCAGCAGCACGTAACGGGAGCCTCGGGAGCATGCCGAGCGGGCGTTGCACTGCTTGACTCAGCCCAGGCCTGAAGCTTGGAAGTTGGGACCAATTGCCCCGCCATCCAGCAACATCCATCCATCCTGTTTCTTACAACACAACCCACCAACCTGAAAGTTGACTTGTTCGGCAAATTGACGAGCTCAAACCCAGAGAGCAACCGACCGAAACATAGTAGCACCTGTCAGTGCCCTAGCCGACATGGGTCCCGCGTCCTATGCACCTTCTGCAGAGCCCAGTGTCACCTTCAGCTCCGGCCAGGATGTGGTAAACCGCCCGCCGGACCTGAGACTAGTTCACTACAATGATGTCTACCACCTCGACCCGTCGTCTGCAGAGCCAGCTGGTGGCGTCGCCCGGTTCGTGACTGTCTGCAAGGAGTACCGCGACGCCGAGCGATTCCGGGGCCAGCCAGAGTTGGTCACGCTCTTCTCGGGCGACGCCTTCAACCCAAGTCTCGAGAGCTCCATCACCAAGGGTGGGTGAATCGCGCCACATACTTCTGGCCCAACGGTTACTGACCTCCCTGCTTTACCCAGGCAGCCACATGGTCCCTCTCCTGAACTTGATCGGGACCGACTGTGCCTGTGTCGGGGTACGTCAGTCTCCCCTGCCAGCACACCGTTACAAGGCCACGATGCTGACAGCCACCCCTGCCCGCAACAGAACCACGACCTTGACTTTGGCGTCATGCAGTTCCGCCACCTTACCTCGAGGTGCAACTTCCCCTGGCTGCTCGCCAACGTGCTGGACCCGGCCCTCGGCGAGGGGGTGCCCCTGGGCAACGCCAAGAAAACACACATGATTACAGCGTCCAACGGGATCAAGATCGGCGTGCTCGGGCTCGGCGAGCGCGAGTGGCTCGAGACCATCAACGCGCTGCCGCCCAACATCATCTACCGCTCTGCGAGCGAGGTCGCGCGTGAGCTGGTGCCGCAGCTGCGCGCTGAGGGCGCCGACATCATCGTCGCCCTCACCCACATGCGCGAGCCCAACGACAACAAGCTTGCGGCCCAGCTCGGCGGGGACATGATCGACATAATCCTGGGCGGCCACGACCACTTCTACGCCCATAGCGTCATCCACGGCACCCACGTGCTGCGGTCTGGCTCCGACTTCAAGCAGCTCAGCTACCTCGAGATACGCCGCGCACCGTCGGGCAGCGCCAGGAAATGGGACGTGGACATTTGGCGGCGCGACATTATGCGGGCCGTACGCGAGGATGCCCAGACGGCGGCCCTCGTGGACAAGCTGACGGCCAAGCTGAAAAAGAGCCTGGAGAAGGCCATCGGGTATACGGCGGCGCCGCTGGACGCGCGGTTCACGACGGTCCGTCTCCGGGAGAGCAACCTGGGCAACTTTGTCTGCGACATCATGCGCCATCACTATGGGACCGACTGCGCGCTCATCGCGGCAGGCACGATACGCGGCGATCAGGTGTATGCGCCCGGGCCGATCCGTGTCAAGGATGTGACGGATTGCTTTCCGTTCGAGGACCCGGTTGTTGCCATCAAGGTGTCGGGCAGGGGGGTATGGGATGCGCTGGAGAACAGCGTTTCGATGTATCCCGCATTGGAGGGTATTTTCTGGCTCCTACTTCCGTGTGGTGGTTCAAGATGTGCTGACGCCCAAGCCCAGGCCGATTCCCCCAAGTGTCCAACGTCGTCTTCAAGTTCGACCCCTCCCGCCCCGCCAGATCCCGCATTCTCTCTGTTGAGATCGGCGGGTCGCCGCTGGAAGACGACCGGATCTACTCCATGGCCACCAGAGGATACATGGCGCGGGGCAAGGACGGCTTCCGCAGTCTGCTGGTGCGGTCCGCGGGCGGCGAGTGTGAGGAGGTCGTGTCGGAGGACAATGGCATCCTGATCTCGGCTATGCTGCGGCAGTACTTCATGTCGCTGACAGTGCTTGCGAGGTGGAAGCGCTGGGGCCCGTCCCTCGACCGCCACTGGTGTGTCTCTTTTTCTGTTTTCCCATTGGCGATGCGCATGTTGTGCTGACGGTACGGGTGATTGAACAGGTCCAAGGTCGCCGCGGATGTCGCCAAGTGCCACCCCATCATCGCGAACGCAGCGGGGTCGCCACCAATGAGCCCGCCGAAGGCAACGCCTCGCCCAGGCGGCAGCAAGATGGGCAGAGGGGATGGCTGGGCCGGATGGACGCCCGCCAGGCTGAGGCAGCGACTCGGCAGCATCCCGCCCCTGTTGGGCCGGGCCGAGGACGACAGCGACAGCGATTCGGGAATTGATGGGCGGAGGATGCGCGAAAGCGCGCTCGAGCTCGACAGGGAACTCGCCATCATGCGTCGTTTTTTCCGCAAGTGGTGCCGGGTGGTCGGGGTGAACGGCAGGGCGTGCGACAACCTGACCGAGACGGAGTGCCAATGTGAGGTCGGCTGGACAAAAGCCGTTGCGCCCCGTGTCGAGGGCCGCATACAAATGGTGACTGCGGCCAGTGCGTAGGTAGTGCCCACTGACATTCAGTGATGCTCGGCCGTTGGCATGCACGTGTTATTGGGAATTAGCGTAGCCCATGTTTGTTCTACTTCCTTTTCGCTGGCACACCTTGGCATAGAATGGATTGCGGCGTCGAACCGTGATGGAGGAAGAATGCTACAAGGTACAGCCTTGGCAGCTTGGCGGGCGGCGAGACTGGGACGGCACGGATTCTGGGGCACGGAGACGGAGACGAAACGGTCGAGAGCAGAAGACAGCGGCGTAAACGGGAAATGTCTCACCCCGCGTCTCACCAGGGAACCTCGCAGGCGCAACATGGCGCCATCGGCCGCGGCGCAACTCGCGGTTCTCCTGGGCTGTCGGTGCTCTTTTTTGATGGCGGGGTGCAGCAGTGCAAGCCTGTTCTGTAGCTCCCGAGAAAGACATTCGTACCCGTTCGTGATCGGTCTTTCCAGGCTCGTCAGATCCTGGTTCGATCTCAAGGCGCGCTCGGCAGGCGCGTTGCCTGTCCTGGGGAAGGCGTCGACCGCTAATGCGCCCTGGTCCTACAGTAGAAATATCTATTCGAGGCCACCGCATCCCTGAGCCCAACCTTGCAGGTGCCAGGGACACCCCAGGGACCAGCTTCTTCGCATTCTTCGCCGATTCGGTGGGTTCAGCGATTCAGTTGAATTGGACTCTCGGCGACGGCAGCAACTGACTCTTGTCTGTAACCGTGACCCAATCCGCGTGCGTGTTCCCAGAAGTCAAAGCGGCGCATCGCAATCAGATGCTTCTAGCCTCGGAGGTCTCGCCCTTCCCGTCCTCAGCCGTCCTTCCCCACGATTTCGGCCTGTGGAGACAGACGATGCCAAGACGCTGCTGCACATGCATGGCCACTCGTGGCGAGCAGGGACCCGGAGCGCTCGGGGGCAGGGGATATACATATATCTCGAGTCGGCCTCCTGTCTTACCCCAGGTTTCCAGACCCAGACGGCTCGAAGCTCCCTCCATCTCACATCCTGACATACACAGACCTGAACTCGACGAGCTCCTTTGGCCAGAGGCGGCCGGCACTTGTACGGTAACTGGTCTCGGCACACTCGGGACAGCGCGTTCCGACGCGCGCCTGTCGTCGACATCTTCCGCTTCCGAGTTTGGGGCCAACTCTTCCCAGCTCGTCCCCGCAACCACCAGCATGCGGCAGCCCCCCCCCGAGGTGCTGGCATCATGGCCCAAACCAAACTATATCGACCCCGAAACCCGGGGCCCCGCCTTGATGATCGTGGAGCTCATCACCCTTCCCCTCGCCTTGCTGTGCCTTGCGCTACGCCTCTTCGTGCGCATCAAGATCATGCGCAAAACGGGCTGGGATGACTGGCTGATGGTCGGTGCCGCCGTAAGCATCTCTTCTGCACCACCGCCGCCACGCATGGCATGGCTAATTGTGTTCTATTTCAGGTGTTTGGGGCAGGGGTGACGGTATGTGTCGTCTTGGCCTTTGCCCGCTATGGCTGGGACAAACATCTCTGGGACTTGAAACTGCCGGCGTTGATAAGCGGGCGACAAGTTTCCTTCGCCGCCCAGGCCCTGTTCGTCCTGGCCACCATGCTCGCCAAGATCTCGATCCTCACGAGCTATCTACGCCTGGCGCCGCTGGATACCTGGTTCCGCCGCTTCACCTGTATGTTCAGCCACCGCCGATGCCCGGCTGATGATGATGGGTGCTGACAACTTTGTTTCAGACATGACCATGTGGTTTATCGGGGTGAGCAATGTGGCGTATTTCATCCTTTTATTTGTCCAATGCAGGCAAGTCAGCCCCGACACAACCAAGAGCCAAGCTCTCAGCCGGCACACTGCTAACCAGTTGGCGTCTCTGCAGTCCCGTGTCGAGCTACTGGAACCTTCTTCGCACCCAGCAGGACTGCACGTCGGAAGTGGCGTTGCTGCTGTCCCAGGCCATCGTCACCGTCTTCTCCGATTTCATCGTATGGGTGCTTCCCCTACCGGCCCTCTACCGCGCGAAGCTGCCGCTCAAGCAGCGCATTGGCTTGATCGTGCTGTTCAGCTTCGGCATGGTTGTTGTTTTGGCCGCGTGCATGCGAACCTACTACATCCACATTGTCGTCCAGGAGTCGTACGACGTCACCTGGGAGGGGTTTCACCTCTGGCTCTGGACGGCCGTCGAGGTGCAGCTGGGCATTATCTGCGGGTGTGTTCCGTGGCTTAAGTCGCTGGCTAAATTCTGGCAACCCAACCGCGTCGTCACCGGCAAGACCACCGGTGCTTCCTCGAGCAGTGGCGCGGTCAGTCGTGCGCGGTCGGCCGGCCAGAGGACGGTAGTCCGCGATGGGGGCGCCGTGTACCGGATGGATAATCTTGGGAAGTATGCCAAGGGGCCCAGGGAGATGTACATCGATCTCGAGAGTTGTCACGAGTCGACTCGGAGTCGGGCCAGCAGTCCGGCACCAATCTTAACCCGGTCCGGGTCGGCGCGGTCAACGTGACAGTGCCATGTAACGAGACATGAAGTTATGACGTTTCATCATTCCAGCCGCCGCGGCGGTCATTGCTCATCCACCGACCGTGCACCACTCTGGTGAGCGTTCATGCTGGTTACCGCCCTACCTCTTGCCAAAGGCCGCAACGAGGCCACGGAGCCGCCGTGCAGGCCCAGTAGGCGGCGGCAATACGTGCCATCAGCTGCAGCATGGCCGGCTTGCTGGTAGAATGCCCCGGCATGGAGCGGCACACTTGCTATGCACTGGCTGAGCTGGGAATGCAGAGCGCCGTTGGCGAGGATGCGGTCTCAATGAATGGGGTTGACCCCCATTGGCGGTGGCCTGGGTCCCACACAGATCCGGGTAGGCGGCCACGTCGGCGGCCCAGGGAGTTGGGGTCATGGCGATCACCCAATCTCGGATGAAACATGATCGGGCCGGTCCAGAGGATCGGGACCGCGGAGAAATACCAATCAAACACGGCATTCCTGATGGCGCGCGTCTGGAGCCCTCCGGCTCGCGACCGGCGCTTGAGCTTGTACAGACCGCACCACCCCTTCCCCGGGCTCGCAGCGCCTCGAATCATCCCGAGTCTGTAGCAGGCCTTGTAGGGGCTACCCCGAACCGCAACCATGGTCGAGCTTGGGGTATAAGACATGGATGCATCCCTGTTTACCACCACAGCATTCTCTCCTCCTCTGTCGATCATACCATACCACAACTTCGCAGCTCATCCGCACTTAAACCCTCACCGTCCAGCTCTCCCTCCCCAACAAGCGCAACCATGCTTCTCTACCACAGTGCTCTCGCGCTCCTGGCACTCGCCGGCACGGCCTCATCCCATGCCACCATGTTTGGCGTCTCTGTCAACGGCGAGGACCAGGGCGACGGCAGAGACAAGTACATCCGCACGCCGGCCACCAACGACCCCGTCCGGGATCTCCAGAGCCCGAATCTGGTCTGCAACACCAACGGCGGTAGGGCGGCGCCGAGCTTTGTCAAAGCCGCGGCCGGCGACACGCTCGCCTTTCGCTGGTTCCACTTCAACCCCAGCGACCCCGGCGACATCCTCGATCCGTCCCACAAGGGCGCCGTCCTCACGTACATTGCCCCCTTCACCGAGGGCAACGGAGCCATTCCCATCTGGTCCAAGCTCGCGCAGCAGGGCTTTGACGGCGAGGGGGCCACCATCAAGATGATTGCCAACGGCGGCAAGGTCGAGTTCTCGCTGCCCAAGGCCCTCGCGCCCGGCAAGTACCTCATCCGGCAGGAGCTTCTCGCCCTGCACATGGCGGACTTCCGGGGGGATACGAACCCCGGCCGTGGCGCCGAGTCGTACCCGAGCTGCGTGCAGGTTGAGGTCACTAGCTCGGGGGACGCCCTGCCGGACCAGGACTTTGACTTCAACCGCGGGTACAAGTACGATGACCCCGGTCTCTTCTTCAACATTTACGTTCCATTCGACACGTACACCCCCCCCGGACCCCCGATCTGGGATGCCGAGGCATAGGTAGTGTCATCTTTTGACTCTGTTTCTATGGTCAGCTGAATACAAATACAATTACAACTTCACATCGTGCCATCAAATGTGGTAAAGCCGCCAACTTGGAAGAATTCCGCAAGTCGGATGAGTGCACTAACGTGGGGGACCCCACTCGCTGCTTGAATTTTGGCCAAGCGCCTCCCGCAGGGCTTGCCGCCTTCCTCACGGGGCGTACCGAAACAGACTTGTCTGTAATAATTAATTGCTGGGCCGCCGCGGATTTGATCCTGGCATCGCCATCAGCCCCATGACCGATAACCCAAGTTCGGCACGCAATCATGAGAGACGGTCCTGAATGGTAGGTATCTGGATTGGTGTATGAGGCCTGTCCCTGCTGCCCGTGGACTTGGATGCAGGACAACGTCCGCTCGTTGTTACGGGCTCAATGGTTTCAGGTGGTTGCTGGAGGCCCGGTTTTGTGGGGATGGCGAGCACTCAACAAAAGCGTTGTCGCCAAACCCGTCGGGATTCATCGTCATCAAGGAAGGCGTCGCCAGTCGCCTCCCCCCCCAATCCATCCACAATGTGGATTCCACATTCACAGGCTGAACTTTGAGCTCCACTCCCTCGGCTTCCCCAGTTCCACTTCCTGGTGTCGGCTTCTTCCCGTTGGAGCACCCGTGGGGCTATGAAGCCGGGAGGAGGCCGGTATATATGATGGCCCGGATGAAGAGGTGAACCTAGGGGAACGGTAATATTCGCTGAGCTGCCCTGGCCCCCAGTCCCGCTCACCTCTCTTCCAACATTGCCGCCAACATGATGGGAGCAACGGTGCCCATACCACAGCCCGCAGGCTTGCCCATCTTGGGAAACATCCTGGACATAGACTCGGAGTTTCCGCTCGGATCACTCCAAAGCTTTGCGGACCAGCATGGTAGGTCTGCGACTGTGCAGCACAGCAGGACCCGGCCGAAGACACGGCATGCTGACGCCGAGTGCTCCAGGCGAGATATACAGTCTGACCCTGCCCGGCCGAACCATATTAGTTGTCGTATGTAACATGCTGGGTTGGATCCGGACCTTCTGTCTCCCGTCTCCCGTCTCCCGTCTCCCGTCTCCCGTCTCCCTGTCATCGCTGACCTTCCGGCCAAGAGCTCACAAGCACTGGTTCACGAGCTCTGCGACGAGAAGAAGTTCCGGAAACCCATTGCAACGGCTCTGCAGGAGATCCGGAACGGCGTAAACGATGGCCTGTTCACGGCTCGCGAGGACGAGGCCAACTGGGGCATCGCGCACCGGGTCCTGATGCCGGCCTTTGGCCCGGCCTCGATCCAGTCCATGTTCGAGGAGATGCACGAGATCGCAAGCCAGCTGGCCCTCAAGTGGGCGCGGCACGGGTCGAGCGCCCCGATCATGGTCACCGACGACTTTACCCGCCTCACGCTCGACACGCTGGCGCTCTGCACCATGGACTTCCGCTTCAACTCGTACTACCACGACGAGCTGCATCCGTTCATCCAGGCCATGGGCGACTTCCTGGTCGAGTCGGGCACGCGCTCGCGCCGGCCGGCCCTGCTCGCCTCGATTCTGTACCGCCAGGCGAACCAAAAGTACGAGGCGGACATCCAGGTCTTGCGCGAGACTGCCCAGGGGGTCCTCGACGTGCGCAAGAAGCACCCCGCCACGCGGAAGGACCTTGTCTCGGCCATGCTCGAGGGCGTCGATCCCAAGACCGGCCAGAAGCTGAGCGACTCGTCCATCATTGACAACCTGATCACCTTCCTGATCGCCGGCCACGAGACCACCTCGGGGCTGCTGAGCTTTGCCTTCTACCAACTCATCAAGCATCCCGACGCCTACCAGAAGGCCCAGGGCGAGGTGGACAATGTGGTCGGCAAGGGCCGGATCACGGCGGAACACATCAAAAAGGTGAGCACCGCCCCATGTGTGATGGGATGGGTCTGGGTCTGGGTCTGATCGGGGTGGCCTGGGACGGAACCGCTGACGTCTGTGTACAGCTCCCCTATATTTCGGCAGTTCTCCGTGAAACCCTCCGGCTGTGTCCCACGATCCCGCTGTTTGGACGACAGGCCAAGGAAGACCAAATCATCGGCGGAAAGTACTTTGTCCCCAAAGACCAGGTCCTGTTTCTTCTACTGGCAAAATCGCACATGGACCCCAACGTCTTCGGGGAGACGGCCAACGAGTTTGTGCCGGAGCGCATGCTGGACGAGAACTTTGAGCGCCTGGTCCAGCAGTACCCCGACTGCTGGAAGCCGTTCGGGACTGGCATGCGGTCGTGTATCGGGCGCCCCTTTGCCTGGCAAGAGGCGATCCTCGTCATGGCCATGCTGCTGCAGAACTTCGACTATACCCTGCATGACCCCAGCTACAAGCTCCAGTACAAGCAGACGCTTACCACCAAGCCCAAGGACTTCTACATGCGGGCTAAGCTTCGGGATGGACTAACGGCAACCGAGTTGGAGCACCGCCTTGCCGGCAGCCCCCCGCCCGCCAACTCACGACCGGCGGCCGCAAGCCGCGCGTCCCCGACTGCAAAGGGCCCCAACCAACAAGAGGCCATCCCCATCAGCATCTTTTACGGATCCAACACGGGGACGTGCGAGAGCCTTGCCCAAATCCTGGCAACAAGCGCAGGGTCTCACGGCTTTGCGGCTACCATCGTCGAGCCACTGGACGCAGCGACGGGGGCCCTCCCGACGGACCGGCCAGTCGTCATCATCACGGCCTCGTACGAGGGCCAGCCTCCGGATAACGCAGCCTCCTTCTGCGACTGGCTGCAGCGCCTCGAGGGAGAGGAGCTTGCCAACGTTCCCTACGCCGTCTTTGGCTGCGGCCACCACGACTGGAACCAGACCTTCCACAGGATCCCCACCCTCGTGGACCAGAACATGGACGCTCGGGGGGGATCACGCATCTGCGGGATCGGCCTGACCGACGTGGCCAACGGAGACATGTTCACCGACTTTGAGCAGTGGGAGGACGATGTATTCTGGCCGGCCATGGGGGCGCGGTATGGCACTGGCGGCGCGGGCCGTGAGGATGTAAGCGGGAGCGATGACGTGCTCTCGGTCCGTATTTCCACCCCGCGCTCCTCGACTCTCCGCCAGGATGTCCAGGCGGCCAAGGTTGTCGATGCGAGACTTCTCACGGCGCCCGGTGCCGCGCCCAAAAAGCACATGGAGATCCAGCTGCCGGGCGCGACGACATACAAGGTCGGCGACTATCTCACGGTGCTCCCGGTGAATCCGAAGGAGAGCATCACCCGGGCGATGCGGCACTTCCAGCTCTGCTGGGACTCGCACGTCACGATCGCCGCCGACCGATGGACGTCGCTGCCAACCAACACGCCAGTCCCCGTGTACGACGTGCTCGGATCGTATGTCGAGCTCGCACAGCCAGCGACAAAGAGGGTAAGAAGCTCGCATGCTTGTCCCGGGGGAGACTGCGCACGCACGCTGACATGATGTCTAGGGGATTCTCAAGCTGGCCGAGACAGCCAAGGACGAGGGCACCAAGCAACAGCTGCAGGCGCTTGCCGGTGCATCCTACTCGCGCGAGATCAGCAACAAGCGGGTTTCCATCCTCGACCTCCTCGAGCAGTTCCCGGCCGTATCCCTCCCGTTCGGCGCCTTCCTCTCCCTGCTCCCGCCGATGCGGCCGAGGTCGTACTCCATCTCGTCCTCGCCGCTGACCAACCCCCACCGCGCGACGCTCACCTACTCGCTCGTGCAGCAGCCGGCGTGGGCGAACCCGGCCCACACCCACGCCGGCGTCGCCACGTCGTACCTCGCCGCGCTCCAGGCCGGTGACCGGCTCCACGTCGCCGTCCGCCCGACGAGTGCGTCGTCGTTCCGGCTGCCCGACCAGGCCGCCACTGCCACGACGCCCCTCGTCTGTGTGGCTGCCGGCGCCGGCCTCGCCCCCTTCCGTGGCTTTGTCGAGGAACGCGCCGCGCTGCTCGCCTCGGGCGCGAGCGCTCTCGCGCCGGCCCTGCTCTTCTTTGGGTGCCGCGGGCCCGCGCTCGATGACTTGTACCGGGACGAGCTTGACAAGTGGGAGCAGCTGGGCGCGGTCGATGTGCGGCGGGCGTTTAGTCGCGTCGCGGCCGACGAGGCCCAGGGGTCCAGGTATGTGCAGGGCAGGCTGTGGCGGGACAGGCGCGACGTCAAGGAGTCGTGGGAGCAGGGCGCGCGGATCTATGTGTGCGGGTCGAGACTTGTTGGAGAGGAGGTCAAGCAGGTGCTGGGGAGAATCGTGCTTGGAGAGGGCGCGTCGGAAGAGGATATCGCGAAATGGTTCGACGGCATCCGGAACGAGCGGTACGCCGTGGATGTATTCGACTAGGCCGGCCTCCTGGCCCATGGAATTCGGAACCCGGGCTCTACCGAGTTGCCGGATCAGGGGATAGATGCACGATATCCGTCAACGTGTTCTGGACGGAATCACTGCCAGGTTCTGTCGGTTGAGCTGGGCCACGATGCAAACGAAAGTACCCATAACGGATGTAAAGTCTCATTAAAATACGCAGAATCCTACGTGTGGGAAGAAACAACATCTCAGCTCCTCCCATAATCCAGACCACGGACACCGGGCAGGCATGGTCTAAACCAGGGTTGCCGGGTCTCTTTCCGCTGCGGTGGCCGTCTGTGCTCCGGGAGCTGCTGGCGCCGCCGAATCTGACGATACAGGTTGTGCAGATTCGCCAGTCGACACGGCTGTATTCGGAGTCGTGGCACCGTCGCGCTTCGTACGACGTCTGAGCCTCCGGCCTCGCTCGCGGTGCCGGCTGTGGTGTTTGGGACCTATGGTTAGAACGTGCTGTTACTTGTCGAGGCGGGATGACCGACCTCAGGAAGCCCTTGCTTCTCGTTTTAAAATGCCCATACTCGTTGACCCAGTACACGCCCTAGAGCGGTCAGCTGGGTTGTTTCCGCTGTCCACCGCAGACAGGGCCACGGGAGCCCGAAGCTTACGAGAAAACCGCTCAGGAGGAAGAGACCCAATGCCACAAACGAGAACGCCAACACTGTCCGCCAGGCCGCACAGCCAGTCCTGCCCACATCGACACCAGGAGAGGCAACTCGATACCAACGGCCCCAGTAGAACCCCCAGTAGGTCACAAACCAGTCCGACGTGCACGTGGTAATGCGGGTGAGCTGCGGCATGCGTTAGGGCCTGTCCGACGCCAAAGAGTCGGGGACATGGAAACAACTTGCCGTCTCGCCCAGGCAAAAGGCAACAAGCCACGCAAGAAAGAGGATGAAGTCGATTGGGAACGACCAGAACGAGTAGGCGAACGGCGGCATGAAAACGATGGCGTCGATGATGGTGAGTGATGCGATGACCGTTGTGTAGATGAGCCTCCCGTCCGGGTCAACAATGCCGGCATCGCCGGCGAGGTAGAAGAAGCGCCCAAGGATCCCGAGCACGATGGCGCCACACGCGAGCTCGCCAAGGCGGAGGAGGACCGAGAGGACTCTTGACACGGTGCCCATGGCGGCCGTCATATTGGTTGGTACTTGTGAGTTTCTAAGGTAGACGGATTCCGTGCGGCGAGGTGAGTTGCAGACCATCGCGGAGAATCCAATGTAGATCCGACGGGCAAGATGATGTAGATAAGGAGGATTCGGGATAAAGAAAGTAGTGCATACCATTTCCACCAGCGCAGCTGAACGCAGCAAAAGGAGGCCGTTGTTGTTGCCGGATCCGGGCGCCGTCATGTCAACCGCGTCGCGGTCCAGACCTCTAGGCTGGATGCAGTTGCTGGAGACGGAAACAGCAGTGCAATCTGGATTTCACAGTCGGAATGCTCCGACGGGCTTGAAATCGTAAATCAGAAACTGGGAGCGATACGTGGGTACACTCAGTTGTGGCTTACTGATCAGAATACAGAGAAACATATTTACGGCGACGACGAGCTAGATGCTTATTGGAAGAGCCCAACGCGGCAGGCCGTCTTCAAGAGCCCTGTTTGCACTTTCAAGCATGGATCAATTACATTCCCAGGTACTCAATAGAGAAGGCTATAAGATAAGACTTGAGAAATCTAAGCATGTTCAGGCCAGGACATAGACGCCTAACTCCGATCTATCCTGCCAAACACAGCATCCAACCCAAACGCAAGCGCTGGCGATCTACAGCGTGTAAAAAAGGCCGTCATGAAAAAGTATCATGAACGCAACTGAATGCTAGTAAATACGCTTGTATACCCCAAAGAAGTCAAAGTCCGTTTGGCCGGAACCTCAGCACAGCGCCGCAACGGCCAGGAGAGCGCTGAGCACCGCCAGGGCCCCATGCGGTGTCACTGAGCGGAACCCCAGAGATGCGCCTTCGGAGGGATCGATGCCAGTTGCCTGGCGGCCCATGTACCAGGCGCCAATGTCGGTGAGCTGGCCGTTGGCACTGAGCATGGCGGCATTGGGGCCGACGTTGGACACGTCGCTGCGGAACGCACCAAAGAGTGAGTACCGCTCGACGAACTCGAGGCGGTCAAAGTAGTCGGCCGTGATGTTGTAAAAGGCCTGTGTTGTTGCCAGATCCTGGTTGTTCAGGTTGTACTCTGTGATCCACATGGTCTTGTTTGGAAACCTGCGAGATGAATCAGAGTTAGTGGATGCCGACCGCGACGTGCCGAGAGGTGTGGGGGGGGGGGGGGGGGGGGGGGGGGGGGGGGGGGGGGGGGGGGGGGGGGGGGGGGGACTGGGACTCACGCCGCCGAATACTCTCCCATGTGGCTTGCCAGCCCGTCGAAGCTGCCGTACCAATGGATCGTCACAAAGTCGTACGTGCAGTTCCGCGTCTTGCCCCCGGTGCTGATGAGCTTGGAGCACTCGGTCAGGAAGTTCTGGAGCCAGGGGAGCCCCGACGGCGCGCCCGTGCAGGCCGGCAGCCCCACCCGCACGCCCATCTCCTGCAGCGGGACCAGGTTCTTGACCCAGACCTGCGCCGCTGTGGCGGGATCCATGTTGCTGCCGCCATAGTTGTACGGGCCGTCGGGCTCGTTGAACGAGAGCACATTGGTGATGTTGACCCCCTTGTCCTTGATCAAGCTCCTCACCGTCGTCAGGAACGACGTGTCGTCGAGTTTCTGCGGTGCGCCCCACAGCATGGGCACAAACTCGAAGTCGGACTGAGCGATGCCGGCGTATGTGGGCTCCGGGCTGGGATTGTAGTTGTAGTACCATGTCAGGCTGGTCGGCTTCCGGGTCCAGATGCCATCGTCGGCTCGTGTTGTTGCATTTGGCGTGAAGACGAGTCCGCGCTTGGGCGAAGAAAGGGGGCCGGCCGCCGCGGTGGTGATGAAGGACGACAGTCCCGCCAGAACGACGGCAAAGGTGGCCGGGCGCAACATGTTGGTGGAACAACCGGGTCGATACCAGGGAAGCCGGGGCCACGATCGAGCTCAGAGGACAGAGGATCGGCTGCCGCAAACTGTGTCTCAACGAGCGACACGAGACTGCTGCGTGAATCTTGCCTGGTTGCCGTCGACTTGGTGAAAACGAGAGACTTGTCGACAGGCCAATTCTAGGACAGTGAACACAGGGGATACAACACGGCCATCCTCAGACCAACTCGCATCAGCGCAAGAAACTGGGCGGAGCGCCGGTTTTGACGCACCGCAACCCAACACGACACGAGCTGAAAAGTTGGGAGATTTCCAGCCGCAGTCCATGCAAGCCAATATTACTTGGCAGAGTCGAATCGACGGCCGCTTGTCCCCTTACGGCTTTAGTGGTCGATGGAATCCAGGGCCCCGACGCAGCGCCAAGCCATGTCTGGACGCCGGGTTTTGGATGAACACGGCGACATTGTCGCTTGTCAGTGTGCTGCCACTCGGTGAGTTCGCTGGCCAAAGAGATATTCTTTCCGTAGAGTTGATTCTGAGATTCCCCGCTCTGCGGATTCAATGCGCGAACGCAGCCGTGTTTCGTTCGCACTGCTTCATCGCACGGTGGTCCGTTTTCTGGGCGTTAAAAAAGACGGTGGCGGGCTCTTAACTGCCGACTGTGGAACCGGTACCGTTTGGAATCCCGCTTGGGGGGAGGAGGGGTCCCGCTGCTGGGTTCGAACGGGTTCCCCGCAGAAGCCGAGACAGCGTGAATCAGCTCGGGTCAAGTTACCCCAGGCAAAGCATCACTAACAAAAAGACCGAACGATGCCTCGGCAACCCGCACCCCGCAGCACAATGGCAACCATGCCGCCGCCATCCGCCAGCCATACCGGCCCCTATATCTGAGCAATTGCCCGCGCATCATCTCCAGCGCCCACACGCTGTCTTGTCTCTCCCAAATCTTCCATCCACACCATCCACACCATACACCTTCGGTCAACCCCCACCCATTCGCGACAATGGCAGTAGAACGGCTCGGCTCCATCCTCAAGCACCTGACTCCTGGCAGCGCGCTGTCGCAAGTGTAAGCACGCCCTTCCGGAATTGGTGGTTGCTTGCGTCTAACATACGACCTCTTGCAACAGCACCTCCAAGAATGCCGACGATATCGTCATCACCCTCGCCTTCCGGACACCCCTTACGAAGGCGAAAAGAGGCGGGTTCAAGGACACATCCTTGGAGTACATGGTCTACGCCCTGCTCAAGGAGGTCAGGGAGCGGAGCAATATCGACCCTGCCCTCGTGGAGGACATCTGCCTAGGGAATGTGTGTTTCCGCCGAATCCAACCCCCATCCTCCCCGGATGCGCTAACGCCCTGCCAACCAGGTTTCGGACGGCAAGGCTGCGTACAAGCTGCGCGCGGCCATGCTGGCCGCGGGGTTCCCCAACACCACCAGCTGCTCGACCCTGAACCGCTTCTGCTCCTCCGGCCTCAAAGCCACCGGCGACATCGCCAACGCCATCAGCCGCGGATCCATCGAGATCGGCGTTGCCATCGGTGCCGAGCAGATGTCCATTGGCGGCGACTCGCTCGACAAGCCGTTTGACGAAGAGGTGACCAAGCACTCGGCCGAGGCGCTCGACTGCACCCAGCCCATGGGTTGGACCAGCGAGAACGTCAGCCGCGACTTCGGCATCACGCGCGAGGAGATGGACCGGTACGCCGCCGAGAGCTTCCAGCGCGCCGAGCGGGCGCAAAAGGCCGGCCTGTCCGCCGACGAGATCGTCCCCATCAAGACCCGGATCAGGGACGCGAACGGCGAGTGGCAGGAGGTCACCCTCACCCAGGACGACGGCATCCGGCCCGGCACGACAGCCGAAGGCTTGGCCAAGATCCGCGTCGCCTTCCCGCAGTGGGGCCCGACGACCACGGGTGGCAATGCGAGCCAGGTCACCGATGGAGGTAATTAGCCATTCACATGTTGGCGTCCGCCCGTGATCTTGGCCACACCACTGACACTGTACAGCTGCTGCGGTGCTCCTCATGAAGCGGTCCACGGCCATCAAGCTCGGCCAGCCCATCCTGGCCAAGTACGTCGGCTCTACAACGGCCGGTCTTGCCCCCCGCATCATGGGCATCGGCCCGACCGTCGCCATTCCCAAGCTGCTCGCCCAGCACAACATCTCGCTCGCCGACATTGACGTCGTCGAGATCAACGAGGCGTTTGCCAGCATGGCCGTGTACAGCCGCGACAAGCTGGGCCTCGACTGGGCCAAGATGAACCCCCGTGGTGGCTCCATTGCCCTCGGCCACCCTCTCGGCGCCACCGGGGTCAGGCAGATTGTGACGGGCCTGAGCGAGTGCAGGAAGTCGGGAAAGAAGCTTCTGCTTACCAGCATGTGCATCGGCACCGGCATGGGTATGGCCGGCTTGTTCGTCAATGAACAATGAGGGCCATGTGGAATCATGAAACGAAACGTACACTGTATATAATATGAGTATTGATAAGCGACTTGGAACAAGCCTGTTTCTTCTGCCGGTGTCATGCGACTACACACCAAGATACGTGTCCACGTAGCTGGGGCCTGCACTTTCTCCCTGCAGACCAAGCTCGAGACTGTTTCGCTTGTTCGTCTCGACACCGGCAGCCTATTCTTGTCGCACCACAGTTTGGCAACCGTTGGAAATGATACCGGAGCTACAGTTGCCGGCGCCGATGTCTTTAGCAACTTAAAGAGGTAATTCCGCCCGAATCACCCTAACCCCCTGAACCGATCAGACAAAATACAATTAGAATCCAAATACGCTGAAATAAGATACAGTGCTACCCAGTTTTCATAACCACGATGACCACGGGGAAGATGAAACATATTGATGGGATTAGAAAGTCCGCTTGTTGAAACCGAACGCCAGGGGGAATGCCATCCAGGCCGCTGTCCGCAACCGCAAACTCGCTTTTAGTACCCGGTTTATACCTGCTTGCTTGCCGACAGAAGCGTGTCAAAAGATGCCGAGGTCTAGAAAAGTTAGTTGGGCACAAAGGACATCTTCCGGGAGGGCTCAGCAACGTACATCAGGCCCAACAACACCCTGGTTGGTCAAGTACTTCAGGACGCCCTTGATGACCTCCAGCTGCTCATCTGCCGTCAGCTCCATGATGGCCAATTCCAGCACATGGTTGACCGACGACGTCTTGAAGGCGATGAAGGTGTGGTAGTAGATGTAGGAGAACAGGCCCATGATGAACTGGCAGTCCATGCGGTCCGTCATGCCGCCGTGGCCAGGGATCGAGTCGCCAAAGTCCTTGATCTTGAAGGTCCGCTTCAGCCCCGAGGCGAAGAATCCGCCAAAGGGCGCGATTAGGGAGGCGAAGCTGGCCCAAAAGAAGGTGTGAATCTGCATCGGGTACGTGGTGATGCTGAGGGTGTAGTTGGGCGGGAGGAAAAAGAGGTGCGGGGTGGAGTAGGTGCGAGAGATAAAGACGGGATTCGGGTCGCAATCCAGTCCGGTGAAGATGTTAGCCCCGAGATCTGTCGCCGGGCAAATGAAGTACTTGGACCGCAGTAGGATGTTGGTGAGGAAAATGCCGAACAGGACCGTCATGATCCACGCGCCGACGAAGCCTTCAACCGTCTTCTTCGGCGACAGTTTGATGAGCTGGGTCCGGCCAAACGTAATGCCGCAGATGTAGGCAAAGATGTCGTTCGTGATGACGAGGGCGGCCGGGAGGAAAAACCATATCATCCCCTCGAGGACGTTGTTCATGATGAAGTGGGCCTGCACAACGATGAGGAACAGAGCCATGTGCGTCCAGGCGAACTGCGAGAACTGGAACTTGAGGTGGCCGCCCTTAAGCGAGCCGACGAAAAAGACAAAGCCTGGAGATGGAGTTTAGCAAATGTTGCATCTGTGGCCAAAGCCGAGCAAGGAGGAGGAGGGAGTGGGAAAGGGGGGATGACGCGTACCAAAGACGTAGAGAATGAAGCTGATGAAGCGATGGTGGGTGGCTAGAGGCAAGAGCACCTTATCGACCAGCACAATATGCTTCAGGTAGTAGATCACGCTCTCTCCATACAGAAAGTACATGGTGGACGCGAGCCAGTACCAGTTCAAATTCTTGGTGGACTGGAGGTCGCGGGCACGGCTCGGTACGTTTGCGATGGCGATGACCTCCTTGAACGATATTATCTGGATTGCCGTGATAATCACCAGGATGTAGACATGGCCCATGAACAGCGCGGCAAAGAAGCCACCAATCATGACAAGGCTCCAGAAGGTGCGTGTAATGAAGTTGGCCTTTTTCTTTTCGTAATCGGACTGCTGCTGTTCGGCCACGGGGGTTTTCTGATGGTTCTCAATGTCAGCCGAAGAAGTCGGATCGCATTACACAGGCAGGGCAACACACCTCCTGGGCGTTCGAGGCCCCGTTGGGCCTCGCCTTGGTGGGCGACCCTTCCTCGCTGACATCGCTAAGGCTTGCGCGGCGACCCTCCGCACCGTTGGCGTTGTTGTTGTGGGGGAATTTGACCCCACGGCGCGACCTTCCTCTTCCCGTCATGGCGAAATGCGGACGTTTACGTGCCGGGCGTCTCGATAGTATCCAGCGCCGTATCGTGCAACTGGCAGTTGGAAAAGGCTGCGATGCGCAATCGCGTTCGGCTTGTTCGGGAGCGGGTCGAAGGATTGCGGAAACAAGGCAGGGCGTCGCTGAGACTTTGGGCGGGCAACGTTCGGCGACGGGTGGCAGTGCGCTGAGCAGTACTTGGGCAGGGGATGCTCGCTAATAACAAACAACTAAGGGGAGGAACTGCGTGGAGGTTGTGAAATTTCGATGGTTTGGTTGGGGTTGGAGTCCGTGGAGTCCTACGGAGTACGTCAATCGGCAATCTCAGCTTGGCAGAAGTGGGGCGCCCTTTCGAAGGGCAGCAGCAGGGATCATGCCCATGATCGACAAGCATTGGGCAATGAATGAAAAGACAACGATGATGTAGATTCAGATGGGTCTGCCGGGACTGTTCAGCTTAAAGGCTACGGCATAGCGCCCAACGTCAAACGGCTATCCGGCTGTAGATGCAAATTAACACAAGTGCCAGGTATGCCCAAACACAGGGGTGAGAGTTGGGGATACCATGCATTTATCAAGTGCAGATTGATAAGGGTTCTTATCGGGATGTTGCCGATTGTCCCACCGCAGCAAGTTGGGGACCGCGACGCAGCACTTGAGGTCAACCTGCACCCTACCACCCAGCCTTCCCGCCGATGCATATACTCGGAACGGTCTCGAATGGCATGGTCATGCCTGACATTGGACGCAAAGACCGGCGGCCATGGATGAGTTCTCGGATGACGATTTCGACAACCTGAACGAAAGTGTTCTGCAGCAGCTCGAGAACAATGCAATCCAATCCACCCAAGCCCAGAAGCTTGCTCAATTGCAGGCACAGCAGGCACCGCAACCCCAGCACAATATTTCCGAGTACGGCTTCGACGACGACGACTTCGACGATACCGTCGTGATTGACGAGCTTGCGCAACCCCCGCCTCGGCCCCTGCCCGAGCCGGCCCTGCCCATCCAGCAATCCCGCCCTGGCACCGGGCTCGCAACCACGCAGCGATGGAACCAACACCTACAGCCGTCAAGGGCGCTGTATCCCTCACGGCCACAGTACCCGGCGCCTCCTCAAAGATCAGTTCCTCAACCTCTACCTTCCCAACGATACCCCCAACCCCAGCCTTCGCAACGATACCACCCGCCTCCACAATCAGGCAGGCCGCAGCCACCGCCTCAGCAGTCCCAATTCTCCCGCCCGCCTCTCCCAATACCTAGGCCCTACTCTGTCCAGCAGTCCCCGCTTCTTCACCTTGCTGGGCCGGGGCAACAAAATGAGATCATCGCGGCACTCCAAGCCCGCCTGTCCGAGTTGCAATCCGACGTGACCGCGGCCAAGGGAGAAGCCGCCATTCTGCGGTCCAAGTACGACAAGACACAAGCAACGCACGATGCCGAGGTCGCACGTCTCAAGAAGCAGAATGCCGAGCAGATCTCGAAGCAAGAGCGCATCGTTGAGGCAGCCCGAGCGGCCGAGCGTACGGCCACGACCGAACTGCAGTTTGCCCGGCAAGACCTTAGGGAGGAGCTGGGTCGGGGGAAGCCAAAGCGCAGGGACGGCCCAGCGACCCCGAAAAAGAATAGGACATGGGGTGTGGCTGACGGGTTCGATGGCGTCGAGATCTTGCCCAGCCCGACCAAAGGACAGTCGTTGAGACGGAAAGACTCAAGGCCTGCTTCTCTCCCGCCTTCAGAGCGCACGCCGACCAAAGGGAAGAGGAAACGCCCGACTGTGAACAGTCCAACCTTTGCCCTGGAGACGCATTCCGGGGATGCAGTGCTGGGAGACGGCCACACAGCAGATGCTCCATCTGTCCCTTTCTTGGGCGCACCCGGCCGCGCGCCGTTTGATGTATGCCACCCTGTCGTTGACTGTCCCGCTACTGTGCTGACGATGATTGCCTAGTTCTTGAAACTTGTTCTCGACCACAGTGCGCTTCGCGGCCAGCCTCCCACTTTTGATCTGTTTTCGCGCTTTGCTTTCCCTTCAGACCCATGCCAAACGTTTGCGGCCATCGTCTTCCAGAAGCTGCCCCAGATGGGGGACCCCCGAGAACCACTGCGTCTTCTCTCCGACTTTGCAGAGCTGGTGGTTGACATGTGGCACCGATGTCTGTCCGAGAGATATCATGCACCCATCTACTATCTGGCGGCCCTCGTTCTGTACACCCTGGAGCTCAATGCGGTCGACGTCGCCCCACATATCATCTCGTCCCTTGTTCCAGTATGCGCAACAACATGTCGGTTAGTGGCACTGCCGCGATGCAACAGCATGGACGGGAACTTGTCGGACCATCCGGATGCCGTCGTACGGCAGCTATGCCTCGATATCGACGTCACCCAGTGTCTGTCACTTCTCTACCTTGCCGCGTTAGGCTGTCTATCGCCCCTGAGTACGGAATCGGATGTTTCCGACTCCCCCTCCCCCTCCCCACAGAGTCAATTCTGGAGGACAATGGAATTGGATTTTGTGTTGGTGATGTTATCACCAAAAAATCCGCAAGCAGACTGGTTGGGGATGATGTCCCTGTTGTGGACATCAGTGGCCTCCGACAGCATTGGGCCCATACCATCATCGGCAACGGACATGTCCAGCAACCCTGCCGGGGCGCGAATACCAGCGGCGGTGGCCGCCACCATGATCGACTGTGTCTCGTCGTTCCTCTGCGAGCCGCCCCGATGGGCCTCTCCAGGGTCAGCGAATGAAATTGTGGCTCGATCAGCCGCGTTGAAGACACTCGTCATATTCGCGGCCAGTCCTTTTGGTGCTTTGCAAACAGCAGGCAGCGATGTTGCCATCCCGCGGCTAGTCACAGTATTATGCTGGGCTATTGATCGGCTGTACGACATGGACGCGGCGCTTCCTCCGGGGAATGCGTATCGAGGCAAGATGCAAGCCAACGGGCGGCAGACAGAAACGGAATACGGTAGGCATTTGGACAAGCAAGATTCCAGCCTCGCCAACGACATGGATGAAGATGGGGTAGACCGGGAGACGCGGGCGGATGGCCCAGGAGGTCCGCCGGTCGCGAGAAGTCTTGGGAGTGTGGAAGGGGAACCGGATTCCGTGCCTCTTCTCTGTCGCTTTATTGCGCAGGCCACGCGGTTGCTTCATTTTCTTGTCACGGACCCACGCACAGCTGATGTGGCAAACACGGCCACCAAGCTCGCCGCTTCTCACGGCGGCTCGCAACGCCATCTGCTGACGTTGGCGAGGCTGACTTTTGCCGAGGAGGATTTGGTTTTAGAGGCTGGGATTGATGCCGAGACAACGGAGCTAGCCCAAGAGTTACTTGAGTTGGCGGTTACCCCGGACGAGGGCGAGGAAGTTGCCGCGATGTTTGGGGATTGACGAGGTCACAGTCGGCGAGAATGTGGTTGATATTCCACCCTTGTGATGGCGTACGACACAGTGATCAATGATGTAAGTCTAGTAATGAGGTCAATGACTGCGGAATTTACAACCAACTCCATGACAAGATATAAAGGTGTATTTTATGTTTCGGCAATTGTGGATCGTCCTTGTCTTCTGAGCGGGGTGTTTCGCAGTATCTGTACAGATTACAATATGACCCACAGACCCCGCCATACGATGACGACACATGTACCTCCGAGCCTTCCCCCCAGGTAGGTAAACCCCAACCCAACCCTGCGTGCCCGGCTTGGGGTTTTTCATCTTGCAGAGGACGATTGCCATTTGTTAAGCCTCCAGTAGTACAAACTTTGGCCACGGTATGCTCTAACTCGCGACGCTTCTTTCTGTGCCTCATCACGACCGGTTACGTTACGGGAGACTAGCGACTTGATTTCGCCCCACCATGGCGCATCTTTCTGGCGGCGTTTGATGAACATCGATTTGTTCCAACTGTTTCTTGGCACATGTTGACCGCCCAATTACTTCACCGTTATTCCGTATTGACTGTGTATCTATACCACGACCATCCCCTCGATGCGTGTCTCCGGGCGACCGACAAGGTAACACCGACGCCCGCATCATGGCCTCTCGGCCGACCGCCCGTGCCGGCCAAGACCATGCGCCGACGAACCCGAGCGGTCTTCGCCAGACCTACACGGCGTCATCGTCCTACGGTTCCGCTGGCACGCGATCTGCCCCGACCTCTCAAGGCAGCGACGGCGCCTCAGACCATGGCCCCTCGGCCGGACCGAGCAGGCCACGGCCAACAGAGATTACTGCCCTGCTAGACGCCACATTGGATTTCCGGGAACAAGCCCACGAAGGGCCCTGCAACCATGGCGCCTTCTCGCCACGGCCCACAAGCCCCTCGAGCAGCATCTTCGGCGGCGACTCACCGAGCGCTTCCGAGTCCGAGGCCGAGGTCCCTGGGATTGATGGGGTGCTGGCCACGCCCTCACCGAGGAAGCGCAAGAGCTGGAAACGGCGATGGGCGTCCAAAATCAAGAGCAAGAAGATGAGCACCTCCAGTGCCCTAGCTCAGCAGCATGGCGTCAGGGACTCGGCCCTCATGTGAGCCAGCTGTTGTTCTCATCCCATGTGGTATATCGTGGCGCTGACTGCTTCGCGTGCACCAGGTACCTCTCCTACTACCTCCCCGTAATGGTCTGGGCGCGAGAATACAGCTGGTCGTATTTCAAGGGCGACTTCGTCGCGGCGCTCACCGTGGCCGGCATCTATGTGCCCATGGCGCTGTCGCTGGCCGACAACCTTGCCCATGTGCCGCCAATCAATGGCCTGTACTCGTTCGTCATCAACCCCCTGGTATATGCCTTGCTCGGCAGCTGCCCGGCCATGATTGTCGGGCCGGAAGCCGCCGGTTCGCTGCTTGTCGGCTCTGTCATCAAGGCAAGCGTCGACCGGGGCGAAGGCGGCGACGAGGATGCCACCCTGCAAGCCCGGATTTGCGGCATCATCGCCGGCATGTCCGGTGCTATGGTCCTCGTCGCCGGCTTTGCTCGTCTGGGATTCCTCGACAGCGTGCTGTCGCGCCCTTTTCTCCGCGGCTTCATCAGCGCAATCGGGGTCGTGATTGCTGTCGACCAGCTTATTCCCGAGCTTGGGTTAAACCGACTGGCCGAGCACGCCCACGTCGGCCACAGTAGCAGTGTCGACAAGCTAGGATTCATCTTCAGGAACCTCGACAAGGCCCACACCTTGACCTTCGCCATCGCCGGCACGAGTTTCTTGGTCATCATGGTCTGCCGTGAGATCAAGCGCCGCCTGCAGCCACGGCACCCTTTCGTGGCTTATGTCCCCGACCGCTTTCTGGTTGTCGTCCTGTCTTCTTTCCTGGCCTACTATTTCGCATGGGACAAGGCAGGTGTGGCCGTTCTTGGCAAAGTCGAGGCCGCGAGTGGACACCTCTTTACTTTCCGCTGGCCGCTGCAGCCGTCCAACATGCCGCACATTCGTGAGGCCATGTCTACCTCGTTCCTGATCGCATTGCTCGGCTTCTTCGAGTCGTCTGTTGCGGCCAAGAGCCTTGGAGGCGAGGGGTTTGCGGGCATCCAGCTGAGCCCCAACCGCGAGCTAGTCGCGCTCGGGACGGCCAACATCATCGGCTCCTGCTTCATGAGCCTGCCAGGGTTTGGTGGCTATGGCAGGAGCAAGGTAAATCGGTCGACAGGAGGCCGGACGCCCATGAGCTCCATCATACTCAGCGCCTTGACCCTGCTTACCATCCTGTTCCTCCTCCCGTACCTCTATTATCTTCCGGTCAGTTCCTCCGTCCACGATGCGGTGCAGGAATGTGATTCTGACACCACGCCTTCTAGAAACCCGTCCTGTCGTCTTTGATTAGCGTTGTGGCCTGGTCGCTGATTGAGGAGTGCCCGCACGACATCTCATTCTTCCTCAAGATAGGCGCCTGGCAAGAGCTTGGGCTCATGATGAGTATTCTCCTGGCTACCATTTTCTTCTCGCTCTCCTTCGGCATGGCCATCGGCGTGGGTCTCTCCCTGCTGCAGGTCATTCGCCATGCCACACGCCCGCGCATTCAGATTCTTGGCCGCATTCCCGGTACCAACCGGTTTGAGAATGCCGAGGACCACCCAGAACGCCTCGAGTTTATTGAAGGCTGCCTGATTGTCAAGATTCCCGAGCCCCTGACCTTCGCCAACACGGGCGAGCTCAAAACCCGATTACGGCGGCTCGAGTTGTACGGCTCGAGTCTTGCTCATCCTGCGCTGCCGCGGCTGCGAAGGGAAGACTGTAATCGCAACATCATCTTTGACATCCATGGCGTGACATCGCTTGATGGGAGCGGGACCCAGGTGCTTGAGGAGATTGTGCGGGATTATCGGCAACGGGGAGTCCGCATTTTCTTCAGTCGAGGGCCGGAACACGACTCCAAGGTCGGGCAGCTGCTGCGCAACAGTGGCATTCTTGAGCTTGTAGGCGGGGAACATCACTTTGTTGATGATGTTCACGAGGCGTTGAAGCTAACAGAGGCTGAAGAAGGGGGCGAACTTGGCGTCGCTGACATACATGACCGGGGCACTAGGTTGCTATAGTTATTTTTTGCATAGTCTTGGTGTGTAATGCTCACATTGTCGGATATTATGACCTGGGTGCAGCCTCTTATAGGTCCGTATAGTTACTCCCTGCCGGCCGTATGGAATGTTGATGGTGAGGGGAGGGCCCATGCGAGCGCCCGGAACGGCAGGACTTTCAAATTGGAAGGCCGGCGCTAAGTTCTTGCTCAGGGCGGCGAGTGGAAGGCATGCGCGGAGTAGGAATTCGGCGGGGAGTGGGCATGCAGTGACCGTACCGGCGCCGCTGCTTTGCGAGTACGGTTGCTTTCCTCTTGAAGTATCTCCGAGTCGCGCTATATGTCGAACCTAAACTATGGGATCGGATGTCATTGGCTCGGGCTTGGCCCGCGCATTGTGGCCACGGGGTATACCTGCGACATCTTGACACGCGACCCGCGCGCGGCCCGGACCCGGTCCGGACCTGGTCCGGACCTGCTACGGATTTATTAGGAGTCCTCTACGGATTTGTTAGTAGCCCTTCTAGTAACTTTAATTACTACTTAATGTACTTGCCTTAGTCTATATATATATTTGAACCCCAATACAACTATTCACAGACCTTGCTCTCAAGAGACACAAGGGTCTAAGCAAGGCTCAGAGCTCCCTGCTCGCCTAGGCGCGTAGCGGGGACATCGGCCTCCGGGAGTACCTGAACAGGGTGAACGTCCTAGAGATCACCACGCTGTACTGCGAGTGCGGCGAGGGTAAAGAAACGATCAAGTACCTAGTAGTATAGTATAAAGATCTACCGAAGTATAGAACCTAGGAAAAGGTATAAATACAGTTATAACAGGATCTATAGCTCGTCTTACAACGAGCTATATAGCTATACAAGAGCTTAGCAAAGGTAGTTATTAGCTAGTTAATAGATTCGGTGCGCCTAACGGAGTATAGCGTAGCTTGTAGGCTGCAACTAGAAGCTACAAAAGCTATAAAAGCAGCTAAGAGCAGCGGAGAGGGTATAGGAAGTGCCGAACTAAGCCGCTGAGGGAGATAGGGGCTATCTTTTATATATAGTATAATAGATTCAAAGCGCTAAAGCAGAAGCGTAGGTAGGGGTTTTCACCTAGCCTGTAACGGTCGTATACAACAAGGTTGTATAACAGTGCAACCTTCGTGGGAGCTCGCGAGGGCTGAAGGCTCTGCGCAGCGAGCTCCACCTAGTATGGAGCCACGCTCCTCTAGCTACAGGGTGCTCAGCCAACTATATAGCATAGCATACGGAGCGTCAAGTCTACATGAGTCCCAAAACCCAAATCCTGTCACTAGGTTTACCCCGCCGTGCCTAAAGACCTCTATTAATTTTCGCTTTTAACGATTGTTCTAGTGTATATGTAATAATAGAAACTAGATTGTTATAAGCAATATTATACTACATTTGTAATATTAAGCTTTATTCTATTAGATAATTCTTAATTATACTAATTAGTTTATTAATAGTATAACTATATTACTATATAGTAAGATTACTAAACTACTTTAATATATATATATAGATATTATACTTTAGGAAAAAGTATATAGTACTATAACTAAATACTAGTAAATAGTAAATAGTAGTATTAAATATAAATATATATACTATAAGTATTATAAATTATATTAGCGCTATAAGTATCTTAAATTTAATTTAAGTAAGATATAAGTATACTTAGTTTTCTTATTTAAGTATAACTAATTTATATTAGCGCGATTAGTATTACTATATTAAGCGTAACAAATACTACTAATTTAAGCGCGACTAATACTACTAATTTAAGCGCGACTAATTTATTTAAGCGCGATTAGTATTACTAAACTATACTTAACTAGTATAATAAATTTAAGCGTAACTAATATTACTAATTTAAACGCGACTAATAATACTATACTATCCCTAACTAGTATTACTAATCTAAGCGCGACTAATATTACTAATTTAAGCGCGACTAATTTATTTAAGCGCGCTTAGTATTATTATATTATACCTAACTAGTATTACTAATTTAAGCGTAACTAATTTATTTTAGTATAAGTAGTATTACTAATATAAGCCTAATTAGTATTACTTTAGTAAGTATAATTAGTATTACTAATTATATTATAACTAGTATTACTAGTTTAAGCGCGATTAGAATTACTAATTTTAGCGCTACTAGTACTAGTAACTTAGGCGTAACTAGTATTACTAATTTAAGCGTAATTAGAATTACTATATTTAGTATAATTAGTATTACTAATTTAAGCTTAGTTAGTATTATAATTTTAAGCGAGATATATATAAGCGCAATTTATATTAATTACTTACGTAAGATATAAGCGAGATTTACGTTGCTACTAATATCGCTATTAGTAATACTACTATTGTTAATACTAGCTTTATTATTATTTAAACTATTAATATTACTATTAGAGTTATAGATATAGGTATAAGTATAGACTATCTATAGTAAACCTAAACTATTTAGTATAGATAAATATAGTAAAGCTTTATAAATTCTAGCTATAAAGTATAGATATAGTAATATTTTTCCTATTAAATGTTTAAGGCTAAAATTGTAACTAAAGAAGTAGCGTAATATAGTTTATAACAATCTAGCTTCCGTTATTACATATACAATAGAGCAATCGTTAAAAGCAAAATTCAGTGCGGGTTTGTTAGTAACACGGCGGGGTGAGCAGATAAGATCTTTTGTTTTGGGACTCATATAGACTTGACGCTCCGTAATAGCACATAACATAGCATATATTATAGGCTGTGCCTATAATACTACCCTCCCTCTCTAAACAAGCCCCCTATACAAAAATAGCCCCCTATCCTAGGTGCTCGCATCTAGAGTTATAGTTATCTTAGCGCCTACCCTAGCGCTGCGCCTTCCTTCTCTATGTCTACGATAGCGGGCCTAGAAGCTTAGGGTACATATTGTAGAACTCCTAGATAGCGTTATTACAGCCGTGTAGATCCGTTGCAGGTTGCTAAGTTAGGTTATTATAACCTTCTTACTTAACTTAGTACTACTAGCGACCGTTCGCCGCCTTACTAAACCCTACGATCCTCTCGAACCTCTACTCTACTACGTCTTCGCCTTCGTTAGTCCGTGTAACTACGCGCCTGCAGTTAGCGCTTATATCGTTGTCGACCCTCTTTTAGCTAGCTAGCCCCTACCCTAGGTAGCGCCTTACTCTTAAGACGTAGAACGTAGAGAAGATCGTTATATTCGCTAGGAGCTTTAGAGTTACTACGTATAATAAGGCCTTTGTAACCTCGAACGGGCCCTCCTACTATAGCGTAAGCTTTATAGTCGGCCTACTAGTCTTATAGTTCTATATATTAAGTATCGCCCTATCGCTAATGTAGTACTATAGCGTATCCTCCCTATAGTAGTTTGCGTTCTGTTCGTAGCGGTCCTATAACTACTTTGCTAGCGCTATAACCTTCCTAAGGATCGCCCTAAAGCGGTCCGCGAGCTTAGATATCTAGAAAAACTCCCGCTTCTACTACTTTAAGATATTCGGTAGGTATCGCTTCGACGGCTCTACGTCTATCCTAGGGTTAAAGCTATAATTTATAAAGAACAGTAATACGCCTATTGTCTTAGAGACTATATTATTCCCTATAAACTCTGTTACGACCTAGCTAGCCCTGTCTCTGCAGTCCGCTCTGATTGGCTGCTTCGCACCTACTCAGCGCCCCGTTTCTCATTTCCTGTCATATATATAGCTATGTTCTTACATACTCTCTTTCCTCTGTCTCTTCCTTCGGAATATAACAATCAATGCAACGTATCTCTCCTATATACTCTTCTAGTACTACTATAAGCCCACGTAAGAGTTATAAGCCCGGTGCTCGTTTCCCTTCGTATAGCAGCTAAACCCGTTATAGCTTAGAAGCATTGTTATTCTATAATCCTTATAACTCGTTTTACTATTCTTATAAGTCCCGCCGCCTCGTTCTTTACAATCGCTATCGC
>MU853445.1:136856-149970 GCA_033297235.1 Trichocladium antarcticum | reverse complement strand
ACGTATAGTAAATCGCATGCAAGTATAGTAGATAGTATAGGTTACCCTGGGGGTGGGTGCATTGACCGCATTGGGAAAACCTTTGGCAAATTTTTGTTTCCGGTGAGTGTAAGCTCGAGACCCCCGTAGTGTAGTTGCCTCCGCATGCATTACTGTAAATATCAGACGAGCATTTCATCGCGTTACCCATTTGTCATCCTTATTCATCCTTGATTTTGCTGAAATGCAGCAGCTCGTGGCGGCCCTGACAAACGCTGACGCAACAGCCGCCCCGCTGTGGAGTGCGGCCCCGCCAGATACGGAGCGCGGGGTTCTCTTCCCATAGCGTGTGTTGATCGTGGATCGTGGAAACAGGGACAGTCTCGGTACCTCCTTCTAGGGGCCATATGTCGTTAGGGAGGAGTCGAGTCTGGCACGTTAACGCAATAGGTACCCTCCGATAGCATCTACCTCTACCTCCCAACCCCAACGAGAACAAGGGCGAACCAAAGTACCCCAACACACAATGTCTATTTGCTTCTCAACGACCAGTCCATCCATCCCCACATACCAAACCGTCTACCGGATCTTGGCCTTGATATACGGCACCTCGACGTCCTCCCCGGTAGCATCCTCCGTGACCACCTCAAAGATGAGCTCCTTCTGGTGCGCCGCGATGGGCTTCTTGGTGACCGACTCGACCAGCTGGCTCAGCCGCATATTGTACTTGTCCTTGCGCTTCGCCATGGGGAAGAAGGCCGCAAACAGCAGGCTGACCCCGCAGCTCAGCATCGAGATGGACAGGCCCCGCTTCTCAAAGTCGTCGATCAGCTCCTGCAGCGTGATGTCGCCCACCTCGAACCTGTCCCAGATCTTGTCCAGCGTCACCTTGCCGTCCGGGCCCTGGTACTCCACCTTGGGGCTGGCAATCGGCTCGCTGAACCCGAAGAACGGCAGCGCCAGGTTGATGAAGCCGTTCTTGTACTGCTCAATGTCCGTCTTGCCATCGACGATCTTGAGCAGCTCCATGATCACCAGACCAGTGACCAGCGCCGTGGTCGTGGCAATCGCCGGGATGATCTTGCCGGCGATGAACTTGATCCTGTGCCGGTCCGCCTGCTCAATCTTGTAGTTCTCGGCCCGCAGGTTGCTCGCCGCAGCGATGAAGTCAATGTGGTAGTTGGTGTCGTCGTCCTTCTCAAACTCGACCGGCGTGAGCTTGAAGCCGGCCAGCGACTTCGCATCGGGCAGTTCGTTGACGAGGTTCTGGAGTTCTGTGGTGTCGTCGAATGCGCTGCCGGCAGCGTTCGGGTCCTACAGGTACATTCGCATTAGCAACCCCTCCACGACGCTGGCCAGCACTGCACCAAGCACCTACGGGATCCTTGTCGTCGGCCTGAATCTTGACCTTGGCATCTGGCGAGAAGTCCGGAACGATCATGGACTCCAGAGCTTGGACATAGTCCTGCCTAGTCTTCCCCTTGACATTGATATTGTAGTTGAATGCATGCAGGTTCGTCGCCGCCTCGATAAACGTGAAATGCGTCGGGTTCGCCGGGTCAAACTTGAGCGGGTCCGGTGCCCGCTTGGGGCCCGACCAGAAAGGCGTCCCCGTAGACAAGACCGAGTCCTTGGGGAAGTTGTACAGCAGTTGCTGGATGGCATTGTTGTACTGCTTCTCAAAGAGCATGCGCGCCCACTGGACGCAGTCGTCAAACGTGAGTGCGCGCTCGTTCTTGAGGAAGTCCACCAGCATTTCGAGCGTGGCCTTCTCGTTGCCACCCTGCTTCAGCGTCGCTGCCAAATAGTTGGGCTGGGTGAGGTAGAGGTTCACCGTCTCGGCTGGCTTCACAAACGAGCTCTCAAACAACTCGCGCGCCCACGCGATCGTGTGCTCGATCTTGTTGGGGAAGCTGCGCAGCGTGCACATGGGGAAAGACTGCTCTGGCGGGTCCTGGGACGACGAGTACGATTCGGTAAGCAGCGGGAGGACCACCTGGGTGTTGCCCTTCGTCCCGAGAGTGCCGCTCTCCAGGAGGGGCTTGTGGAAAAAGACGCATCGCCTGTCGACATATGTTCTCGCCTCGATGTTGTCCAGCGCATTGGTCACGCCGTCCAGGCTGCTCCAGAACTCTTCGTTGAAGATGTGCTCCGTCTCCGGGCTGACACGGTCCTTCAGGACCTCAACGTGTCCCTGGAGATCCGGATTCATAGCCTGCACAGCGTGCGCTGCGCACTCGCTCTTCATCTGGCCCACGTCTTTGGGCCGGAACAGGAACTGCCTGTTCAAGTTGCTCTTCTCGATCGAATCCATGTCGGTCACCGCGATCCGCCCGTTGGGCCCGGTTCCGAGGCCAATCATGGCCCAGTTCTTGAGCATCTCACAGCCGATCGCGCCGGCGCCGACCAGGAACTGCTTCACGTTCGCAATCTTGTCCTGGAACTCACGGCCAAAAACCGCAATCTGACCATCGTAGCGAGAGCCGATGGGCTTGCACAGCTCTTCGGAGCGGCGAGATCCCGATGGCAGCGACTCAAGCGAGTCAAAATACAGGAACTGCTTCACGGGGTGGAATTTGCCCGACACAGCCTTGAGAACCTCCTGCGCAGTGAGACCCCCGAAGAATGCCGCCATGGGGTTGAGATCGCCCGTCGCTTGGTAGCTGAGCTCCTTCAGCAGCTTCTCATCAAACTCCACGTCGATGCCTTGCGTCTTGGCAAAGTTCTTGGCCGACGCGATGATGACGGTCGCATCCTCGTCGTTCATCGGCCGTGGGAGACGCCCTTGCCCCTGCGCAAACGCGTTCAGCGCCTGGAAGCCGACGTGAAGTTGCTGCGGGCGATCGAACTTGGCAAAGTCGGAAATGACAAATTCGGGATCGTTCATCGCTTCCGAGATGCTCTTGAAGTCGATGAACTTGGGCATCTTGACTTGCTGGTAGAGACCCCCGCGCTTGTAACGACCGAGGCCTGATACATCACCAATCGAAAACGTGTAGGCGCCCTTGACGGCGATCTTGCGGGGCTCGCAGCCATTAAGACCTTCCATGCCCTCCACTTCGGTGAAGGTGACGTAGTCCCCATCCTCCAGTCCATGGCGGGTTTCGTCGAGGGCAGAGACAAGGCCGTCCTCGTCGATGTCCGCAACGATGCCGTTCGTGGGGGTCTCACCCGTCGGATCGATAACGGTAAAGTTCTTGCCAAAGTCACAGAAGACAGAGCCGAAGAGGCCGAATGTGTCGGCAACGACGAGGTAGATGCCCTTCTGGTGGCAGTAGTCGCCGATGACAAGCTGCAGGTGTAAGGGTGTGTTCGTGAGGACAACGACTTGGTACTTGTCGAATTGCGACAGGTTCTCGCCGAGACTGCGGAGAACGGACCATTAGCTTGGGACGGCATCGCGCTCAACTGACCTGAGTTGTCCCATACCTGGCAGACTGGTGGATGTGAATAGGTGTGTAGGCATTCAGCTCAGCGACCCGGGGTGCGGTGGTCTGGTCGCGCGGCTTGCCAACGTCCTCGGCGCGAAGGAAGAACTGGGAGGAGAGATCTGCGATGGCGACGGGCGCCGGGTCGTGGAGAGTAAGGCTCTTGACGCCAGCGAGGGCGATATTCTTGGCGACCTCGACGCCGAGTCCCCTGAGGCCGACGATGAGCACATTGGACGCGCTCATGCGCTTCATGGCCTCGTGGCCCAAGACATAGAGCTGGCGACTGTAGAGAGACTCGTCGATTTCGGTGGACCCCACAACCGACTCGTCTACCTGCATCCGAGTGACGAGGTCGACCTCCTCGGGGAGCGTCTTGTCCTGCGGCACATCATCAGAGGTTAGCCAAAGTCCAGCCATCTCTCACGGGCGATGCAGGGCCCGGGACAGCGGCAGATGCACAGGTAGGCGTCTTGCCGAGATGGGCGTCTGGCGTTGCGGGGATGGAACGACATGGAACGGGCGAGCTCACAGTCATGGTTCGTTTAAGGGAAATAGACAGTTCCCCGTCGGAGACTTTGCGCTTCCCCAGCTTGAATAATGTTCCGTAGTTCGGTTCGGGAGAGGATATTGTTATTGCGGTCGAGGCGGGAATGTAGATGAAGGTGCGAGATGGAGAAAGTTGGGTTCTGTTCGAGATGGGCAAAGGAAGCCCCGCCACTGCGTGCCTGCGGGGACTGGATGATGACGGTTGGCTGGGTCCCTTGCCGGGTTGCAGCCGTGCTGAAATTTCCGTGTTGGTGTCGAATGCCGGTCTCTGATTCGTCTAACGGACGACAGTGAATTGCTGCTGAACAGCGGCCCCCGTTGCTCCCAGAGTACATAGCTTAGTATCTAGGGAACCAGGCTCGCAGTGATAGTGGCGATATTGTCAAATCAGAGGAGGTGATATCGGCAGGATTGCCATAACTACTGAATGTTATTGGGATGTTTGTGCTGTGCCTGAAGTTGCTGCGGTGGCCCGGCATGATTTCTAACCGAGCCCGGGGAATCTGAAGTACTCCGACGCAACCGACACACCATCCCTCAACTAATACGGCTCAGCCTTTACGCTAATTCGCAAAATCGCAACGACACAACCAGCGTCCTCTTAATCCACTTTTTCAAGATCAAATTGCAAGCCCTTAATCAATCAAGATATCTAAACCTGACGCTCATCCGAAGTGTTGGGGGTGAGCGCGGTCTGAAAAAGTCGGTGGTTTCTGGCAGGTGGAGGGGTCGTGTGCCAAGCCCTTAACCGATCTGATCTGAGTGAAAACACGTCGTCCATGCTCTTGTTCCGATAGTTCCCCAGCGCCCAGTGAAACACGCAACGGCGTATGGGGACATATTTGGCAACCTACACCACACATATGTGTATGCCAATGCGTGCGCTGCGGCGCGTTCCCGTCAGACACCACAGGGGAATCCACGCCTCGTCGCCTCGGAACCACCGTCCCTTCTTCCGTCACCGAACAGCCTTGAGTTCCACGTCACTGTGGTAACAGTCAGAGCCTTATCGGGGTTCTCTTGGGAGCCGCTTACAAAATCAGATCGGCGTTGGGTGGGATGTGGCCGCGGAAACCCCTGGTTCGTGTCAGTCTCGGTCCCGCACGCTGGGTTTGGGTGTGCGTGCCTCTCCCCGTAGGCGTAATCGCTATTTGCACCGGATTCTGTCAGCCAGCTTCCAATGTCGCAGAATCATTGGCAAGTTTCCCCCACCTGGTGATGTCAAGGGTCGCGTGCTCGCCCACTCTCATGTCCAATACGGCCTCATCCCAGCCTGGAGGGGGTATATCAGTGTTCTGCGGCCGGGGATCAGTGATGACTGTGCTCGCCTAGGATGACCCTCCCGACCCCGATCTCGACCTCAAAGTCGGCTTTGCCGATGCATGAGTCGAATCTGGGGAGGACACGGACGGCGTCAGTCACTTGGTTGAACGGGATATGTTCTGGCTTGTTACGAACTGCTGGCCCTTGTTACCCGGCTGACTTGTGTCCTTCAGCCAGCCAGTGTACGTCATCGTCACTGTCTGTCCTCTGGCGGGCTGTTGTCCCGTGCCAGGGACACGGGTTGTTCGTGTCACGGCCATTGTATGTGTGTCGGTAGGGTTACTCGGGCTTCTCTTCCCGGCGGGCTCAGAAGTGGTGCGCAACAAGGGTGACAACAAGATGTTCTAGAAGAGGCTTTGCCGAATCTGACTGAGATATCTTGGGAAACGGGTGGTTGCCTGGGAGCGGGGAGTAAGCTGGCTGGAACCCGAGGCACGATGGCACGAGGGGGCACGGGTATTTAGAGGGCAGAGCAGGCAGAGAGAGGCCGTCCCGAACATCTACTCCATGCTCCGTACCGGAGGCCGTTGGGTCAGGGGATCCTTTCCCTTGCTACGGACGATAGTCTGGGAAAATGGTTCAAGGTGAAGGTACGAGTACATGTCGTAGCCCCCACGGCCCGCACACTAGACGGTCACGGTACACGCGAAAAGTGGAAAAAGGAACTTTGGATGCCCAAGTTGATCGTCCATGGCGGGAGAGATCCCATGCTCCCAAGAAAAGGTAGAGCGGCCCGCAGCCCTCGTCCGCGGTGTTGGTGGCTTGGTGCAAGTCAGCACCGTGGCAGTGGCAGTGGTGGTTGATGGGTGGTGGTTGGCTGCGCTGGCTGCTTGGTTGCACAGGGGGTGAAGGAAGATCTGGCGCGGGGTTCTGGTTGTGGAGTTCAATTGAGCGCCCAGCACGATGCCTTGAAACAACGTCCACCAGACCCCTGCCCTGTCCCGCTCCTTCCTTCCTTCTCGTCAACCCACCGACTCGCACCGACTCGCCCACACTCCCGCGCCTGCCAGCAGGAATGAATCGTCTGCGTCCGATTGCCGCTGGTCGCTTACCGAGGAGAACTTAGGTTGCATGCGTTAGCTCTTGGGTCCCAGATATATACATGCATAATTACAACCTGGACAGGGTGGGACAAAAGGATCCTTCAATTTTTGTCCATGCCGTGCCAAGAGATCCGGCCCCGAGATGTTACCGAACCGCACCATCTTTGGCTCTTGGGCCTTCATCAACGGTCCCCGCTCTATGCGCCGACAACATCAAGACTCGGAGCCCGATGTCCTGCTACTAACCCACGCTCCACCGAGCGAAGAGATGGGGTCCCAATCTTGCAGTCGCGGCGAGTCTTGGATCTTCTTGACTCGCCGTTGCCATATAGATTCAATGGGCGCGGGGTTGTGCCCGTGGTAACCGTAACCTCGACGAGCTGCCGGATCGGATGCGGCCCAGATGCGGCCTTGCCCGTTCCGTGTCCAACATACATATTACATACCATGGCCATCAAGCCACGTCCAACAGCCGCCCCAACCCTACGTACGATGCATGAACAGGACGATCAGTCCCCGATCATGGCGGGACCAAGACAGTCCGCGGTCGGCGCCGCGGTTATGGTCGGGCGCAGGCCACCTACTCACCACAGCGACCCAACACTGGGTGGCATGGCTCCACGGGACGGGGGGGACATGCATGTATTCCGCATGTACTATCCATCCACCTTGTCAGATCTGGCATCTCCCGCCGCCAGAACCACAAGCATGGGATGGATGGCCTGCCGTTCCCCCATCTCCACGGGATGCCATTGTCCAACCACGATGTAGCTGCCCGCGTGCGCCGCGCCGCTTGAAGCCGCTGCAGCTTCTCTTCCCATCGGCTGCTCGTGCTTCAGTCTTCAGTCTTCACTGTCGGTCCGAAGGCCGAGAATCGACGGACATGCGGGCGGGCGAGGGGCGAACCAGACATCCGCCCGCTTTGGACACCGATACTGCCAACACAAACCGGCCGCGTCCCAAGTAATAGAGGCATGACAAACGAGATGTCTGTCGTCCTACCATTGCGGGGGATACTGGCTGGTCCCAGCCGCTGTGCAGGGGTCTATCGCGGACGATGGCATACAATGTCTCGATCTGCGCAGCTTTCCCTCTGCCGTGCTCGTCACACCATGCAACGAGCACCGAATTTCAGACCAGACAGACTGTTGCAACTGGACGTCGGTTTTGCGCAGAACACGGCGCGGAACCACCCCCACGACCATGACGGCCTTCGTGATGACCATGTTGGGTAAGCAGCGAGTCTCCGTCCGCCAGCGCTGGTCTTTTGCCTCGGGGCTCTCTCGACGCTCCGGCCGCGTCCTGATCTGCCGTATATCTCATATGCATTGGAGTCATGTCCTCCTTCGGCCATCCTAGACGCAGCTTCCACTGGTCACCCGTCGGCAGGATTTCGAATGCAGTCTGCCGATCAGCGGGATGTTCAAACTGTTGGTGCCGTGATTGATGCTGACATCGGTAGTTCCCGCCTATCGGCTCTAGCGATGTCGGCCAGTGGGACGGGGCGGCAAAGAACAGTACGGAATATTCCGTAGACCGGCGGCGATTGGCGTCTGGAAGGAATCGAGATCGGTGTGAGAAGTGATGGGAAAACACGTGGAGTTGCCCAACTGGCGAACCTTGTCCGTGCCAGATCCTGCCGTCCTGATCGCATGTGTGGATGCCGATGGCCGGGCGGATCGGACTCCCGCGATTGGCCCCGAAGACGAACCGAACCGGCTGTACGCAATGCAAGAAGTTCGTCTTCATCCTAGCACCTATTGGGAAAGGCCATGCGAGGAGACGCAGGGTTGCCTGATATGCATCTCCCGGCACACTGGCGCCCAAAGGCTGCCCGATGTCTTTCGGGCGGTTCAACGAAAAGAAACTTCACGAGACACGTGCTTGCAGGCTGGTGGGGGTCAAGCGACCAGATGAAGCGGCGATCCCTTCAGCAAGAATCCTTGAGGGAAGAGAAGTTGCCAAATCATAAATGTCTCGAGGAGCTGACTAGCCGCCGATGCCGCCGCCAGCCAAGACGAGACCTCCTGGCGGCCAGTGTTGGTCGGAACATACCCGCCCGCCCCAGACCAGCGGGAACCTCGACGACCGGCTTCATCCCGCCTTCAAGGCCTTGGCCGAAGCGGCCGACGGACACGTGACAGCCAGCACAGGATAAAAGAAAAAGGGGGGGGTGGTTGGTCGAGGAAAGAAGCTGAAAGAAAACGACGCGGCCTACCAACAACCCCAGATCCAAGTCCAACTCATGATTGATAATTCGGAACAAAACATGTCTCGTCGCACCAGCCCGAACTCTCGGTGCAACCCTCTTCTGCACCATGACCTCGTGCTACATAGCTATCTATGTATGCACAGATACTGTTATAAGGAAGGGTCGAGGCCTCGCCGTGGCTCAGCTCGTGCGTGGGCAGATGCGTGATGGAAAGTCGAAACGAAACATGCGCGACAGAAAACAAACCATTACCTGCAGTTCGGGGCACACTCACCGTGTGCATGTGTGTTTCCGCTAGCTCCGGAGAGTTCGAACGAACGGCGAAGCTGAAACATGGCCGTTGCCCATCTGGGGAAGGGGAGGGGACAGGAGGGGACATGGTGGTGAAGGGAGCTGAGGACGATGCCACGCTGTGCCGTGCGTCTCAGGTGGGTGGGTGGTGGGTGCCCAGGCCGGGCGCCGTGGAGAAAAAAAGAGAGATGATGAACGTGACATACGATCGAGGTTGATTCAACAATGTTTGCGCCCGTCGCTGACTTGGTGCCTGGATTGAGACCAGTTGGAATATCCGTATGCCTGTGATCGATCATACTCTGATCCAACCACCCGATATTTTCTATCGAGATGAAAGAAAGCCAGTTAGTTGGCTGGTCAATGTGATGATGGTTCCTGCGGCGGCGGCTCACCGCCACTACCACCCACTGAGGATGCTGACGGCGGAGTCCGCCAGGTGCGAATGGCTAAAAAAAAAACATCTCTTATCGTATCTGTTGGTGGCGTTCCTGTTGTTTACCCTCTTAGCCAACCAACACACTTTCTCACCTCACTCGGGGAGGGGCACAGAGAGCTGGTCCCCTGAGCTGAGAGGCGCGTGCGGCACCGTTCGAGCCCGCGGTTTTGGAGACGGCTTTGCCTAGACCCCAACGCTGATCCATCGTGGCCGGCGCTGCCCCCCTGTAGCTCATATGGCTGGCACAATAGAGGAAGTCGAGGTTATGTACATACGTCCTTGTGGGATTCTGGCTGGAGCTTTCTTTAATAAATATGGATGGTCGTGGCCTTGCGGTTAATTCCCCACCACCTGCGATCTATATAGCATGACGACATCCCGTTGATCTGCGGCGGTCGGAGGCGGGCAGTGGAGGCTTTGCTATGTAAAGACCGTTGAGGTGGTTCGTCGCGGCGCAGGTTGCTCTGAGACCTACCTCCGCTGAGCGTGATGGATCCTGCAAAAGACTTGAACCGCCTGTTCTCTGAGTTGGAATTCGAATACAATATGCTTCGAGGCAACAGTTGGCGAGGTCAGGAGTAAATTCATTTAGTTCCCAACGCGGTGTGGTTCTCCAACTTGTTCGCGAATCGGGGGTTTAACTCGGTTCACTCGGTGCAATCTCCGGGATGCTGTTTTGCCGGTGCAGTGCCCAGGCCCCAGACGAGTTTCCACTTCTCCCCTGTTTTTAGACGTGTGCTGCAGCTGCCAGTCCAAGGCCAGAATCCTGGCAGCCACCTGGCAGGTCATGCACCGTCCACAGGTACAGAAACGGCGCACTCTCCGTTTCGAAGCACATCACCCCCTGCCTGAGCTAGGGATCCCAAACTTCCGAAGGCAAACTGCATAACTTTCTGGCATACAGATTACATATATGCGACCCAAGATATAGCTTGCAGCGCCAGCCAATCTACACAATTGATTATCCGTAGCACATTCCGGTTCATCAATCAAACCATATTCCCAGGGCCCAGGGTTCGGACGACAGCCAGCTCCCTACCTCGCGGACATGCGCGTTGGCGCCGACGGGAGGATCGGGCGGACCCCTCTTTTCAGTCCGCCGGGTGCCGGAGTCCATCCAGATCGAGCTGGTGCCGGGAGGTCGCACCCATTGCGCCTGGGGTTTCGGGGTTGGGGGTTCGGCGGCCGCTTCGTGCCCACGTTTTCTGTTGTGTTCTGGCGGCATGTTGGCGTACGTAAGTCGGCTGCTGCACAACCACCAACCCGCAGCTTGTGTCCTGGCCGTCGGCGGGAAAAAATGGGTTGGTCGGCCGATGATTCTTGGCGGCGGGTGCCTGTGCAGGACGGGACGGGTTCTGGCGCATTGGCTCGGAAAATGGGATCAGCATCTCTGCCCTGTGAGGTGCGTCTTGCCTTGGGAGGGCCCAACACGTGTCGGCGAGCGTCTGGGCATCTGTATTTAACTTTTAATTCCTCACCACCGTTTCAGTGTTTCCTTGCAAGGGAGCCAGCTCGATATTGCTGCCGTTCCGTGTTGCAGGGATGCAGTGCATGGCGTTGGGACTGAGCAATATTACTTGGGTGGAGACGATAGTTATCCGAGAGCAAGCCAACCACACTGCGGGGTTTCCCCCTTGGCGGTGACCCCCCCCCCCCGGTGGGTCGTTCCTGAAAAAGCCGTTGTAAAGGTGTCAGATACTTTGTTGTCCGAACTCTTTCGCTGGGAAAGGCAGCAAACGGCGCAATTTCAAGATGTATCTAGTACTGCGGAGCCCCGTTTTTAGACCCGACACAGGCTGCCATCCCTTCTTGTGATTTTTGAACACGGGCGGGCCTTGGCGCCTGCATGGCGGTGATGGTGTGAGCCCTTGCTGCATTCCCGCCGGCCAGTTGCCAGTCTGAGAACCCCGCCATTCATCGGTTGATCGTCTCGGGTCGCCGGTGCGCTCGACCATGGAGTCGGGTCGTGAAGAGACAGAGAAGCAGTGAAGTCCAAAACATGGTTTTCGTTTATCTGACATCCTTCGTCCTTTCGGCCTCTCAGAGACGAGACCCCGGTCATCCTCACCGTTGTCGCCGTGAGGAGGCTCCGTTTCCGGCCGTTAGGCCAGAAGTACGGAGTGCCCTCTGTATATTGGATCCCCCCGGATACAAGCGCGCAGTGCCCAGGGCGCCCTGTCAGGTGTAATCTTCCCGTTGCGACCCTGATTGCCCACTCCGCATCTTGGTCTCGCACCCTTGCAGCGCTCCGCCCCAGGCCCTTCCAATCCTCCAGCCCCTTGTTGTTTCCTCCTTCGCTTTTGGGCGTCGCTGTATCTTCATTCGTTCCATTCCCTCACCAGCGCTTTCCTTTTCCTCTGCTTCGTTTTTCCAACATTTCACCCTGGCGACTTTCTTCCCTCGGCGACGTCGTTCCATTGCGACAACTCCGCGACTCGCCGGCCGCCAGCGCATCCCGGTCATCCCATCATTGCGACCCATCAGGGCCCCCCCCGAGGCCACTTCGTGATCCCAATGCCCGCCCTGTCATGACCCGGGAACGCGAGCTTCCAACACTACGAAGGTGAAGGGCCATTATTATACCAAAAAAACCAACCAATTCGACGATTTACATCGAGCCGCTCTTTTATACACCGCCGCAATCAGTCCTTTCTACTTTGAGGAGTCCTCAATTTGTGAGTTGGATTCGAGGGACGGCATCAAGGAGTTCGGCGCACATCGACCCTCGCTGCGGCCAACCAACCTCCCCTCCGGGGGCCGGGCCGTTTCGACCGATCGTGCGGATCATCCATGCCTCGGGGTTCTGGAAGGAGATTGTGTCGAATCGTGGGTTGCTGACACGATCGTGATCAGACCACACTCGTTGAAACTCGCTGCCAAGTACACTCATTACCATATCCCGGCCAAGTGAGTCTGTGTGTCCTCACTTTCGCCCTTTGCGGCGCTGACGGTCGCATTGTTGGGCGTCTCTCAGGTCCCGGCACCACATATCCACCTCGCTGCTCGAAAACTCGATACCGATCCTTGAAGTGCATGACCCAGACCGCATAGGATGAGAACGGCGTCGGTTTTAGCCGCCGCTCTGGTGGCGGTCTCGTCGGTGGTGGCTAGTCAAAATGCAGCAAAACCGAGGATCTATTTTCCTCGCCATGTCAAGCGCCAGTTTACCAACGCGACAATAACATCGCAGGAGTCCTTCCCGCCAACCTCGTCAACAGAAACAACCAAGCGGCAGACCAATACAGACGATGACCCAGACACGAAGGTAACGACAGTTGTTATTTCGACCACAATTGTTGTTTCGCCGCCGTTGCCGCTCCCCACTCTCCCGTCGTTCGCTCCGACTGAAAGTTCATCATCCGACAGCGCCAGCGTCACCGATGGCGCATTATCGTCGGACACCAGTTCCGCCAGCCAGAGCTCGTCTGAGAGCAGCGCGTCGATTTCGGTCTCTTCGCAGTCCGACGCTTCGACCCAAGAGTCGGTTTCCGTCTCAAGCCAAGAATCTGTTTCTGTCTCGAGCCAAGAGTCGGTTTCCGTCTCGAGCCAAGAGCCGGTTTCCGTCTCGAGCCAAGAATCTGTTTCTGTCTCGAGCCAAGAGTCGGTTTCCGTCTCGAGCCAAGAGTCGGTCTCTGTTTCTCCGTCGTCGAACGCGCCTGTGACTTCGTTGACTCGGTCTGATTCGTCTTCGTCAACGCCTCCTGATGCGTCGGTAACTCCGTCCGAACCTCCGTCATCCGCTCTGCCGTCTTCGTTGACACCGTCGTCTTCATTGTCTTCGCTGACTCCGCCGTCTTCGCTGACACCGTCGTCTTCATTGTCTTCGCTGACTCCGCCGTCTTCGCTGACA
>MU853445.1:103287-118389 GCA_033297235.1 Trichocladium antarcticum | reverse complement strand
GGGAGCTGGGTATGGCCGCGTGGGCCGCGTTGCTAGGAGCTGGGTGTAGCCGGGTTGCTGGGAGCTGGGAGCTGGGTGTGGCCGGGTGGGCCGCGTTGTCGGGAGCCGGGTACGGCCGCGTTGCCGGGAGCTGGGTGTGGCCGGGTGGGCCGCGTTGTCGGGAGCCGGGTACGGCCGCGTTGCCGGGAGCTGGGTGTGGCCGGGTGGGCCGCGTTGCCGGGAGCTGGGTGTGGCCGGGTTGCCGGGAGCCGGGAGCCGGGAGCTAGGTACGGCCAAGTGGGTTGCGTTGCTAGGAGCCGGGTACGGCCGCGTTAAAGTCGGCTATTGCGATAAAACTACTTACGTAGAGCGCGCAATTGTTGGAATAGCTTCAAAAAATTAATATATTAATCAATTTCAATTTCTCAATATACCGAGTTAGTTCAATGCTTTAATACCAAGTTGTGTAATAGCTTCAATAGCGGCGACTTGGTGGTGGCGTTGTTGTATGGGTGTGTGGGGAAAAGAGTGTGGCCTTGCTAAGCCCCCGAAATAAGTTAAACTGTGCGAGCCCGCGACAGCGGGCTCCAAGCCCCTAGTCTGACTGTGACTGCGAAACAAGAAGACATGGAAAGGAGTGTTGCCAGACAGCTGCCATCACAAAACGCAAAAAGATATTGAGACTCGGATACCGGGAGTCGAACCCGGGGCTGTTGAGAGAACGGTCACTTCTGGGAAGTGAGAGTCAACGATGTTACCGCTACACCATACCCGATTAAATCGTGTGTGGTCCCGATTTGTTGAGAGCTGAGGCGGAAGGCGCGACTAGGAAGGCGCTAGCCGCACCCAGGGTCGTCAGGTAATCGGGTCAGGCCATCAGGCTAGCAGTGTGGCGCTGGAACGACCTGCTGTAAAACATGGCCCACAGGCCTCGCTAACAACTGCTCTACTTGCTTCCCCATCTCTCGACAACAACCCAAGCGACGGGAATGGAATAATTTCTGCCCAGACGGTGATTGAACACTTGCAGCTATGACGGATGCGCGAGGCCAATTACAGGCCCACTGCCTGTCTGCCGTTGAGCAAATAGACTTTGAGTGCACCGCGACCCCGGAGAACGACGGCGTCGCATTCACCGCGGGCCTCGCTGACTGCGGCGAGCCTCTGGTGCAGCTTCTTGGCCGACAGGCATCAATACTGCGCAAGTTCTGTGACGGCCACCGCGATGAAAGCGTAGTTGTCCCTCGTCCTGGGCCCGGAACAGAAAAGGCAAAGGCACTAGTGCGCAGACGGCTGGACGACCTCATAGCCGCGGCCTATGCACGGTTCTATGCCTACCCGTTCAAGGACCTGCCGCGGTGCTGGCGGCAGCTATACACCGACGCCAGCATCCTCAAGTTTGTCCTCCTGTACATGTCCTGGTCAGATGTCGGTGCTCGTGCCGTCGAACATGGCAGCGACACAGCCGAGAAGGAGCTCGACGACATGATCAAGACGCTCGACCTGGCACTCATCCTCGCTGGCGCCGCTGGAGACCGCCGCGGCAGGCAGTGGGTTGACAAGGCCTTTGCCCTCCTCGAGCGTGTCTGGCAGATGTCCGCGGCCCACTCACCCACCGCAGCAACCACAGACGAGAGGCCATCCAAGCGCGCCAGAACCGCAGACGAACCAAACCCCAGCCCCTGGCAGGACACCCCCTCCTTCTCCCGCCACGAACCCTTCACGCCGCCCGTCAAGCACCCGGTCCAGCGCGTCCACGACATCTCCTTCGACGACTTCCAGTCCTACATGACCCCGCCGCAAAAGGACAAAACCCACCCGGGCCCCCTCCCGCTCGTCATCACCGGCCTGACCGACGCCTGGCCAGCCCGCACCACCCACCCCTGGAACAAGCCCGCCTACCTCCTCGCGCGCACCCTCAACGGCCGGCGCCTCGTCCCCATCGAGCTCGGCCGCAGCTACGTCGACGCCGGCTGGTCGCAGCAACTAGTCCCCTTCGGCGCCTTCCTCACCACCCACATCACCACCACCACCAACCCCCCCTTCCCTCCAGACGCAACCCCCCCGCAACAAACAGGCTACCTCGCCCAACACCCCCTCCTGACCCACCTCCCCTCCCTCCGCGCCGACATGCGCATCCCCGACCTCTGCCACACCGCGCCCCCCGGTCACCCCACCGACCCGTCACAGGACCAGCCCCCGCTCGGCGACGGCGACGGGGAGGGCCCGCGGCTCAACGCGTGGCTGGGCCCGCCCGGCACCATCACGCCGCTGCACACGGACCCGTACCACAACCTGCTGGCGCAGGTGGTGGGGCGCAAGTATGTGCGGCTGTATGCGCCGTGGGTTGGGGCGGCGCGGATGCGCGCGCGGGGGCGGGAGGGCGGGGTGGAGATGGGGAATACGAGTTTGGTGGATGTGGGTGTTGTGGAGGGGTGGGACGTGGGTGATGATGGGGATGGGGAGGGGGAGGGGGAGGGGGAGGGGGAGTTTGAGGAGGTCGAGTACCTGGACTGTGTGCTGGCCGAGGGGGACGTGCTGTATATACCCATCGGGTGGTGGCACTATGTGCGGGGGCTGAGTGTGAGCTTCAGCGTGAGCTTTTGGTGGAATTGACCGTGTGGAAGGGAGCAGCTATGGACCCGGCACTGCACTTGCGCATCCCACTGACATGCAACATGTCGGGTTTCCCCCTGGACGCCATGCGCGTGCTTCCTTCCGCGCCTACAACGCCCGACTCCCTTTCCGACATGCAGCTCCCAGCCAGCCCATCCCAGCAACCCACGCAGCACCCGCATGCGAGCGGCGACGACCACCGTTCTGAGAAACCTCGGTCATCCCGTGGTATTCGCCGTTCCCGATCCATGGCCCCGGGGCGCAGGGAACGGCCCGACGTGCATACACGCAGCGGCATGCAGCGCCCGGTCCAGCGTCGACTGATGCTGGTGCGCGGCCATACGGGCCCGCCTGCGATCTCGCCAATGTCCCAATCTTTTCCACAGCGACATCTGGCAACGGACTCGGAGGAGCTTCCCCGGCTTGTTTGTGTGGTATGGTGTCTAAGGACCGGGACCAGCTGGTTGTTTGTGCAGGTGCCTTGCCTTGCCTTCCCGCGCGCCAGCCGTGTCCTCGGGGATCTGCTCAGGACCGCGTCTAGATCCCTCAGGCAGGCGGCTTCTGCGCCCACACAAAGTGCATGGGCAGATAGCCATGGATGCGCCTGTTGACCACGGCCGCACCGACGCCCCTGGCCAGGTCGTCGATCTCGTCCTTGTCCAGGCCGGCCTCCACCAGCGGCCGCACCGCCATGGCGCCCACAAAGTCCACGAGCACCTCGCGGAGGTAGCCGCCGAGGAGCCGCAGGTGCGCGTCGCGCGCCCACTCGCCCAGCGGCATGTGGAACACCTTCCGCTGCACGTTGACGTACCCCAGGCTTTCCAGCAGACCGGGGAGATGCTCGGCGACCTTGATGTTGAATCCGTACTTGTCCCGCAGGACGCCCCCGAGCACCGAGTAGAACTTGTTGACCGGGTGGTCGGGCGGGACGGTGTTATCGTTGGATGACACGTGGGGGACGAGGTCTTGGACTTCGATCCAGCCGCCGGGCTTGAGGTTTCTGCGCGGCGCCCGTCAGTACAGAGTCCTTGTGCGAACGGGCATGGAGGGGTCGGTCGCCTACTGCAAAGCCTTGCGGAAGACTCCCACGACGTCCTGGATGACGATGGTCACAAAGCGGAGGTGCACAAAGTCGTAGTCCTTGTCATGCATCCACTCGTCCTCCATGTCGTCGACAATGAACTCCACATTGGGCGGGATCCAGACAGGCTGGATCGGCGACAGATCGACCCCCGTCACCTTGGCGCTGGGGAAGGCCTCGCCGACTAGAGCACGGCAGATCAGCTCGGGTCATTCGTGGGCACGTCTCGGCAACACACCTTCGATGGCCCAGTCGCCAAATCCGGTGCCCAGGTCCATGATCTTGTGCGGGTTGTCTCCAATCGGCGCGAGGTACAGTTTGCCGCCCAGAAGCTCCTTGACCAGCATGTGCCGCAGGGCTTCCCGCTTGTACTCCTCCTCATCGTTGGGCAGGGGGTATCTCCCGTACCGGAATGCATGATAGCGCCTGCGTATAGTCGTCAGCGCACAGCTCTGGGACCAACACAGAAGCGGGTGGTGCCGACCTCCCATACTCCCATACATGGCCGTTGACGCTCGATGTCAGGGACCCGAACACGGTCCCGTCCTCGCTCGCCGCGTAGTCCGAAGTGCCCTCCTCCCCGGCATCGGTCATGTCCTCGTCGGTGTCGGTCAGTGGCTCGATGACACCAGTTTCCTCCATCCTGGCTGGCGCACTGCCGGTCTGCCTGCATCCGGGCCTGAGCAATATCCCTGGGACTGCGACACAGAGCAGAGCAGGTCCCCAGGGCACGGGCGGGGAAGTGAGAAAACAGTGTTCCAAGCTCCAAGCCTTCGGACTGGGGCACGACAGCCAGACGGTGGCCCACTCTGCCCGATGCCAGACAAATGACTTGCAGCTTGCGGGTCCCGTGCGAGAGGCGGCCGGCAGCAATACTTATGTAGGCGAAAGGAGAAGCTGGACACTACACAAACGAGAGACCCGGCGCAGCGGACGAGGCCCCCCCCCACTGGAGCTCGGCCCACTCGACATGGCACGGCAGGCAATCATGATGGCAGCCAAGCGGGGGAAAAAGACGCCTACCCCAGACAAGCCAGATTTCCCGGTGCGCTCCCGCACTCCCTCCCCTCGCCATGGGAGAGCGGAATTCGACGAGATTTCTTCACCACACGCCGCTCGCGGGCTTCCTTGGGCCCCGGGGTCCTGGACGGTGGAGCGGTGGATATCCAGCGCGCGCGGCAGAACCAATCATGGACCGACACCTGCTGCGTACCACGGCAGGAGGGTGGCATCCAACTGCATGAAGAAAACGCCATTTCTGCATCCTGAGCATTTGCTGGATACACTGGGCAGACGGCCGAGGCCCCGACACGACCCAGCGTATCGGGAGACGCCAGGACCAGGGCGGGCGGTGGGGGCCGACAGAGGCTGGGGAGCGGGAGAGGGGGGAGAGGGGGGAGAGGGGGGAGCCTGTCCACAGCGTCGGGACGCCGCGGCGACGGGAGAGCACCAACAGCTCACGCCGCGTTACCAGTTACCAGAGTGTCGGGATCCGGGCGGGCAAGGCCAAGGATCCAGGACTAGCAGCCGTCCGCTGTCGGCCAGCAGACAAACGGCCGCCGCAAAACATGGAAACGGGGACCAGATTTGTTGTCCAGCGTGCCAGCATGCCTGGCTGCTGGCAATCCGACCCAAGAAGAAGCTGGACTGGACAGGCGGATGGGTCGAGACGGCCGCAGCCCGAGGGGAGGGGAGGGGAGGGGAGGGGAGGGGAGGGGGCGGGAGGTCGGGAGGACCCCGCTGTCCCATGCCTGCCCTGCCCTGCCCTGCCCTGCCTTCCCGGTCTGAGTTTGCACGCGCGGGCAGCGCTGCGACAGATTCCGATGCCCCCGCGCGGATGCGTGCTGCCCGTCAGAACGGGAAGGTGCACAGTGGGCCGCTGTTCCATCTGCGAGGGCGAGCCGACCAAAGAGGCGGTCAGGCGACATGCGCAGCAAGAGGAGGGGCAGAAAGAAAGAATGAGGGGCAGGGACTGGGACTGGGGCAGCAGATCCACGGGTGGGGTCCGGGACAGGACAGCTGGCAACCGGCTTGCTGGTCTGTGCGCAGATACGGATAAGCATGTCTGACTTCTGCTACAGTGTCTACCGACAGTGTCCAGCACCCACATTGACTGTGCAGTATGTCCCTCCACGTCCCGCGTCGCGTCGTCGGACCGCGTCTTGAGGTGCTGTGCCTTTGCTTGGCTCGCTCTCCTGGGTGTAAGTCTTGATTCCACAACAACCACAACACAACATCAATTCTTGCCTGCATTGTTTCTTTTCGGATACAGCGCTTGAAATCGCACCTGGACATACCATTTCTACCGAGCCCATAGACGTCCCGCTATCATCCCGAACGGAACCCGAACGGACGGACGCTTTTTCAATTAAACGAGAACCCGCGCCCGCGACTTCAGCGCGTCCTACCCACCGCGCACCCACGCCATCCATACCAGACCCCAAACCCAGCCGACCGTCTCCATGAATCCCCGCGCACAAACACACCTCTAGAACCAGCAGCCCCGTCGAGGAGTAAACGCCGCCAAAACAAGGCGCCATGTACCTCCCGCGCGCCCTCCTCTCCAAACTGTACCAGCACCTCCAGAACACGCGCCACCCGCTCTCGCCGCCCGTGCTCGTCCTCGTCGCGCTCGAGCCCGACGCCCTCTGCGCCTGCCGCATCCTCACCCGCCTGTTCAAGCATGACTACATCCCGCACAAGATCCAGCCCGTCGCGGGCTACGCCGACCTCGCGCGCGTCGGCCGCGAGCTGGTCGGGCCCATGACGGAGGCGCGCGGCGGCGGCGGCGGCGGCGTGGTGGTCTGTCTGGGCGTGGGCGGGATGGCCGATCTCGGGACCGTGCTGGGGCTGGAGTCGGACGGGGGCGCGGCCGGCGATGCCACGTCGTTTGGTGGGGTGGAGGTCTGGGTCGTGGACGCGCATCGGCCGTGGAACCTGGGAAATGTCTTTGGGGGGTTTCCGCTCGAGGCCGAGAGCGAGGGGGCTGTCACCTATGCGGCGCGCGCCCCGGTGGGGGTGCGCGGTGGGTGTATCGACCGGACGTACCGGCCGGGGAAGGGGGGGATTGTGGTGTTTGATGATGGGGATATTGAGGATGAGCTGGCCAAGGAGCGGGACGCGTACCTGGCGCTGGTGGATATGCCGGATATTGAAGACGATGGGGAGGACTTGGGCGACAGTGAGGACGATGAGAGCGACAATGGTGAGGGGGAGGCTGCCGTGGTGCCAGCCCGGGCCGGCCAGAAGCGGAAATCGTGGGACTTTGCCGACGAGGAGAGCGAGGATGACGACGACCGGCCGAGGCAAAGGAGGCGGAGTAACTCGGTGCGTACATGATGTGTCCCGGGTCTCGAGGTCGTATGCTAACACCAGCGATCCAGTCCACCCCGATCCCAGAGTCGCCCCAGCGGCCGGCGCAGCGTGGCCTCCTATCCCTGAGGGACCAAGCTGTCTTTTCCAGCGACCCCCTGGAGCCCCCAACGGCCGCACAGCCGTCGAAAACGCCGTCCGCGACGACCCTGCGGCGGAGACTCCTTCGCCTACGGCGCACAAACGAGGCGATCCTCAGAGACTACTACCGGCTAGGCACCTCGTACTCGGAGCCGATCTCGTCCATGATGTACTCCCTTGCGTCGGAACTCGGCCGCGAAGACAACGACTTGCTCTGGATGACCATCGTCGGGGTCACCGCAATGGAGCTGTATGGGCGCTCATCGGCCGGCGTCGCGGTGCCGGCGCGCAGCTCAGAGGCGCGTCCCGCCTCTGGCTGGTTGGGAATGCGCGGCGCGAGGATACGGCAGCTCCTGCGGGACGAAGTACGGCGCCTGAATCCACCAGAGATCACCAACGGCCGGGTCCCCCCTGAGAACACGGGCATCATCCCGACCACCGCGCGCAGCCCCGAAGACACGAGCATCCGCCTGTCGCCGGAACCCAAGTTCCTGCTCATCAGGCACTGGAGCCTCTACGACAGCATGCTGCACTCGCCCTACCTCTTCTCGCGCCTCAAGACGTGGAGCGAGACGGGCCTCAAGCGGCTGCACAAGCTGCTGGCCAAGATGGGCGTCAGTCTGGTGCAGTGCAAGCAGAGCTACACCCACATGGACATGATGCTGAAGCGGGAGCTGCGCACCAAGCTCCTGAAGTACGCCGCGCTGTACAACCTAGACGAGCTCGTGCCGACCATCGACACGGACGGCGCCGACCGGGGCGGGTCCAAGGACGGATGGGGGTTTGTCCGCAGCTGGGGCTGGCGCGCGACCCTCAGCGCCCAAGACGTCGGCGTTGTCGTCGGCGCGCTCCTCGAAGTCGGCAAAGCCACCACCGCCGCCCCCGAGGCCAGCGGGCCGTCGCAAGAGCTGCTCCCCCCAGACACCAGCCAGTCTCCCAGCGAAGAGTGGCTGCCGCGTTTCTGGGACGCCTACGATGCCCTGGAGGAGTAAGCCCCTCCCTCCCTCACCCCCCCCCCCCCTTCCTCCCCTTCTTCCCCTCCTCATCATCCACACCAACCCAACCATGACTAACCGCACCCCAACCAACAGCATCGAAGCGCTCAAAGCCGGCCTGCCCACGGCCCAGTTCCTCCACAAGGCCATCTTCACCACGGGCACCACCATCCTCAAGAAGAAGCAGATCTCGCACCTGCGCGCCTTCCGCATGTGCGTCGTCAAGGACGCCCCCGCCGACGCCTCCGTCTTCAACCACCCGGGCGCGCTGACCAAGCTGGCCCTCTGGATCGGCGAGGCGCTCGCCGAGCAGGAGAAGGACGCCGGCGGCGGGCGGCTCGCCCTCGGCGGCCGCGGCACGCCGCTGGTGGTCGCGAGCCTGGACGAGAAGCGTGGCGTGTATGTGGTTGTGGGCACTGGCGGGGGCGGGGGGCCGGATCGGTCGGGGGCGGGTGGCGGAGGCCCGGAGGCGGCGGGGCGGCGGAGGAAGGAGCGGGAGGAGAGGGGGAGGGAGAGGGAGGAGAGGAAGCGGGGGCGGGAGAGGTTGCGGGCGGAAAAGAGGGAGGCGCGGAGGAGGTTAAGGGAGGGGGAGGACGGGGAGAGGGAGGACGGGGAGGAGGAGGAGGAGGAGGAGACGGAGAGTGAGGACGAGGACGAGGACAGTGAGGAGGACGAGAGTGAGGATGGGGGGGACGAGGACGCGGATGCCGCCCGGGAGCGGGGGTACGGGCTGAATCGGTTTGGCACGGCGTTCCAGGACGTGGTCGGCGAGACGAATGCGCGGGTCCGGATTGACAGCTTTGAGCATTGCGTGGTGGAGGTGAAGAAGGAGGATCTGGGGGGGTTCTTGGAGAGTCTGAGCATGAAGGCTGTGGTCGGGTGAGAAGGGGGGGAGCTTGTTTTGTTTGTTTCCTGGCCGGGGCGTCTGCGAGGCTTGGTCCTTGATCATGTTTCTTTCTGGACTGCCCGTTCATATATCCCCCTCTTTTCTCGCGCTATTTGAGGCATGATGATGATGGAATGGTTTGGGACAGCATGGCGACGAAGGGGAAGGGGAGGCTGGTTTGCTGTATCCGTACATGTTTGTATAAACACTAGCCATTCAGCGCCGAGTGGTTGCTCCAGTTACACCTGCTCGCCAGTCCTTGTGTCGCCCGCTCACCGTCTCGCCTCCGATCTCGCGATACCGAGGAGATCCATAATTGCCCCCTTGGCGTGTTGCACAGCCCCCTTAGGTAATCAGAATCGACACGGCCCCTCACCTTTGGTGTTGATTCTACAGGTGCGATTCATGTTGGCTGTCTGGCCGTGCAACCTGCACCTCCCGGGTTTCCGGCGGTCTGGTTCCCTCCCTCCCTCTCTCCTTCCCTCGCAGGGGCGCAGCAGCTCGTCCGAGTCGGATGCAAAATTCTAGGCGCCAGGGTTGCTTTTGGGACGGCGTTGAACAGGCCATGCTCTCCGTGGGCATGATTGACTGGCAGTCTACCTACGGATACATGTCTTGCACTTCGGGGCCAACGAACTGAACGGCCGGGGCCGGTGTCCACCCCTCCACCCCACCGCGTCTTGTCCCCGAAGCTAGCCCCGCAGGCCGCCGAGTCTCGATCAGTTTGCGCGTTTTGTTTGTCATGTCGATAGCTAGGTATCTATCGATGGGCTCGTGTGAAACAATGCCCAGCCAAATTGTCTAGACTCCCTTGATGCAAGGTACATGTACCAAATGACGCCATGGAAGGGCGCCCCCGATCACTCAGCAAAACAACTGAGTGGGGAGTCGGGAGTTGGGGACGGAGCAATCTGTAAGCGCTGTCCCAGCGCCGGCCTCGCGCTCTCAGTTCCGTGGCCAGGTGTTCCTTACAGTGCAGGGCCGTGCGTGCCGCGCCGTTGCCCCTAGTGGGATCGCTCAAACTCGTGCCGCGCCCTGACGTCTGCTGCCCTGCCTGCCTCGCCTGCCCATGTCCGTTGTCCGTCGTGCATCCACCTCTGAGAACCTCGAACCTCGACCCTCGACCCTCGAACCTCGACCCTCGAACGCCGGAACACTATAATCCCACCTCCTGCCACTCTGCAACTTGCAAATCGACCAACCGACCCGACGGCCTGATCTGACCCCGAGCCAGTCGCTTTCCATACGATCAGCATCGCCAGCCCGACGACCAGTTCGCCGTCAGCGCATCGCACGACGAGGGATCGCCCGATCAAGCAATTGACCAGCCAACCCCAGTCGCAAGGCCCCTCGCTCGCGCGCCGCCAACGTCACAAGCATCGGCCACGGCGGCAACAATACTACAACTGGCTGGCAAAGATGGGCAATCTGTGAGTGCGCGATCCGTACGCCGTTGCCTGCGGGTGTCCAAACACTTCCAATCTGTTGAGGGTGGTGGTGGTGGTGGTGGTGGTGGTGGTGGTGGGGTCCAAGTTGTTGAACCCAGGTTACATGTTGGTTGCCGGCTGAACCCCTCCCCCTCCACGACTGGCGCTGTCGCAGCACTCTCAATGACAACGGCCCCCAAGCAACACGCAACAACCACCCTCCCGCCCCTTAGCCCGCCTGAGAATCGTCGCTGACACAATGGTTTTGTGGTTTTCCAGACAATCGAAGAAACTCCCGGATGACCAGCTCAAGGAGCTGCAAAGGTCAACCAACTTCGACAAGAAGGAGCTGCAGCAATGGTATAGGGGTGCGTTTGGCCTTTCCACTCCCCAGCCCTGTGTCCCGCGCGCGCAAGAGAAAGCCCCGACGCCCTAACACCTCGGCCGACACAGGCTTCCTCAAAGACTGCCCGTCGGGCACGCTCACCAAGAGCGAGTTCCAAAAGATCTACGCCCAGTTCTTCCCCTTCGGCGACCCCTCCACCTTCGCCGACTACGTCTTCAACGTCTTCGACACGGACAAGTCGGGCACCATCGACTTCAAGGAGTTCATCTGCGCCCTGAGCGTCACGAGCCGCGGCAAGATGGAGGACAAGCTCGACTGGGCCTTCCAGCTGTACGACATTGACGGCGACGGCAAGATCAGCTACGACGAGATGCTCAAGATAGTCGAAGCCATCTACAAAATGGTGACCCCTTTTTCCCTCTCCCCTAGAAACAACCCCCCCAACCAATCACTAACAAAATCCCCACCCCCCCTCGCAGGTCGGCTCCATGGTCAAGCTCCCCGAGGACGAGGACACGCCCGAGAAGCGCGTGCGCAAGATCTTCCGCATGATGGACAAGGACGAGAACGGCAGCCTCGACATGCAGGAGTTCAAGGAGGGCAGCCAGCGCGACGCCACCATCGTCTCGGCCCTGTCGCTGTACGACGGTCTGGTGTGAGCGGAGAGGTTGTTGGGAGGGGGGGGGGGGGTGGGGGGGGGGGGGGGGGGAGCTGTCAATTTCTTGTAATGTGAGACGACGGTGGCTTATGGAAAATGCCTGACGGAATACACGGCTCGTCGCCTTTTTTTTCTCTTCTTCTTCTTCTTCTTATTTTTTATGTTTGACTTGGCTGTTGACGATGTGTTGGGGTGACTGAACAGAGTGGGCGTGGGGCTGGGGGTGTGTTTGTCTGTGGGTGGTAGGTGGTAGGGTCGGGCCCGTGGTGACAAGCGGTTGGAGTCGGGAATGGCTGGTCCGGCCTACGGGGGGTATCTACATTACAACGTTGGATTGGCGGGTGATGATGATGATGGAGCGGCAACGGTCAGGCGCGGCGGATGGTCTGTACGGAGGATTGCTGCTCTGTAACTTAGGTGTCTTGGCAATTTTACCCTGACTTTACTTTACTACTCTTTCCAAACTCACCATGACCGCTATAACTACATAGCATACGCCAAGGAACTGGGCCGGGACGCTGCTCATGCTCGATTAGAACCACCTGCTGCTGATCCCCGTCTTGGCCCGATGCTTGTCTTGGGGAATAAGCACCCCAATCCCTACCTAGTTCATGTGGAACAGTGACGTCGCTGGTGGGCACCAGATAACGACAGATGCAGCAACGAGGGGAGCCGAGAACGTTGATCAAGACAAAAATAATTAGCTATGTTAAGAACCAGACCCAATCATGCCCCGTAGGACAGCCAGCCAGTCCGTAGTTAGCGACATGTGTAGAGAAAAAAAAGAAAGCCGACACACCGGAAACCAGACACAGGATATAGATCACACATAGTAGTAGTCACAAGTCAAAACGACACCACCCCCGCCCGCGAAAACACCAACTCCCCCTCGTACCATGACCGTCCCCGCATCTCCGCCTAGCTCGACGCGCCATACGCCTCGTGCACCTCCTTCTCGTACTTGTGCACGATGCCCCTGCGGTTGAGCTTCTGCGCGGCCGTGACGAGGTTCTGGGATGTTCAGTCAGTGATTGGATCGGGGAAGCACGACGGGCCAGATGGCTGCTTACGTTCTGCGGCGTCCACTCGTCGTCGACGACAACGACACCCTCGACGATCTCAATGCCCGACAGGCCACCAGCGCGACCAGCAGCCTGGAGCTCGCGCAGGACGGCGCCCTGCAGCTTCTTGTTGTGGACCAGCACCTCGAGCCCTTCGCCCTCGACACCGACCGACGCGGCCAACTTGACGAGTGCGGGCTCGGCGGGTACTATGATGGCGATGGGCTTCGCGCGCTCAATGTCGGCGTATACGCAAATGTTGGCGACGACGGGCGCAGAGCGGTAGATCGCCTCGAGTTTCTCGAGGGCGATATACTCGCCGTTGAGCGTCTTGACCAGGTTCTTCTTGCGGTCGATGATGTTGAGGTGGCCGTGCTTATCCCACTCGCCAACGTCGCCCGTCTTGAACCAGCCGTCCTCGGTCAGCGCCTCGGCCGTCTCCTTGTCGTTGTCATAGTAGCCCTTGAGGACGGTGGGGCCGCGGAGCCAGATCTCGCCCTGCGGGTTCGGCTTGTTGGTGGCGAAATAGCCAGCCTCCTCGAAGTCGACGAGCTTGACCTCGATCGAGGACGTCATGGCGCCAATAGTGTCAGACGTCCACTCGAGCGGGTGTTGCACCGTGCCCATGGCCGTCGTCTCGGTCAAGCCGTAGCCGATAACCATGGGGCAGATGGCCATGCTGATGAAGTTCTGCGTGCGCTTGGAGACCGGGCCGCCGGCGCTCAGGCACAACCTCATACGCCCGCCCGTCGCCTCCTTGATCTTCTTGAACACAATGGCATCCAGGATGCCGCTGCCCGGGAGCCCGGAGGCCATCAGCTTCTCCTTGAGCGCCAGGGCGCCCCAGAAAAGGCCTCGCACAATCGGGCTCCCGGCGTTCACCTTGGTGATGATGCCCTTCTTGACCGTCTCCCAGACGGCGGGCACGCCAATCAGGATGCTGGGCTTGAACTCCCGGATATCGCCATTGCAGTTGCGCACCGACGCATCGGAGAGGGTCTTGGGGTTGCCGTAGCCCAGAACTGCGCCCCAGTAGATGGCGGCATGCTCAAACACAAACTCGAGGATGTGCGCCAGCGGCAGATATGTCAGGAGGCCGTCGCCAGGTCCAATAAACTGCTCGACGACGGTACTGGCTCCGGCAACTGTTTGGACAGGTTAGCGCGGGTCTCTAAACGTCGGCGGAAGCCAGTGGCGAAAGGACAGGCTTACCAGCCGCGATGACGGCCTTGTGCGTCACGGGCACGCCCTTGGGGGTGCCCGTGGAGCCAGAGGTGTACATGATGCAGCAGATGTCGTCGGTATGCGGCGGGACCACGTCGACCGGGTTCTCCTCGCCCAGTTGCCGCAGCTCGTCGAAGCTCAGGATGTTGATGTGGGGGTGTAGCGCCTTGAGCTTGTCGATGTGTTCCTGGCTGACCTGGTGCTGGGTGTTCCAGATGACGGTCTCGACCGCGGTGGCAACAGGCAGCACGTTGGTAAGAGTCGGCAAGAGATGGGGGTCGAGGAAGATGGCCTTGGCCTTAGTAGCGACCATCGAGTACCGCAAGCCCTCCTCGCCCAGTGTGTCGTAGGCAGTCACGATGGGCATGCTCTGTGAGCAGGCACCGTGGGTCATGGCTAGCCAGTTCTGGCTTGTCGCGGCATAGATGTGAATGCGGTCGTCCTTGACGAGGCCGATCTTGCGCAGGCCGGCGCCGAGCTGCTTGGTGAGGAGGTCGTATTCGGTGTAGCTGACGTACTCGTACGGGCTCATCTCGAAGAAAGTCCACGACTTTTCCACCTCGGTCTCCTCGCCATTGACCACCTTCTTGATCATCTTCTTGTCCTGGTGTGTCCGCACCAGCTTCCGCGAGCCCATGCACCTGGCATTGCCAAACTTGGACACACTCGCCTCGACGAGCTCGTAGACGGTGGTGATATTGTCACCGAGCTTCTCGAGCAACCCGTCGACGGCAGCTGGGTGTCTGCGGATGGGCGTCTCGCCCGCGATTGGTTGCTGGCCGGGCACCTCGATGGAGAAGGGCGGCTTCGCCGTCATGCGGGGGATCAAATGGGCGTTCTTCGTCATTGTGTGTGTGATTTGAGGGAAAGATCGGAATCCGTGGTGGGTGCTGCGACGCGGTCGCGTTTGGTAAGGCAGGCTGTAAATGCAATGCACTGAAAAGCCCCGCTAAGCCTCGGTCGCTCGGGGAAGTAAAGCCAGATATATGGATCGCAAAACCCGGGGTTTGTTCTGTATTGTCGCTCCGTTGGATAGTGCAGCGGGGAAGCTCACGAAACAGTCGGACAAGGCAGCAAAAAATATTTGGAAGAGTAGAGTTCAGACGATCCTGGGTGGAAAGGAGGGAGGCAAGGGACCTTTTGGGCGAAGCCTGAGCTGGGGAGGACCTCTCTCTTCTTCTCTTCTTCCCTCCCCCAACAAAGGCAAATGCAACGCAAATTTGGGGAAGCTAAGTGGCCCCTGCAGCCACTGTTTCTCCATCCCCTCGTCCCGTTTCCCCACTGAGCTAGTCGCGTCCTGGCAGTCTGGGCGCCCCACTTCCTGGAGCTTCCAAGAAAAGTGGCACTAGACACAGTGCCACAAGCATCAGCAGCAG
>MU853445.1:90828-103217 GCA_033297235.1 Trichocladium antarcticum | reverse complement strand
GAGACTGGCTGCAATCCAACGCAACTGTCAGTCCTGTCGCCGATTTCATCTCCAATTCTACTGATATCTGGTTTGGCCATACTTTGCTCAAACCAACCAAGGTTCCGTCTCAGCAAGAGCTGCCGACCGAATCCAGTTCGGCTGAGTGAATCGGATCTCGGGCGCCATGGCACCTCGGCTGCATTCCGCTGCGGCGCACCCCTGGTCTGTTAGACCGGTCTGCCAGGGCGACGAAGCAGATGTAGAACCTCGACAGTGGGGTGTAGGTGCTGTCGGCCGAGTGCCTGGCAGCAGCATACACTGCAGGCGGAATGCTGCCTATCTCACAGCACGATCCTGCAGAAACCAACGACCTCGGTCATCACGTTCGCATGCTGGAGCAGCTGCTCTCAGAGCTCGAGCTCGTGACTCCGATATTCAGAGCTTCAGCCCCGACCCTCGGCCAAGCGTGGCGCATCCGCCCAATTGCAGCTTTGCAGTGATTGGTCCGCCGTCTCTTGGCTGGCAGGATACAATCCGATCCTTGCTTGGCTGTTAGCGGCGTGGAACTCTGGGCAGGGAATGGCAAGTAGGAAAAGGGGGAATGGAGAAAGGGACGGCCCGGAAAAGAAGGGAGCCAGATTCAAGTTGCAAGAGACACAAGATACGCAAGAAAAGACATACGAAAATATAGGCGCAGACCGGAGAGAAGCCATTGGCTTTGCTCTCAACATGGGCCAGCTACAGGTTCAGCGTTTAACAACCAAGCAGGGATCGAGTTGTAGGCCGCGTGAACCCCGACCTTTTCCCCGCAATTTGGCCCATCCCCTGTCTCCCCACCTCTTCTCTCTCGGCCACTCGAAATCGCTCCTGAGCATGGCATCAAATGCAAGAGGCGCATTGCAGCATTGGAGACTGGCCATGGGTCCCGACAAAATGGACTCTACGGCTGCCCGCTGTGCCTCCCGCAGTAGTGGAAGTAGTCAATCGTGACAGGCCCACCGGAAATGCAGTCTATTCAGGATCCTTGGTCATCTGATTTCAATAGTATGTATCCTTACTCCGTAGGTAGGTTTGCGAAAATGCGAAGTTGTCCCAGGGCCCAGGCCCGCCAATCCGAACCATTCCTCGCCTCCTCCTCCGCATTTTCCCAAAATTGCAAGGTTTTCGCCGAGACTTTTCTCACTCTATCGGCCACGCGCCGCAACATGGTTATCGGGTAACCGCGGTATCAGACAGCCATGAAGAAGTCGGAGAGTCTCTTGCGCGCGCTCGGCACGCCCGTCCAGTCGACCGAGGAAGGTGGGAATTAAAACGGGTGTTCAAGACAGAATCGGTCGACCTCGCAAGCGAACTAACACATCTCGCAACTTTAGAGACGTTTGAGCTGTTTTCACAGGACCCGCCATCGCAAAGCCTCGGCTTTATTGATGGCAAAGCTGCCGTGCTCGAGCTAACGGTTGGCGGGCGCGATTTTGCCATCCACCAGTCGCCGGGCGTCCTCTCGTCTAACCGTGCCGGCGGCACAACCGGAGCTGGTGCGTTGAACCAACCACCCGTTTCGAGATTGAATGAACCCTTTATCCCGTCTCCCGCGGGCCATGCCATGCCACCCTCCAAAGTCACACCACCCGCGCTGATAATCGTCCCCCCGCCAAGTCGTCTGGAAGACCACCCCGCCCTTCGCCGAATGGCTCAGCTCCCCCGCCAACCCGCTCTTCGCCCACGGCGTGCTTTCACAGGACTCGCTCGTCCTCGAGCTCGGCTGCGGCGTCTCCGCCCTGGTCGGCCTGCTCGTGGCGCCCCGCATCGCGCGCTACGTCCTGACTGACCAGCCCTACGTCGCCCGGCTGGCACAACAGAACGTCGCCGAGAACCAGCGCCAGAACCAGCGCGGCGCAGCATCCGCCAAGAACCCCCCGCCAAGCAGGCCGCGGCGCGCGTCGCCGAATCTGGCCGCCGCCGCGGGGAGAGCAGACGCCGCCCGGGGTGGTAGGATCGGCTTCTACCCGCTCGACTGGGAGACGGATCGCGTGACGTCGGCGCTCACGGGCGCCGACAGCGAGGCCAAGAGCTTCGATGTCGTGGTGGCCTGCGACTGCATCTACAACGAGGCGCTGGTCGAGCCGTTTGTGTCGACGTGCGTCGATCTGTGCAGGCTGCGAGCCGATGCGACCGCATCAGCAGCACCAGCAGCAGCAGCGGCCGGGCAAGCGACGGTGTCCTCGGATGAGCCCTGCATCTGCGTGGTCGCGCAGCACCTGCGCGATCCGCTCGTCTTTGAGGCCTGGCTGGCGAGCTTTTCGGACGTGTTCCACACCTGGCGGGTTCCGGACAGACTGCTGCATCCGGGGCTGCGCGCCAACTCGGGGTTGGCTGTGCACATTGGGGTGTTGAAGAATGCGATTGACATGGAAGGTCTCTGAGTCTGAAACCAATGCTCGATATAGATGCAGTGACGCTAGGTATCATGCCCCCCCCCCCCCCCTCATACCAATTCCCACCGTACCAAGTGCGCATAGCTATACCCGCTCCGCCCCTTCTTCCGCAACCACTCCGCCTTGGTCAACCCCCTGGCGCTCTGTCCATCCACCGTCTGGAACCCAATCAACGACACCTTCTGGCCAGGTGCGCCGAGATCTCTCGCGTCCACATCCACGTAATACCAGAACCCATCATGTTCCACCGGCACAATATCCTCCTTCCTCCCATCCAGACCCCCGATCTTGAGCCCAAACAACATCTGCTTCCCCTCCCCATGCCGCTCCGGCAGCCAATGCTCGCACACCTTCCCAAACTGAAACCTCACCACCCCACCCCCATACACCGAGATCTTCTTCCGGGCGGGCTCGAAATTAAACACATCCAGCCCCTCCGTCGTCGCATCCCCCATCCACTCGGCGGGCTCGTCCCCGACCGGCCCCACCACATACTCCCGCCACGTCTTCCGCGGACCATACCAATGCCGCGGATCCTCGGGGAAGTGGCGGGTCCCAAACTGCTCGTTGCTCATGGTGAAGCACTCGGACGCCAGCCGCTGGGTGTACGCGCCATTGCACAGGGCGCCGGCGCCCCAGCAGGGGTCGACGAGCTTCCAGACGCCGCCGTCGATGCGCACGGCGTTCCACGCGTGGCCCGTGGGGTCGGGCGGGGGCGGCGGCTCGCCGGCGCGGAGCGGCGTGAAGCCGTAGCCCTTGCCGTGGCCGCACACGACGACGCAGCCGAGCCCCGCGCGCGCGGCGATGGACTCGTAGACGCGCGCGTAGCCCTCGCAGACGGCCTTGCCCGAGGCGATGGTCTGGGCCGGGGTCTGGCCGCGCGGGATGCAGTTGTTGAAGAAGCCGTGGACGTCGTAGACGATGTTGTGGTGCAGCCAGGTGAAGATGGCGCGGGCCTTGTCGGTGGCGGAGGGGAACGGGTCGCAGAGCGTGCGGGCGAGGTGGGCGATGGGGTCGGTGCGCGGCGGCAGGGAGGCGGTGGGGTGTTGCGCGGCGAGGGCGTCCGGAGCGGAGAAATCGCGGCAGGTGAGGCAGTTGTTGGTTGGGGGAGGGGTCGGCGAGGGGAGAGAGATGCGGGAGGCGGCAGCGTCGATTTGCGCCAACGTTGGACGGCTGCTTAGGGGGATGGGGGGTGGCGATTTAGGCGCGCCGGAACCGAAGCCGCTCGCCAGAGCTGACTTGGCCCGGAAGTTGGATGCGGGAGGGGGCAGGCGTCGAACTGGGAGCGCCGGGGGTGGTTCTTCATCAAGGACAATGGCTGGCGGTTTAACAGGCCTTGATGGGAGTCGAGGGGGCAAGGAGGGCCTTGGCGGCTCCGTGGTGCGTCTGGGGGGAAGAGAGGGCGTGGCATTGGCCGCCTCCTTTGCCTTTGCCTCGATCTCACGCCGCGTTGGGGGCAGTGGGGGAAGATTGGCGTCTTCAAGCGGCGGTGGTAGTCTCCTTGGTGCGTGTGACTCGGGCCCACCTGCCCCATGGGACCGTGTATGGTTGAGCGACAGGGTAGACACGGTAGACAGCTGCGAGATCTCGGACGCGTTCGAGTTCCTTCGAACATTCAAGGTCTGGCGGGAAGGCTGACGTGATGGCAGTCTCGGCGGCGTGGGCTCCCCAGAGCTCCGGGCCGGGAGCGGAGGGGGTGGAGGGCGGACTGGTGAGCGCCCGGGTGGCGCTGAGAGTAACTCTCCATTCTCCCGATCGGTTGTCCGGCGAGGCAATGGCGGCGGGCCCCTTTCAGTCGCAGCACGTACCGGCCGCGCGGGGATTGAGGGGCTCCTCGCAGGAGGGGTGGCGTCGGATATTGTCTTGATCAAGACCTCTGTGGTGGCAGCGCGGACCGGGGGCGGCGGGGGAGGCGCTCGTTTGCCGACGGTGGCCGATGGCGATAGCGGGGCCTGGAAGTTCTTCTGCGCGTTGAGGGCGGCAATGCGCTCTGCAAGCGTGGTAAACCGCGGCTCCTCGACCTCGGCCATCTTGGGCGATTGTCGAGACAACGGATGCAGGCCACCGAGGGTTTGCAATTTGATGGAGAGACGTGGTGGGGGAATCAGGATGCGGGACGTCAGACAGCCCTGCTGATGAAACAGGTGATTTGCCTATGTATGTACATTAGCAGCCCTGGGACCTGGAGCCGGTTTGCCGTAGCGTCAACAGCGGGTCTTGGAAGGATGGAACGGCCTAGGGCAGTGCTGCAACGATTGCGTCTTTGCAGATGCATACCTCTGGTACGGATAGTTGAGATGGAACAAGCATGGAACTTGGGTGATTAGTTTGAATACCGAGAGGCTGCCTGACTCGTACAACCCACTCCCAAGACACAAGGCCTTTGCAGTACATACATAGCTATCCGGTCGACATTTTGCAGTGCTCATTCGGAGGCAATCTAGCCCTGTCTTCATTGGGGATGAAAGCTTCCAGAACAGAAGGATGATTCTGGCTTCCCCAGGTACCTACATAGCAAAAGTTAGACAACCCAAAAATAACCCACCCCGCGCATGCACCAATGGACCCTGGATCGCAAGTGCTTCCTGCGGGACCCAATCCCATATTCTGCATGCTGGTCAAGGCACCAGGCAGGTAGACCGCATTGAAAGACAAGAAGGGTAGGTATCCGTACAGAAAGTAAGAAGGCCCGCAGGCTTTCCGCTTGTCCCCACAGCGCCATGCAGTTCCCCGGTTCGGATGATAAGGGGCAGTCTCCGGGCAGGCACAACCCATGTTGACATGGTGGAGCGTCTAAAAGTGTTGAGGCTGGCTTCTCCTAGCCATAGCGGCCGTTTGTCAGTTGCATCCAGCTTACATACCTCGTCTTTGGGGATGCTGGGCAGCAGTATTTAGGTACTGCGTAAACCATCATAAATGATGCAAAAAGGAACGGCTGGATCAGAGTTCGTGTTGCTTTTTTAATCCGCGCTGGAAGAGCCCGGCCTCCAATCGCGACCCCAGCCCCCAGCCCCCGATCGCCGCCGCCCCACGCTCGGGCGCTAAGCTTCCCCGGCACCCACCCAGGGCACCCACCCAGACCTTGAACACCACCCGGGCATCGCGGGGCACCCATGCAAGCACAACCCCAAATCGTCTCCTCCTCACAGCGGGTTGGACCGTTGGACTTCACCCACCTCTAGGCCATGAGAGAACCGCCCGACGGGCTGGCATGAACTGAGCTGCAATCTCGAGAACACAAACGCTTGGGAATTTTACTTTTGGCGAGCTGCCGACCTGGTCCGCCTACTCCAGCTTTTGACTTCCCCGCTGCCTTGGACCAGACCGACACAGAATTGCCGCTTCGACCGCCTGCTTAGCCATGGCCTCCCCGGACATCCCGACGGCACCTGCACGCCGTCCCCTGGCCTTCTTGGACTTGCCGGACGAGGTGCAGAGAGAAATAGCCGACCATTGCGAAACGAACGACCTGATCTGCCTCGCGCTCGTGTCGAGACACTGCCGAGACCTCGCTGCCGCCCAGCTGTATCGCAACTTTTGCATCGTCTTCCAGGACGATGACAACGGCGAGCCCGATCTCCCCGTCGATGCCCTGGCCGGCGGTTTCGACTCGTTCGTTGCGAGCGACTACAACTATGCCCAGCATCTCCGGACCTTGCGTCTTGACACGCTCCAATTGGGCGACAAGGCTGAGGACATCTACAGACCCTACCTTGCCACCCTGAGCTGCGGCAAGTTCATGAACACCCTGCTGCTCTTGACGCTGCGCAAGGCGCGAGCCCTCGAGTCCTTCCAGTAAGTCATCCCGCTCCAGGTGCTCAGCTGGTCGCGTCGAGGGCGCTGCACACGGCCGTACCCGCCCGTGGTTACGCCTGTCTGCAGCTTACAGACTCTCTTCGATCCCAGATACTGACGGTCTTGCAGCTGGAACATCCGAGTCGAGCTCAGCCGTCCAGTCTACAGAGAGCTGCATCGGATCAGCGCCCTCTCACACCTCCACATACGGCTGCAGGCGGGACCTTCGCAGTATGAGACACCGCCGCCTCTCCCACACACACCCTCCCATTTCATACCCCCCCCTGTGGCATCTGCCCATGTCGCGCCAGCCTCTACCCTGCCCCCTCCGCCACTCCCTCCTCCGGGGTTCTACGTGCCGACCCAAAGCGTCCCGGCACCCCCGATACCAAAGCCGGCCCGTGCGAGATTCCAGAAGAAGGCACCGCTTGCAAAGGAGTTCCCGACTCTGTCCGGATTCAAGAAGCTCAAGACCCTTGCCGTTCTCGACATCGACTCGTTAGACATGATTCCCGAGCTCCAGTCGTGCCTCCGGAACTCTGCTGGGACCCTTTCAAAGCTCAAGCTCTCTTTTTCGGATTCGCTCGCTTCGCTCGCCCGGAAGCCTGCGGCCGCCCTCGATCCAGAAGACTCAGATGCGATGGAACCGGATGACGAATACCAGCCCACGCCAACTCCGGCCCAAAACGACGAGGCGAGCGGCCCTGTCAAGGCTTTCCAGGCCCTTGAGATGAAAAAGACGCAAGAGGGTGTCCTGGGAAAGATCTTCGACATTGAGCCTTTTCACAACAGCAAGGCCCAGAAAAGCCCCAAGACGAAGGAGAAAGCGGACGAGACCAAAGGGGAGCAGCTGAAGACTGGCCAGGACTATATTGCTTTCTTGAAGATGGCCACCGCCGAGTTCATGGGGGAGTTGAGCGGAACAGACGACTTTCCGTTTTCAAAGAAGGTTCTCGATGTACTTGGCGTTGTCATCCAGCGCTATATTGATGACGTCAAGAAGCGGAAAGGTGGCCAGGGTGGGACGGCAGGCAGCGCTGATGCCTCATCCTCAAGTGGCAACATCCTCTCGCCGAGCCTCATGGATGCCGAGGCGACTGCGAGAGCCGCGGCGGACGAGTCCGCTCAGGTGCCTGACGAGGCGCCTGTGGATGAATCTCCTGAGGAGGTGTCAACCGAGATGTCCGCCCAGACGAACGGTCCTGCGGTGAGCCTCTTCAGCGAGGCAACTGCCCCCACGACGGCGAGAGACGGCCAGCGAGACGCGGTTCCTGAAGATATCAACATTGAAGAGCCGGAGGAGCAGCTCGCCATTGAACCCGACGATCCGCCGGCTGGTGATATGCCAACGAATGAACCCACTCCCTGCGAGTCCCCGTTGTCCCCGGCGCCCGGCGTGGCCCATGCAAGAGCGGAAGATGTGGCCCATGCAAGAGCGGAAGATGTGGCCCATGCAAGAGCGGAAGATGGAAAAGCCCTGGCCAGCCTGGAAGCGCTAAAGGCTACCAACAAGGCACTGGCCCAAGAGTTGGCGTCGTTCGAGTCCCAAGCAAACCTGTTGAGCAAGGAAATCCAGCGGTGTCGCGCCGAGAACTCTTCGGCCGATCTCCGGAGCCTTGCCGAAGCCGAGTCACGGCTGTCGAGCTTCATCCGAAGCATCCAGGACATGCACAGGGAGATCTCCAACGTGGAGAAGACGCCGCCCGGCGAACTGGGCCCGGATAGAGTTGAAGCCCACAGCGAGCAAATGGGCGACTACCTGCGAACAACCAGGGGCATGGCGATCCAATCCCTGAGCATCAACCTCATCCCAACGAAGGCATCAGTCTTGTCCCGCGCCTTCGATCTGCGCGCTCTCCGCTTCCTCACCCTCCTCGACGTCGGGAACCAGGCGCCGATCTGGGCGCTTCTGCATAAGGAGAATAAGGAGGCTCCCCTGGCACTGCGCAGCATCTTTACCGACAACGTCTCGGCCATCTTCTTGAACTTTGTCTCGGCGCTCGAGGAACTGCATGAGCTGTTCATGCTCGAGCGGGAAGGCAGGGTCAAGCCCGAGACCGTTATGCCCTGGTCCCAGACGACCATCAATCAGATCCGCCGGGTGGTGCTGAAGAAGCACATGCCCACGCTGAGGCGCCTCATGATCAAGAACCTAGCCGACCAGGCCTGGGACGTCAATGAAAAGACCGTCTTGCTGCTGTGCAGACGGGGAAAGCAGCTCAGAGAGCTGGCGTGCAACATGACCGCCCACTCTATGGTATGTCTCTTGCCCTGTCTCCCTTTTTTCTCACAACCGCGACTAACCCGTGTAAAAACCAAAACAGCATTGCCTCATGCAGCATCTCGCCGGCCTATCGGCACTGCGCGCCCTGCACGTGGTGCAGTTCCGTAACGACGACACATGCATCTGGGCCATACGCGAGACGAAGCGCTACCTCATCGACAATGTCTCGCACTATCCGGACCTGCCGCTCGAGTGGGTCTCCATCGACGACGAAGACCGTGTCGACCACCTGCTGCGTGTCCGGCGGCCGGACGGCGACGGGAAGGGTGACGGGACGAAGAAGAAGAAGAAGAAGAAGTCGCAGTCGACGATGGGGAAGGGGAAGCAGACGGCTGCGTCGGTGACGTCGCTGGCCGCGGGCCTGAGCATGGGCCTGGACCCTGCTGTGGTGGCGGCGGAACTGATGGGCGGCGCTGTGGGGGAGAGCAGTAGTGAGGAGGAAGATGGGGAATTTGCGCCCAACGGGACCCGGATGGAGACGGTCGAGGGCGTGCCGTTCTGGGATGTTTATGGGGTCAAGATCTTCCAGAAGGAGATTGTGGCCGGGCGGCTGTGACGGCCCGCGTGGGGAGTGAGGAAGGGGTTGGGGGAATGGGCAGAGAAAGACATCTGCGGTCTTGTGTCTGGGTTGTTGTGTTGGATGGTTATGCTTTTGCCCGTCTTCTCTTGGTCTTTTCAGCGTCCGACTGCTATGGTTGAGCGAGCACTGCTAGCGCCGAATACCCCCTTAGTCGCTGTACGGAGTATGTAGCACTGAATACAGGTTCATTCATGGATTCGGAAACCGTCGGGGACACGGATGCCGAATGACGTTGTGCAGCAGGACGCCATCTGCCTGGTGTGGCCTGCTCCTGCGGTGGAGGTGGAGGTGGCAGTGCTATCTCCGTGTGCGACTTGACTTGGCTTGAGGTGAGACTTTATCTTGGGCGTTGCCTGGAGCCCTCCTCCCATCTAAACTGTGAATTCGCCTATTCTTGCCGATCTGAGGTGTGTCTTATCCGACCCCTATTATCCCAAGCATTTCCCGATCCCGGTCCGAGCTACGTAGCCTAGACAAACTCCGCACCCCCCTTTCCCCCCATCCCCAAACAACCAAGCAACAGGCTCCGGCCCATCCATACCCCATCTCCCCTTCACATCACCATTGCCATTGCCATCAAGATTCCCGCATCACCACCTCCAACCCCCGTCCTCCCGCGCCCCACCAGCCAACACAACGCATCGCATCGCATCGCACAGCAAAGGAAGACACCCCACGCCAGCCACCGCCCGCGGCCGATCAAGACAGCTCTCCCTCGGGGCTCCCGCAGCAACAGCCCGCCCGACCAGACCCTCCATCTCTCGGATCCGCGCCTCCGCCGTCGCCCGTTGCTGCTGAAAATTGGGACTGGCGTCCAAACACCCCGCCGTTGCGCTGTCGGTGCCCATCCCCGCGGCAGAGACTCTCGGCCAGCATCCGCACCGCGGTGGCGCGCGAGCCCTGGTCGGACGTGTGTTTCGTGACAAGACACAGCGGGCCGGGCAGGCGTGCGTGGGACACGTCGGTGAAACGGCCCTCGGCGGAACCGCCATCGAAGTGGCGGGTGCGGTACCCGCGCTCCGAGATGACGGGCTGGATGCCGTGGGTAAAGAAGCAGGCCGATATCTCGAACCGGGCAAAGAGCTGGATGATGTCGGGCATGTCGAGGGAGTACCGAGCGGGCGGCCATACAAAGACGGAGTCGTCAGCCAGGCAGGCGAAGGTGGGATCCGGGAGGGATTGCAGGATGCGCAGGCCATTCGCAAGGTGGGTGACGGCCACAGCGTGATTCCCGCGCAGCGTTTCGAGGGAGATGAAAGCAAGACAGCAGACGAGTGTCACGCGAGCGCTCTCTGGGGCCGAGGAGCCGGCGTGGCGCTGCAGTCGCTCGATCGACTTGTTGTAGTGCTGGATGGCGAAGAGGTCGAGGCTTTTGCGGGTGAAGCCCGCGACTACGGGGTCGTCCGGGCTCTGGAAGAGCTGGAAGGCGGCGGATAGGGCCACGACGGCGTGCCATACGGCCTTGTCCTGGGAGCTGGTCGACGGGCCCACTCGGCTCCAGAAGGCTGTTACGCTGCACAAGTGCGCAGCAACACCATCGGCAGTGGCGGCACGGAAGCGGGCAACGAAGCGGTTCTCCGTCTCGGTGTCCTCGATGTCAGGCTCTGTCTGGCGCATCGACTGAAGGGCTTCGCTCTGCTGGTAGATCCTAACGAATTCGCCCTCGGCGAGCTCGGCGGTCCGGGCCGGGTCGGGAGGGCCGTATCGCTGGAGGGCCGCTCTGTCGTATCTATCACAGGTCCGACCGGCTGAGGTGCATCGGTTGCAGGCTGGTTTCTCTTCGCCACATTTTACTCGTCTTATTCTGAGGGCCCCTGGGTTAGCTGACCGGGGTATCTGTGGGAGGCTCATTTATCCGTCACTACTCACTTGCTACAGGAACGGGAAAGACAACGTCAGCGATTCCTCAACATCCCCGGGGGGATCATGGCTTACCATGTGATGCAGCCGGTGCGGACCTTGGGCTTGCTCGCTCTTGTCCGTTTCTTCGGCTGGCCCGGCGGTGGTGAGGGTGAGGATGACGGACTGCCGGGGCTGCTGCTGGGCTCGACACTCGACCGGCCCGAATCCATCTTGCCTGTTGTTGCTGTCCGTTGTTGTCAACTCGACTTGAAGTCACAACGAGATGTCGAACCACCGGCATCATCATCACGAAGGGGGAGTCTGGTCTAGCTATATTCTCCCCACACTTCAACGATCGAGTGAGCAACTAGCGGACAACACCACCCCTCCGCCATCACGACAGGGCTGACTTGCCCACGCCAGCGCGAAGCTCCGACTATTTCGATCGCCCATCCATGCCTGGCAAATCAAACGAGCCACTGGGGCGCAATCTTTACCCCTTCGGCCGTCAGAACCTTAATTCTGTGACCCCAGGACGCCATGGAAGGTGAAGGTGAAGGTGGCTCTTGAAAAAGAAGGGGATTCAGTCATGGGCCAAGAGCGGCAACGGCGCCGCCAAACGAGGCAAGAGTGATTCTCCAGGGGGCAAGCACCACCTCTCTGCACGCTCTGCACGCTCTGCACGCTCTGCAGGCCGACCCGACGGCAAGGCCGACCCCACAGATACAGATCCGGGAAAGTCAAACAAGTCCAGGGAGGTTGTTGCCTTCTGGCTCACTGGCTGCCCTGACTAATATTAAGCCAAGCAACTATGAGGGGGGGGGCAGCACCGCTAAATTTAGTAAAGCCCGAGGTGCAAAATCTCGGTGCCTGCTTGGGCCAAGGCGTTCAGACCTGCACGCTGTCGCTAGGCTCTTGCGATAGGGGCCTTATGGATGTATGCAGGTCTGGTCGGGGGTGATTAACACCACTGATCTTTGAAGCAACGAAGCGCGTCGAGCGTGTTTTGCTTGCGTTTTGTGTGGGCGGCGCAGGGCGTGGCGCGCTGCTGGCCTCGGTCCCCGGAGGACGACAGCGGCATATCAGATTGAATTGAAACAAGAACAGGCAGCACCGTATGAGAGGTAGACATGGAAGCCTGGCCAGATCAGCTCTCTCCAGTCAAGCGACATCAGTCGTTTAACTTTAGTTTGAGATACGGAACACAGGTGCGACGCCAGGCTCAGTAAGTAATAAGCCAGCACGCACCTTGTTGGGATCGGGGAGACTAGGTCTTCATCGAGACTAACGTCGAGGTACATATGCTTGTCTCCACGACACGTTGGAAACCAATACAACTTTTCATTGACCTATTTCCCCCACCTCCTAAACACACCGTCTCTGTACAATCGCAAGAGAAATCGCGCCAAAACGTCATCGCAAATAAACGGACGACATCATCCTAGGTATCATAACACAAGCCAAGAACCCC